>CM065658.1:8391464-8816464 GCA_033220385.1 Triplophysa yarkandensis | reverse complement strand
CTAGGTATAACATTACTTCTGCAATGGTAGTCAATGGGGTCCAGGTCAAATAAATAGGTTCCAAGCATTCTTCTAAATATCTGTTCCTGCAGTTATCAGAACAAACAAATGCACATTTTGGAACAACTCTTAAAGTGAGTAATGGATCACAGATCTTATTTTATTGGTGGTGGTGGGGGTCACTTTAAAGAAGGATATGTAAACTTCTGTTAATACACTTTTCGGCATCTTTATATCCGCATAACCCGGTTTACTAGTTGTGACATATTTTTAGAGAGCCTCTTGTGTCTCGCACAGGTGACTCCCGTAAGAAACGCTGAGGCTGTGAGCATTACAGAAGGTCCTCATTAGTTTGGTTTAAGGGAATAGACAGCTAAGGAACACTATGGTGGGACGGCATTCCTATCTCTTTGAACACTGCTCCATGGTCTCGGTACACAAACCCCAGTATCCCCAGTTGTATCATATTTAGTTTAATGTATTCTTATTTGTAGATTTTAATTAAAAGGACATTTTTAATAAGGTGTGGGAGACGTGTGGTTTGTTCTCTGCAGGTTTACCTTGCTCTTGATGAAGCATTGATGAAAGGTTTGGTGGCACCATAATGGCCTTTGATGTACAAGCATGAAAGTGTTGGTAGTGTAGGTTCTTCTAGAAGTACTTGTCAAAGACAACATGCTGTCTTACATGTGTTCGAATCTGTTGAAGGTTTATATGATATCACAGGGACGTGACAGTGAGGTGGTTTAATAACTGTCTCAAGAAACAGTTTCTCAAAGACTTCCTATGGTGCAAAACCTAAATTGAAACCTTCATAAAAACTTTTTTACCTTTTTATTAGAAGTTACTTTTCTATACAGTTCTACTCTTTTTTATATATTTAAAACACCTTTTCATCTTTTTGAAAATGCCATTTTTATTACTTTGCAATCAACATTATTGTATTTTTAAAGTGATAGTTTTACCCAAATATGAAAGTTCTTTTCACCCTCTTTTAAGTTCAAACCTTTGAGTGTATCAAAAGGAGATATTTTGAAGAATGTAGTCAACTGGCACCCTTTACCTTGTATAGGTTTTGTATCCATATAAGTGAATAGATGCCTGTGCTATGTGGTTAACTTTCTTCATATACCTTTTTTGTGTTCTGCCAAAGATGAAGGTCATACAAGTTTGTAATGACAAGAGGTTGAGTATATCATGATAGAATTTTCATTTTTGGGCAAACTATCAATTCAACAAATCAATTTACAATTATATTCAAAAACGTATGTTCTAATTCACAAATAGAATTCATAATCAATTGTTTCTGAAGTTGTGTTTTTTTTTTATTGTTTTTTAATGGGCTTTTCGTCTTCATTGGGTGACAGGAATGAATGGGATATAGAGGACCCTCGAGACACAGAAATCGAACTTCCAGGGTCCAGGTGCACTTGGCAACATATATATGGGTGCACTTAACCAAAAAAGTAACAAAGGTAAACTGCATTCCAACCGACCCATCACAGACACTTAACCAATAGCAACAGAAAAGCAGACTGTGATGCATCACAACATCAACTGAAAATATCAATAAATATTTAATAGTAATTATAAGCTATGGTCATTGCTGTGATGGTTTCTGTATTTAACAATAAGTTTGATTTTAACATGAGCATCAACAGGCGTAAGATTATATACTGTACTGCTATAGATATGTACAGATGTACAATAATGTATTGTGTTTCTTACCTTGTCACACTGTGTGGGAGATGTCAGTGGTAGACATTTTAAATGACAGTTCTTCATCATGCATAAGCTTTTTGTAACTTTCATTCATATTTGTTCTTCACAAAAACATGACTCACACATACCTTGATTTGATACTACACATCTTTACCCAGACACATCTTTATCCAGACATGCTCGTTGGTAACACACCAGAGCCCTTTTTGTACTTCAGTGCCGATATCGTTTAAGAATTCTTTGAAGGAATAAGCTGAATATAATGAATGAAGTTACTTACTGACATGCTTTCTATTATATAGACTATATTTAAATCATATTTCAGAATTACAACATTTTTGAGTTTATCAATTGTTCAGGCTTACTTTTTACCATCTTAATTCTGAAGGCATAATATTAAGTCCATATTTGATGATGTAATATACAGTTTTTTTCATTATTAACCGATATATATAAATATAAATAGTTTTTAAAGGACATCTCTGCGTTCAAGACACCTCTTTTTTTTCTTTTAATGCTAATGTTATACATTATTTTAACGTTTATAAATCATCATTAACAACCTTGGTGTTTTTAATTGACTAAATATTAAAAGTAGCACTTGCAAGTTTTTTATTAAACTATCATGTTTTCATGTTTAAACAAAACAAACCAACTGCAGTTTGATTGATGTAAGTAATAAAAGTGTTCTTGTTTTAGAAAAACTCTTCGTATAATGTTTGTATAGAAGTACAAGGGGTGGGTAAATATATCTATTATCATCTTTTCCGGCTTCACCTAACTCACTAACTCACTTTTTTTCTAACTACTCACTCTATCAAAAAAAATAAAAAATAAATTCTTTTGTAACTTCGCTCTCTGTGTAACTCGGTAGCATTGTTGTAGCACTTGTTCACCTATTGTTATATCGGCTATTTACCGCTTCATTGTCTCCTCGACTATTGTAAGTCGCTTTGGATAAAAGCGTCTGCTAAATGACAAAATGTAATGTAAATGTAAATGTATTATATATTTAATATTTATTTAAATAAATAATATCAAGATGTTTTGTGAGGGCTCTGCTATTAATGTAAAATAATTATATGTAATATTAATGTAAATTGTTTTTCCATCATTTGAACCAAATAGAAGGCCATCAGATCATTAGGATTTTACCGATAACGATAACTAAAGTTTTCACTAATAACCAATAACGATAAATGTTTGAGTTTAAACACTTGTTTGTCTTGCTTCAGAACACATTATATTAAGTCTATATTTGCTGATGTAATAAACTATAATAATGCCTAGTCCAGTCATTGTTAAGTGATCTATCACAAATAAATACTTTTTAAAGGACTAAAAACACAAGACACTTTTAATTTTTTCTGTAATTCAATGCAAAATTATTTTAAAGTTTATAAACACCATTTATAATCTTGATGTTCTAAGGTTACTAAACAGTACAAAATCCAACACTTCAGGGTCAAAGGTGAGAACTATCTAAACTCCAAATACAACCGCCTACAAATCCCAGCATTCATTGCGCGCCGGTGTCCGCGCATGCGCACTAACTCCGAAACCTCTCCTCAGAGCCGGCCGTGTCTGCAAACTCATAGCTTTCATTTAAGTCGGATAAAAGTGTGCAGAAATGGCTGCCAGATACGACAGAGCTATAACAGTGTTTTCTCCGGACGGTCATCTGTTTCAAGTGGAATATGCACAGGAAGCAGTCAAGAAAGGCTCCACAGCTGTGAGTGCATTTATACGACTAGCATGGGAGCTAACGGCTAGGCTAATGACTCATCTCGTGGCTGTTGATGAAACGTTTATTTTACACAATTTTTGAATTAAAAGTGATAAACGTCATCAGAAGTGATTATTTGTAAACGGTTGTGTTATTGTTATTACATTCTGTTGTGTTTTTAACAGAGATGCTAATGCTAACCGTGACTTGCATGTTGCTGCTAATATTAGCATGAGTTATCCCCTAGGTGTTAGTGAGAAACATCATTTGAGTTTTACTATACTCATAAATGCTTTTATTGTGTTTTTAAGACCGTTTCCGGCTTCATACAACGTGATAGTTGATAAACTTGAGATGCTGTGACGTTGCTGTGCTAGCAAGCTAACCTTAGCAAACTGGCATTGCTAACACTTTAAACCTTTCTTGTGATGAATACGTCACTGGTTACTCACAAATCAAATAAAATGAGTTTTAATGATTAATTAGAATATGTTAATCAGGCCTTTACAGCATGACGAATGAGGTTTCACTTTCGTCTGTCTCGATGTGATGACGTGTTTGTCCTCCAGAGGGCGCACGTGCTGTCTCACAGTCAACACTGAGGGTTTCCTGCTGCTGATAATCAATCTGTGGTGTTTGTCTGAAGGTTGGCATCAGGGGCAGAGATATTGTCGTTCTGGGTGTTGAGAAGAAGTCTGTGGCAAAGCTTCAGGAGGAGAGAACCGTCAGGAAGATCTGTGCCCTGGATGAGCATGTGTGCATGGCCTTTGCAGGTAAACCTTTGTGTTAACATTACATTCACATTTAGGCATCTGGCAGACGCTTCTATCTACAGCGACTTACAAAGAATCGAGGAAGGGTAACTAGCAAAGATAGGTGAACTAGTGCTACAATGAGGTCACTAGGTTACATAAAGTGAGATTATACCTGTAGGGGGGAAAGATTAATAAAGAATGTTATATATATAGAGCGAGTAGGTTAGAAAGGTTTTCTTGTGGGTTTTAAATAAAAACCCACAGAAGAGATGCGGTACGTTTTTTTGAAGAGCGAGTCTGATAAACGTGTCATAACAGGCAGATCGTTCCACCTCGCAACACTGACGCAGACTTCATCTGAGTGATGTTAATAAATAAAACTTCATATAACCGTTGTATTTAAGTATTAGGAATGCACCGATATGGACATTTTGGCCCATAACCAATTACTCTTTTATATTTATTTGGCCGATATATAGGCCGATAAATAATTTTTATAAGCATGAAACAAAACGCAAACACGTTTTATTTTTATACTTAAAAATTGTTTGCACTCAACTCTGTTTATACATATACATTTATATATAGTTACTATTCCTTTCTATGGCCAACTTTTTTCTGCTAAACATCTATTGCTTGACATAAAATAAAACATAAAGCAAGTCACGATTAAATCCCCAGTGACCAGAAGCAAGCATGAGAAGTGGTTCAGCCATCAGAAATAATACCTCTTTTATCAGTCTTGTGAAATCAACCTAATTTTATTATTAGACCGATAACAACAATTATACAGATAGCATTTATTGGCCAATATCGATAAGGTTGCCGATATATCATCCATCCTTAATTAGAATAATAGTAAATTCTAGGGCTGGGTAAAATTCTATGTAATAATATATTTAATTTGTTTAAAAAAAACAAAATCAAGTTATGTGTGGGCTCTACAATTAATTAAAATGTTGTCTTTTTCATCATTAAATAAAATAGGAGGGTTTCAGATGGAGGACTACCGATACTTTGCCGATAACGATAACTAAATTGGTCACTTACGGCCGATAACTGATGAGAGAACAATAATTTTGACGATTTAGTAAATTCGAACAAAACTCATTCAGTGAGCCTAAATTCAAGACATCATAGTTGTGATAGACTTTATTTCAAAATTTGAACACAGAATTGAAAATATGAAAGATATGTCTCGATCTAACTGCACATTCTGTGGCAGACGTACCTCTGAGCTGCATAACATTCTCTAAGCAGTCGTTTTATATTGAAATTAAATGTTATAAAGTGGTGATTGGTATTATAAATAAGCCAAAACACAGTAACACATAAACATTGTGATTGGTTTAATTGTTTTTTGTAGACTAAAGGTATGTTAACATCATGTCCTGTTGTAAATACTAGCCTATTTATCTGCACTAATGACGAATCTTGTCAACAAACTGGATTCTTATAGGAATTTTGTATTATAAATCACAAAGTAAACTGACACACTGTTTTAACTTTTACATCCATATGTGATGATGTATCCTCGGTTCTGATGCATCTTCTCCCGGCAGTGTGTAAGATTACGTCACATATCAAAACAGCCTGGAGTGTACATGATGTTAGTTTAACCTTCCCCACTAGATGACACTATTACACTGTAATACAGTAATAGCAGAGTTGCGCTCTCTCTGTTCTGTCTGCAACAAATACAACCGTAAAAACTATCAGTCTGAAATTTGCCGTTGAACGATTGTTTTTGTCATCGGCAAAGTTGGTCGTCCTCTAGTTTTAGTTTCAGATACAAAACTAGCATGGTTTTTAATTTAAAACCGAATCAATATAAAATTTAATTAAAATACAAACTAATTGAGACTCTACTAATACGAATTGAATCGCAAAATTGGTCTCAAAACACAGAAATAGTAAATGTAAAATAATTTATGGAGTAAATGATAATAATTCCGAATGATAATAATTCTGTAATCGTTAACTCGCAGCCTTGTCATATTGATGTATTCTACTGATTATAGTGAACGTCTGTGTATTACATAAAGTTAATAGATAACCATCAATATCAGTGTTGTCTAATAGCATCTTTGTGTGTGTCATTCAGGTCTAACGGCAGATGCCAGGATTGTCATTAACAGAGCACGAGTAGAGTGCCAAAGCCACAGACTTACAGTTGAGGACCCAGTTACTGTAGAGTACATCACCCGCTACATTGCCACACTCAAACAGGTAACTCTTCCCTAACTCTGTGATTAGATATTTCCTGGTGTTCTGAAGGATAAATAACTTCACATAAGGGTGACCAAAGCCTAATAAAAGAATGAAAAAAATATTTCTGCTAAAAATATTTATATTTTCATCAATACATTTCAATCTGGAATCTAACATGGCAGCCCTGTTGTATTCTTTTCTTTTTATTATGTTTATATAAGCATTTGTAATTATTAAATGTTTGCTTTTAAATAATTACTAATATTTATTTTTTACTTTTTATTACAACATTGAAACTTTTTCAATGAAACGGTACAATAGGACATGCCAGTAATAATTAATGTATCTGGTAAATTCCAACAAAAACTTTACTGTTCCTAAATTCGTGTAGAGATATTATGTAACTATCGATTAAAACCTGTTTACTTATATAAAAAACTTTGTTGTTTTACCTGTTTCTCCAATTTTCATTATGCCCAAGTTCATAAAAGTTTTGGAAAAGAATAATTTGTTATTCACAAAATACATTATAATCATGTTACCAAAACATATTCATGAAAATAAAAATTTAGTGTTCCAATCTGCTCTATTCAGTACTTTATTTTGGTAAAATGTTTTTATTCATGGTATATTCATGTGAGTATATGTAACTAGTAATTTATGTATAGTATCCATACATTTATAGAATATATTCATATGTATACATTTATATATGTAGTATATGTAAATGTTTATGTAAAATTAGTTTTAATTTGTATTTATTGTGCTTGCTTATTTGACAGCGGTACACTCAAAGCAATGGACGTCGTCCCTTTGGTATCTCTGCCCTTATTGTTGGTTTTGACTATGATGGAACTCCTCGTCTATATCAGACCGACCCTTCTGGTACATACCATGCATGGAAGGTAAAGATGCATAAATGCTCTCTGAGGCAGTGATGGATTGTACCTTTATTCTATACACACCGTGTCTGTATCGATCTCATCTCTGTCATCAGGCAAATGCGATCGGGCGGAGTGCGAAGACTGTGAGGGAATTTCTGGAGAAGAACTACACAGATGAAGCTATCGCTAGTGATAATGATGCCATCAAACTGGCCATTAAAGCTTTACTAGAGGTAAATCCATCAAAACGCTGGTTACATGTACACAAATAAAATTCCAACATGAAAAAGGTGTCGGAATATAACATGTTTGATGGAAGTATTATATGTGATCTGTGCCACACAGGTTGTGCAATCTGGGGGCAAGAACATTGAGCTGGCTGTTATCCGGAGGAACCAGCCCCTAAAGGTAATACATTGTCTCAGTAGGGAGGGCATAGTTCATCATGTCAATCCGTGCTGTAGGTATGATGTCAGGTTATTTCGACACATGCTAGAACTAATGTTTGATTTGACTTGTGCCATAGATACTTGCCAAGACTTGATTTATTTTTTGGGGCTTAGCAGTTAAGCTTGAGAAAAGTTATTTTATGAAAAGTAAAAAGTGAATTGATTCTTGAGGGAAAAATATAACAACAGTTTTAAAATACCAGTTTTTTTTTTTCCAAGTGACGTACAAGAGTGACAAAAACAAAGCAGGGTTTTTTATTTAGTCACATGACACATTGGATGCACCCATCTCTCTCCTTCTATAGATTCTGGAGTCCAAAGAGATCGAAACACTGGTGGCTGAAATAGAAAAGGAGAAAGAGGAGGAGGCAGAGAAGAAAAAGCAAAAGAAGTCATCATAAATCATTTTTGATTGCATACTTACTCTCTTAATTTTGTTTATATGGGCACCCACATTGACTCTACCGACTCTACCCCCACCTATCAAGAGCACAATCTCTCAGTCTTCTGCCGGACGCAGAATATGTTAGTTACAACTGAGTTATCAACCGTAGACAAATGTATACAATATTTGCTTGGGAAAAGTTCATTTACTATACTTAGGGATTGGATTTAAAAAAAGGATGGCACTTGATCGAGTATGCACAGCATTTGAGTCCTGGCCATTTTTGTAAAGCAGCTCTGTACTACAGAATTCTGGGAGAATGTGCTATGTTCTAATAAACCATTTTGATTTGTACGCATGGATTGACTTCGTTTTTGGGAAACTTTGCATTTTACATGCTGTTTACAGTAATTTGCCTAGAGGAATAGTTTAAACAAAAAGTGTCATCATTTGCTCACAGAAGTCACTTTGGGTCAGTGTTGACTTCCCATATTAGGCCAAGAGACTACAATGGGAGTCAACAGTGACCCAAAGCAGCTTAGTTACAAACTTTTTATTTGTGTTCAGCACAACAGTAATGTACAAGTGTCTGTGACAACTGGACAATGAGCAAATGATGACAACTTTCACATGTGGAGAAGTTTGGGATGGAAACTCACCGTTTCTACCACTCTGTGTGAATTAGAACCAGGCCTCAACATTAAAAACATCTTTGTTTTTATGAGGGCACTCATGCATGATAATCATCATGAAAATTCCCCCGTCTTCCTCCATCTGACGTGCCGTCAGAGAAACGGAAACACTAGAAAGCGTGCGTAGTCTGTCTTTGTCCCTTTGATGTGTGGCGGTTATCAGCATGTACGGCTGATGATGCGATCAATAATTCATTGAATTGAAGAGCTGCAGTCTGGAACAATTTCGGTTGCTCCTCATCGAAATCGCCGTGCGTAGTGGTGTTCATCCATTAGTCAGCATGAAGGGTTGAGAATTGCTGATTTCAAACATCCTGATGACGAGACTGATTGTTGAACCCTAATGCCAAATCTTTATTTGTAGAAAGCACATTTTGTTCCATCACCGTGCTTGAGATTTTTTGCAAGTAACCGACTTTGAATTGTAAGCATGTATTGGCATACTGCTGAAAAGCATGCGCACACACTGGGGACTGTGAACGCTGCGGGCGTATCAATATTTAGCTCCCAGCGTCTCATTCATGATTATTCAGGGGTAATGGAATATTTCAGAATCCTGTACCCCAGGCAAGCACAAAGAGTATTTAAGTTTCCGAGGTTGTGGCAAGGCATACATTAAAGGGTCTCTTTTAAGAAAATTCAATTTAAAAATGCAAAGACGTTTTAGGGTAATAGTGAAGGTAAACCCTGTAGAATGTGACTGTCAAGATCGTCTTAACTTTAATGTTTACTTTTACAAAAATATTTAGTGTTAGACAGATGCAGTGTACTACTTGAACTAGTATCAATCTAGTTACTGAAAAGATCTTGCAATCACCTTTATCCCTTAAACTGCTCTTTATCTAGATTTGGGCTAAACTCGTGTTATCCTGCTTGTTTTGGTTAGTGTTGGTCTCTATGAATTTGATCTGCTGTAATGGGTTGATTTTTAACGCCTTTGGCAATATAGTCTGATTGGTTAGTCGCTGTCCCCATTGCAATGTTTTTTTTCTGATTGGTTTGCCCTAAGTTAGGGCACAGACTTCCCCGGGAGCTCATACAGACCTCGGTTTAACCCTCGATTGACTTTAAAATGCAATAACAGTCAGTCAGTTACAACATTACAAACATGCTTGTATCAGCTGTGTAGCAATTTCTGAGTCAATCTAAGGAGCAATGAGTGAGTAAACAGTGGTGTGAAACAATTCCAACATGATGGCTTATCACAGCTAGTAAGAGACCCAAACGCTGTTGCTGTGAGTGTTTAATCTCTTCTTTACAAAGTGATTCATTACAAAGTGCATTTATAATATTTTTATATGGACTAAATTACATTCAGCATGAAAATGATACAGTCTGCCACAAAATGATCAAAAATTATATAGTGTATTTACAATTCTACACAGGCCTATCCAGATAGCAAGGCACTGAAATAATGTTAAGAATAACAGTGGTTAAACATTGACTTTCTTTGCTTTTTGAGTAATGACATACAATTCAACTCATCTGAACACAACATATACCACCCTAAATCAAGATTCTGTCATTTACTCACCCTATTTTTTTTTTTAAAGCTGTATGAATTTCTTCCAAAGAAAACTAAAAATTATATTTTAAAGAATAATGGAAAAGGCAACCTTTCACTTCCAAAAGTTAATATCACTGCTGCTCTACTTTCTTTAAAATAGCTTTTGTGTTTTACAAAAGATATAAAGTCATGCAGGTTTGAAATGAGGAGGTGAGTAAACGGCAGATATTTATTATTTTATGGGTGAACTATCACTTATAAAGTTAACTAAAGTTTTAATTGTGTCTATCTATTGTAAATATGTTTTATATATCATGAGCGAGTGTCTGAGTGTTGGGTCTTGTTCCATGCAGAAAATCAGATCTCTCAAAGTGACACGTATTGGTGGTCTCGGAATCGCAAACTGCCCGTAAGGACCTAACAACTGAGGGGCGGATAAAAACGGAGCTTTCTTAGCCACTCAATTATGTAGCTTAACCAATGAGAGAGTAGTGTAAATGAAACATTAGGTTTCATTTATATAATTGTACAAATCTAAATCTAATTTGTTATCCTTTAAAAAAAACTCAATTATTAGGAAAACTAAAAATATAAAGGTAAATATAAAAAGGGCATGAGAAAATAAGATCAAGAGGTCAGATTCTTCATATCTCAGATATGTATGATTTCTGCAGAACACAATATGTTTTGAAGAATGTTGAAGAAAAGCAGCAGTACCCATTCATCATACATACAAAAGTCAATGGTTACAATTCTAAAATATCTTCTGTGTTCTGCAGAAAAATAGTCATACAGGCTTGAAATGTCAAGAGGAAAGTAAATGAAACTGCAGATACCTCAATTGAACAGTTGAGACATAAGACTGCAATCCTCAATACTTTTCAATCTCTGTTAATTTGTTGTTGGTCTTTCTTTGCCAAATGCAGTTACTCATAAAGTTGCGTATTCAACCAGAAAGATGAAACCTCAAAAAGAGGCAAATAGAAAACTTCCTCAGGCAGAGGAGGTTTTTTCAAAGACCCGTGTAATTTAAGCATACAAAACTCAAAACCATCTTTTCACTTATTAGCATTCTTCTCTGCCTAAAGGAATAGGAATTCACAAATGTTAAAACTAATTAAACTAAACTAACATACAATCCTCTAGTCCTTTGTTGGATCTTTTCCTCAACACCGTCCCATTTTCCTTTTAAAGCTCATAAAAATCATTTTAAAATATCACAGTTTTTTTACAGATAAAGTTGAAGTGAACGTTAAATCTTTCTACACTGAGCACTTTTGTCCAGAGGTCATGTGACCCACAAGTGAATTTAACTCAAGCCAGAAGTGTAAACACATCTTGGCTAAATATAGAGAGAAAATCCAAAACTGACTAAACTTTTCTTTGTTTATGTGTGCAAGTGATTAAAAATGTGCACACACAATTGTATTCAAGAAAGAGTACACAAAGACCTCAGGACAGAAGGGTTGTTGTACAGACACGTGCAGTTACCTGGTTCGTCCCTGGGCCTTGTGCCTCCAGAGGTTTTCTCTTACGGGGGCCGAGAGCTGCCAGCGCTGCCAAATTGGCATCTCTGTGCTCCATCTGTGCCAACTCCAACTGCTGCATCTAAAACAAGAGGTAAACTATAAATAAAAATCTGTGTTTGACATGCAATAAATAAAATCGATTTCTGTTGAATCAAAGCTGTTTTTTGGTGATAAATCTTCCATTTCAGCGCTATAGATTTTACTGAACCAAAGACACATATGTACAGAAACATGACATGGGTGTGTAAGGGAGCTCGAGTAAATGAGCGTTACCTTGTAAACAGACACACAACTCTTCCAGAGGGCTTTCATTACATTCTGTTCCCTGTTTCGCCCCAGGCTTCAATTCCAGACCCAATATTAGACTCAATTAAAATGAACCCCAATTAGAGAGCCTTGTCTCCAGGGCAGGGTATGTGTATATGTGCGTGTGTGAATCTGTCTATGTGGAGCACAAATGGGACTTTATGAAGAGCATTGAGTGTCCTCATTGCTATACAGGAGAGCAAAAGGAATGAAAAACAGTTTCTGGAGAAGGGAAGGATATTTTTTTCTTACCTCTTTCGCTCTCTGTTTCAGTCGCTGCTGATCAGGGTCTTCATTGTTTGAGCGACTCTATGAACAAAATCAAAAGTGACAGGTTGTAAATGTTTTTATTCACTTCTGAAGCATCTCTGTGTGTGTGTGTTTGTTACCCGGGCGATGCGGAGCAACGCTTCTCTTTCTTCATCTTCTCGTCTCTGTTTCTCCAGTCTCTCCAGCTGCTCCAGGAACTTCAGCTGTGAGCGAGCGTCACTAGTCTGACTGTAGCGCCAGTCATCCTTACCACAAAAAAATATACACAAACACAGCATTAGCTTCCTAGCAGACACAAACTTTTGAAGGCAATCATGCCTTGAATGTCTTGTTTACTAAAACAACTATAACCTGGCCCAGAGGGAGCCTAGAGGCTTTTTTATGATAAGCTGTCTAAACCACAGGAAATGCACCGCATTTAGTGTCCAACCAGATGTACAATTTTGAAGGTCAAAGTATCTCAAAGGTAACCATATTCTTAGATTTTTTACTCTACATACTCTTGATGTTTCAAACTTTTAGCATCTCTCTTCGGCAGAACACAAAAGAAGATATTTTGAAAAATGTTAGACACTTCTGTTGTATAGGACACAAAATCAATGTTAGTTAACATATACAACTATTGTATGGTATCCTATATTTTCCAAATCTCTTATTTTAGGTTCTGAAAACAAAAGACAGTTATACAGGTTATATAATTTTCATTTTAGGGTAAAGTATCCCTTTAAGCTCTGTAGCCAAATCAATACATCGGTGTTGGCTGATATTACTATCCAAACAGCTGAAAGTGATGAAAACTGCAAATAATTTTCAAAGAAAAAAAGTCAACTGTCTAGCAGTTAACCTAAGATCTGAAATGAACTTGCAGAGGACATATAATCAAAATAGGTACATACAATCCTCCTCGTAATTATTTATAAAAATAAGCTTAGTACAATTGTATTGCTATGTCAAGTAACCTTGAATTCTGGTTTCAAACAGAGATTTACAGTTACATATTTTATAGTTCTAAATGTCAAAAATAAGCATTTAGTAGATAGCAGTGTTTACTCACAACATATTGTTCATACCTTATAAGAGATCTGGCGATGTTGTGCCACAGCAGCAAGCTTCTCCAGCAGATCTCTCAGTCTTTCTTGTGTTGCCAAAGAGAGCAATTCAAAAACATCAGGGTATACTTCTGTGATACCTTGAGGACCACCTGGGCACAGACATGTGTACAAAGTTTTAATATATTAATAAATTATAGCACCACCACACTGTGTTGTCTTGTCATTGAAACATTAAATAAGAAATTAATGCCTTAAAATACAATACCTAAAACACACAATATTCTATTTCTATCTGAAATTCTATCTATGCCAGGTGTGTTTAAGACCACTGAAGGCTTTTTTTCACAAAGTGTATTTTCTGGGGGAATCAACAGAATTTATATAAAGTAACTGTGCAGAAAGCACTACAGTAGTACATGCATCTGAAACCAAATGGGAACATAATCATAAATGAACACGAGGGAGGAGGAGTGTTTTTTGCAAAGATACATATCACATACATATACAAATAACTTATAGGATGATGTAAGATATAAATATCTTTAGCAAATTGTGTTTAACATTATAATTTAGCAAAAACTGTACAAATATGCTTTCCTGTCATTACTTCTGGCTGCTACTGTGTACACACCACATCCTTTATGTGTGACATATTAAATTCTTATGTTGGACATACATTTGGCCAGCCCACCCACAAATCCATGACTTGACAGCCATCTATTCTTTTGGGAATTTTTATCCCCATGTGGCTGCAGTTTCCGTGAGGCTCTGGTACTTCAAGAATCGCGTGCATCTTGTTCTAACTGAGCTTTTAAACAGACCCATTTAACGGCTGACAGAAATGAGGATCACGACCGAATTGGAGGCAAATGTATTCATTCAGCTGGAATTCATCTATTTAGATGTTTTCCTGTACTGTTTATATTGTGTTCAGATATCCATAACGTCAGGCCTGCTTTGTTCCTCTTGCCGAGTAGACAGACGTCTGCATACATTCCAATGCCATCTCAAGTTTTGCCCTTTCTGATGATGCGGACCGGGTTCCTGAGAGTCCATGCCTGTCTCTTTCATTTCCACTTTTTCCCTTCTCATCACGACCCCCCCGCACGACTCCCCCAACCTCCTGGCTATCTCTCTCTCTTTCTCTCCTTCCCTCTGTCGCCCTTTCTCTCCCTTGTTCTTTTTGATCAGTAAAGTAGAGTGGATTCCTGCCACTCTGGCACTCTGCACTCCTCAGCAGTCATTAGCATACTGATTAAGCAGAACGGGTTCGTCAGAGATACGGCTGATCAAAGACAGAGCCCGCGCTCCATGTCTGTCACAACACACTGCAACATATGCCCAAAAGAAACACAAACAGGACGTACAGCAGTGAGGCAGAGCTGAGGGAGGTGAACTGGCTTTGACAAACAGGGAAGGAGACATATGCAATTGTCTAGCTTACCTGATTCGCCGGTGTATCTTTATTCAAAGTGATAAAGAATAGCTTGGGTCAGCAAAACTGGGTCATCTTACTATCAAAAATGAGCGTCCTCTAAGCTTGTGATTTTCTTTAATTTATTGCATTTATATTACCTTTTACTCTGCATAGTTTTAGAACAAAATGGAGAAAACTAAACTTGTTTTGACAGTAATAGTTCACCCCCCCAGAAAAATCTTATTTACTTACATGTCATTCAAAATCTGTATGACTGACTTTCTTCGGAACAAAACAGAAGAAATTTGAAGTATGCTGCTTACCATTAGGCTGTAGGTACTGACAATAAGTGGATACCAGCATTCTTCAAAGTTTCTTCTATTTTGTTGTGACAGCGGTACCCAAAAACCTGTGCATGTCAATGTGTACCGCTGTTGTTCAGCAACCAACCTGCTTCAAATGATCTCCTATTGTGGTGAGTAAATGATGACAGAATGTTTACTTTTGGTCAGATACTTAACTTCAACAATGTTTATTTAAAGGAACACAGTCACATCAGCAAATCACAACACAACAGATGATATTTTGAAGAATGCTTTCTTCAACATTTCTTCTATTATGCTGGGATTTGTGGGGAAGCACATTGGGTACCAAACAACAGCAGTATACATTGACATGCTTAGTTTTTGGATACTGTTGTTGTTTGATAACCAATATTCTTCAACATCTCCTTTTGTGGTGAGTCAGTGATGACAGAATGTTTACTATTGGGTGACTACTTAACTTTAAAAATGTTTATTCAAAGGAAAATTTTCAACTCAAAAAATCACTTGCAGTTCACATGCAATGCTCTATCACAATAGGGGATTGTGTCAACTGTGAATCCACACAAAACAAGAATTGTTCTTACTGGAACTGAATGTGAAATTTAATAAACACACAGTGTAAGATTTCTAGTAGATGGTTTTGACTGGGTTGAGTGAAATTACCGATGTGCAGCACTTGGGTCTGGAGGGCTGATGGGAGTAAAAAGGGCTCCTCTTGACAGGAGCGGATCACCGATCCCACAAGCTCAGAGCCAGAGGCCAAGATACGAGCATTCTCCTCGCTCACATTAACTCCTGCCATGGAGGCCACATCATTAATGTCGTCATCATCTCTAAATGAAGAGCAACAAATGCACAAAAGAATCAAATAAAATCCCACTGTGTCTTCTACCAAGTATTTATATGTAAAACGTGATGTGCCTTCTGAAATAAGCTTCCTTCCAAAGTCATCTCATGTTGTATCAATATCAGGTTCAAGCCATACTAACTAGTCTAGTTATTTGTTTCATAAGCAACCAATACTGTATTCTTCTTTGTTTAAAATAAAGTAATAGTTTCCCCAAAACTGTAAATTCTGTCGTTGTTTACTCACTGTCTTGTCATTTGACCTGTATGACCTTCTTTACCTCAAAGAACACAAAGATATTTTAAAGAATGTTGGAAAGTTTTTCATATCTAATTTTGAGGTCAGAAAACGATGGCAGTCATCTCATGCGTTTCCTTTAGAAATGACTGCAATTATAGAGAAACATAAAGCATCTCTTATAGATTACTACTAGCAATTGTTCAGCTACAATCAGTGTCCAAAAGTGCTGTACACTGCTTCATTTCACATTTTGCATAATATTCTTTTTGTACTCTCCAATTATTTCTCATCCGCATGGCTTGAGGCATCTCTCCCTTACCTCTTGTGCCTATGTGTGTCACGGACCAATCAACTGATGCAGTTTATCAGGAAGCCAAATCTACAGCTACAAAACCGCCATACACGTACACTCGCCTTTAAAAGAAACACACACACAAAGCGCCTAAGAATGGCCGGGAGTGTGAGCTATTACCGGAAAGAGCCCGGGGTGCTGTCCTTGAAGCCGTGTGTCTGTGCTGCAAGGGCCGGCTGAAGAAAATGCATTTTAGACGCCTGAAGGAAGGGCCGCACAACAGAACCTGTGGGGACAGAATAAGAATACAGATATTTTTATCATCTGAAAATGAATTAGGACATTTGGAGGGGAAAGAAGCAAATAGAAAACTGGCCTAGTCTTGCAGCAAATAAAGCCCTAATCTGTACAATTTTACTTGGCGTCAATGTACACACATTTTAATATCTACAGAATGAACGAATAAAAACAGAGCTTATACCTTTTGGTTGAGTGTTGGTTTGAATGACCAACTGTTTGGGTTGAGACTGGCTCTGTGCATGAAGGACGACCTGTGGTAATGATGTCACAGACTGTTTGACAATGACTCCTTTGGG
This sequence comes from Triplophysa yarkandensis, assembly GCA_033220385.1. Lineage (NCBI taxonomy): Eukaryota > Metazoa > Chordata > Actinopteri > Cypriniformes > Nemacheilidae > Triplophysa > Triplophysa yarkandensis. Next base: position 8,799,258 of record CM065658.1, on the reverse strand, counting down.
TTGCTGAATCAACTGACAAAAAAGAAAGTTAAGATGATAAGAAGTGAGAGCCCAAATGGCGTATCTAAATAATACAGCAAATTGTGCGTATTAAGTATTTTAAAAAAGTGTCTTGTCTGAACCACCTTAAAGCCATGTATGTCAAGCATTAGGAGGAACACTTTCTGATTTTCGCAAGTAATCAAAAACCTTGGAAGTCTATTCAGGTGTATGCAAAATGAGCATCCATATTTCTGTGGAAATCCATCAAGACGTCCAATAAAATGGTGATATTAGATTACAGAAAAACAAATCATGACATTATTTGAATATGATAACATGACATTCCTAGTAAGAAATGGGGTAAGACTCATGCATCTTTGTCTCGGGTGTAAAACTAATTTGCCTGTGCTAGAGCTTGTGGGATACTGGTGGTTTTAAGTGAATTAGTCCGTTTACCGTGGGCGGTGGTGAGTTAACCAGGAAATGAAGACAAAGTGAAGGGAGGCTGTCATAAAAATGAACAAGTGCGCCGGGAAGGAGGCAGTGTGAAATTACCCGTCTTTCTCTCTTTACTTTTCTCTCACAAGACTAATTGTGTTAATACATAAAACATCAGAATTGTGCTCTCAGAATTTAACAAAGTGAATTCAAGACACCATGTGGTAAGGAATTGTTGGGTAAGATGAGTCCGTAAAATGTCCTAAAAATGTCCAAAAAGGTACCAAAACTGTCCGCACACATATTTTTGTCTCTAGAAGTCTTTGCACAGTAACAAATATTCAGTTTGTGTTTATTCGGATTTAGTGGTCCTCTCATAAATATTGGGTCTATCCAATCCTTTGATTGCGCAGAGAGGAAGAGTTCCACCTTCTTAAAGAGCAGCACGATTACACAAAAGAGATTAAAAGTTTATTTCAGGATGCCAACATCTCAGTTTGATACTTTGCTAGTGGTGCTGGAGCAACATATTAAAGAAAAGACCATCAATTTACATTAATCAATTGATACTTAACAGATGCTGGCAGACACCCCCCCAACCCCTTCATTGGAAAGGTGCGCACCAGGCATCCTATAGGCTTCAGTAGAACCCTGCACTGGCCTCAAATTTAAGTACTGACCCGAGATGCACTGCCCTTGTCTGACAGTCTTAGAATTCTCAGCCCGAGCCTGATTTTAGTTACAAGGTAAGGTAAGGTGCTCATTGAATGAACCTTAACCATTTTATTGTCCTTAACCAACACTAAAAAAGATAAATGAAAAACGAACTGTTATGTTGGTTATCATTTATTTGTTAAAATTATTGTTAAGTATTGCACATTTTTTATATTGATGCAAATAAAAAATATCTAAACATTTGAACTTGTGTTTTTTGTAGAGGCTTTTATTCGAAGTGACTTACATTGAATTTTAGTTTTTCTTACAACCATTTTCAGCTTAATGACTACACGTAAATGTTTTACAAGGCAGGTAAAATTATGCAGCAATAAACTAAGCCAAGTTTAAACAAGCAGACATATTTACATGAATACATATCATAATATACAATATCTTTCTGTTGAGACATGGGGTAGAGTGTGCCAAATACTCCAGGGATATCAAGCAATTGCTCAAATAGTTATTATTTTTAGCAAGCATTTCTTTTAAATGCAAGACATAATAACACATTTTATTTCTATGATAAATACTATTAGAAGTTGTTGACAGTTGCTTTAGTGTGTCTAGATGAATTGTTATTGGCTATATTCTAGACTAGAGACCAAAGCAGTGATTCTTCACTACTCTTATTCATGAAATGTTAAAACAGAACCCAGACTTGGAAAAATGAATATAGATTATTAATAAAACTGTGCTCTCCTAGGTTTGTTTCCGTTCTAAAACACCAACACTGAAAGAACATTTGTTTTCATTATCCTCAAATTACTCTCACATTGTTTCATATAGGCCCCTGAAATCATCTTTATGATAAATTACACAGCATTATGAAAATGGGCAGAGGCTTACCAGCTGAGCAGATCTGGTTGGCTGTGTGGATTGGAGGTTGTAGCTGACAGTTGAGGCAGTCGTCTGGGTTGCACCTTTGTTGGAGGCTGAATCTGAGGGCTTGAGTTGTTCACATTGCTGAATGAAAAGCTGTGAGTTAGGGGTGAGCTGACGCACAGCTGGCAGGCTTCTCTAAAAGAGAAAACACACTGGCATCAGCGTTTAGCATCTTCACGTATACATGACTTATGAACAGTATCTCACACCATACGGTAAGCTTTGAAGGTCTGACATGGTGATGGTTCAACCAAAACTGAAAATCATGTCCTAATTTACTCACCCTCCTAACATACCACACAACACAAAAAGATATTTTGAAGAATGCCTTTACCTGGCATGCACCGCTGCAACTTTCTTCAAAATATATTTTTTTGTGTTTTTAAAAAGAAAGTCATAAGTTTAAAATGACACCAGGGAGCATAAACAATAACGGTAGAATAATTTTTGGGCGAACTATCACTTTAATCTTGAAGCAGGGCACTGATCTCATTTTGACCTGGTTTTAAGAGTTTGGATGTTGTAAGCAATTCTCAAAGCATTAAAAAAGGTGCAAATCACCTTAAGGAAAGGTACCAGATATGGCTGAGGGGATGATTTGAGCTCCATGTAGAGTTTTTCAGTAAACTCTTCCGCCTCAAGCTTTCCATCCTACACATTGAGAAGACACACAACGAATAAAACCAAAATACAAAATTTTGTTTTATATATAATACCCTCATTACAAAACATGAAGTGACATCATACCAGCAGGCCTTTGACGAGAGCTTTGACGTTTTGAGCCATGTTGGCCGAGCGGGTGCCACTTGATGCCAATTTCATCAAAGTGACCAGAAAGTTCTTACACTTCTTGACATTCTCCAGGGTGTCCTGACAAAAAACGAACAAGTAAAAAGTGATTGTGATTCAAACTGTTGAAATAAGCCGTTTTTATAAAACAGCTTTGGATAAGAGTCTTGAATAAGAATAAATGTAAACTTTTATTTACTTACAGCTGTAACAGTGACTGGGGTCGAGGATGTATTTGTGCTGGGTTTTGTTTGTATGTTGGGACAAACCATACGTGGGGCATTACCCTGACCAGAGGTGCATTTGCCCGTAGACTAAAAACAAATGAAATATAGACATGATTAAGCAGATTAATGAGATATAAAAAAATTGTCCGGGGGAGACTTGTGAGACCAGCCAACACTGCACGTCAGTCAAAGTATTGCCCTAAAGTCAGCATATGAATCATTTTTTGTTTTGTTGTTCAGATCAATAATTGATGTAGCCAAAGTGAGTAATACCTTTACAGCCGGGGAATTAATTACAGTTGCACTGACAGAATTAGTCCTCTGGTTAAAGGTTTCTGCTGTGCTGCTGTTTGGAGTCATTTGACTGCCTTTGATAATAGTCCCCACGGTGGAGTTGAGCTTTTTGACCGCAGTTCCAACAACACTGCCTGGTTTAATGACGGTTGTTCCTGCTGAACTGGATGGTGTGAATATAGCGGTCCCTGTGGCCCTTGGTTTCTGAACGGTTCCTGTGGTTGGGTTAGGTTTGAGGGTTGTTGTTGAAGCGGGAAGTGAAACTCTGATGATGGGTGTAGCAGTGGCAGTTGCCTGTGAAGAGAAAAGAAATTAAAGGATTCATTTCTTTAAAGATCTTAAAAGTTTTTAGGTAGGCACATATTCAAGTGGCAAAAAACTAGCATTTTTTTACAAATCCTTGAATTGTTCCAAATCTGTAAAATTTCCTGTAAATATCCGTAAAGATATTTGGTAGAATGCTTGTTACAGTAACAGTTCTTGGATTCTATGTACAAATAAAAGTTTTTTTCTTCTGTTGAACACGAAATGTGATTTTGCAATTATTTGTTTTCCTACAATGGTAGCGAGTAGGGTCCGAGAACTGATTTATACAGATTTGAAAATGTATTGTACTAACAGAGTGGCCTGTAAAAGTATTTAATATGAATAATATTATTAATATTCTTTGCAACAATAATAATCTGAGTTACATTGTTGACACCTATTAACTCTACTCCTAACACGTTTGATATTTTACAAATATTTGGGAAGTGAAATATAACATGAGTCCTGGTCTTTTACTCACACACTTCCATGACATCACAATATGCAAATGCTCTGACATTGTGAAATGAACTCCTTTTATATAGTTGTCAGACGTTTCTTATACATGCATAAAAAAGACCGAACCAAACGCATCATTTATTATATCTAACTTTATGTGAAATACACTCTCTTTTTGAACTTGACCTATTGTGTTTTTACTTTAGATATCGTTAGGTAACTGTGTATTAAAACACATCCCATGGACATTATATAGCAATTATAGAATGACTCATGTTCAATACATTGTGGTTTTCTAGATTCTTCGATTTCAGTTCTAGAAGTCAAACTGTGATCACACACACACACACACACACACACACACACACACACACACACACACACACACACACACACACACACACACACACACACACACACACACACACACACACACACACACACACACCTGGGTGGATGAAGGCCTAACTACAGCAGTGGCATTCGTTGGTTTTGGCAGCATTCCTTGAGCCTGCGCTTGAGCCAAAGCCTGCTGAGATACCAACATCAACTGCCCGCTGTCACTGCGGATTAACACCATTCCTTCAGACATGAGGGAGAGAGAGCGACATTGCTGAGAATCAAGATTGGCATGGTGGTTAGACAAAAATGCACAATACTTCACCAAAGCCCAGTTCCCGAATACAGAAACCTGCCAGATGTGAAGATCTCCAACACTTACCCTGCGGGACCTGGAAGTTGGCAGGCAGCTGCAATGGCACGGTCTGAGGGGCACGCGTCACATTTGGCGAGGGGACGGAAATCCTCGACAACGTCACGCCTGGGGTCAGCGTGGTGACCCTGGCCTGGGTCACGGCCACTGGACTTACAGACACCTTGGGGGGTTGAGGAACCAGTGCCAGGCTGGTGACTCCTGACCCCTGCAAACCAGCGCTGGGGGTCACAACCCTGGCACCTACCAGACCTGATGTGGTGGATCTGACCTGGGCAGTGTCAGCTGTGACCTTTGGAGGAAGTTCAGATGGGGCAGACACATTGGCTGATGTGACCGGTTTCTGTGCTTCTTCTGGTTTTGGGTGCTGGTTTTGATCACTAAGGGGATTATTTAGGACTCTGTTGTCATGTGTGTCTGACTTCTCATTTCTCTCACCTGACTCCAAACACTCTTCTGAGAAACTAGCACGTGCGTCATCAGCATCTGTTTTCTCACGGGTGTCATTGTTGTTTAACTCATTTGTGACATGTGTGTGCGCCATTGTTTATTTTTAGGATGTTTAGTGGTAAATTTCGCGCCTTTAGGAATTTAAAACGCGACCACGTGGCACACATAACGCGCTATCTCATCATCGCTCGTGACACACCTGCGCATTACGTCATCTGTAATCAAGACAGACATTGCAAATTAAAAGTCCCGTTAATATTATTTCTGATTTTATTGCACAGGATTTAAAACATTTAAGGAGTTAAAAATTAAAATTACGTTAAAAATAAATAACAATATTTCAATGAGTGCAAATATACAAGTCAGGGTCATTTTTATTTTTTTTATTAACAATGTCACATTACATTCTTCTCCAACTTGAATCACGTGGATTATGAAACGGTTTTTGGCGAATAGACTGATTTTATTGTTTGTAATTTATAAAAAAAAAGAATCTTCATTACACAAATTAAATTTGCATGACTTACTTTTGCTAATTGCACACTTTTCTAAGTGTAAAAATAAAAATGGTTTTTTGAAAAGAAATAACCCTTTTGTTGTGAAATATTAAAAATAATTAGATGTCATGGTGTTTAACTTATAAGGAAGTCTCCCCTAAATAGAAATTCTGTTATTTGTCATCAACACAAAGAAAGATATTTGGAAGAATGCTGTAACAGTTCTTGGACCCAGTGACTACCATAGTAGGAATTAAATTTTTTGTTCAGTTTAACGCTGAAAAAGATATTTAGAAGAATGATACTTCTGACCACCATTTCCATTTTTCCTACTATGGTAGTAAATAAGGGCAAAGGATTGTTTGGTTACCAGCATTCCTCTAAATATCTTTCTTTGTGTTCCACTAACGGTTTGTTATAATTCATGACATAATTTACATTGAAAACAACCCCCACTGCAGTGACTTATCATTTGTTTTTGTGTGTTTAAATATATATTCCTCTAATTAGAGGTGTCATAGAGCTACATTAGAGCTGCTATTCCTCTCTGATAGGATGAGATATTTATAAGCGAAACACTTGCAGATTAGCAACATAAATGATTCATCAAACAGGTTATTAAATAAGTATGGCTGATGAAATTCTTTACCGGATGACATTCGGTTTAAAGAGCCTAACATCAGCTTCTTCCTCTCCTTACTGTCATCTTGAAGACAAGGGTGCAGTCTTGGCAGTCATGAAGTTTTAAAACAAACCATCCCAAAGTAAATCATTCAGAGACTCTTCGACATGGCCAGAGAGGTTCCCAAAATCCCATTTGAATTTTAAACAAAACATGTCCTCTTTAAAACGGTTTATTACGGACAGTACCCTTGAAAAAAGTCCTTTAGGACTATAACATACATAAACAATCCAGAAAAACAAATCATCCCTTATGTTTAGTTAAAAATACCCAGTTTATTTCTTCTGTCCACTAATCCAGTGGTTCCTGTTTGATTCGAATGACGGAGGTTGTGACCCCGCGGTGACTTCGTTTCACCTCTCTTCTCAGAACGTACTCGCTGAACTGGGTTGAGTCCACACCGCCTCCACAGGAAGCAGTAATCTCAAAACCTCTCTGCTGCAGACGCTCCAGAACCTGATGAACACAAACAGTACCACACATAACGCATCGTTAAAGCTTTACCAATGAACCAACAATATACAGAACTAATCTGTCAGCAGAAACATCACATAATATGCACATAACTATCACAGCAAACTATCACACCACAGAATAAATAAAGCACCTGTCCAGCTTTTAAACTTAAGAACTTAAGAGTATCCTAAATAAAAACTCTGTCATGAATTTTTCGATTGACCAGTATAGTGGGGAAAATGCCAATGGTAGTCAAAAGGGTGCTATTTGCTGTCCTACATCCTTCCAAATATCTAAGTTTAGTTTATAAACATTTTAAAGTAATTTTTCTTACTACAGAATCCAACAACTGGTTACAAGCATTCTTCGAAATATCTTTTCCTGTGCCAGACCAAAGAATGGTACATATTAACTCAAATGTGAATAAATGAAGAAATAGTTATATTTCTCTTATATTGAATTACTGTAAATATATTCTTCGAATACCAAATAAAAACTCATATTGGTTTATACTTACAAACAGATGCTACTTTTATTTTACATTTAAACACAAGCCTTCTTGCACTTCAGGTGTAAAATACGATCTATATCTGTCTCTTCCTTCTGTTACTGTCTTCTGCTTTCACACCCTTAGATATTTCAGTCCTAGGGAAATTTGCTTCATAATATGTAAGATCACATTGCATTACTGTGACTTAAGGATGGCTCTTTCTGTCTGTCCTTCACTCTTACTATCACACTCTTTTTCGTCCATTTTTCTCTCGCCCACCCATTAATTTACAGGTCAAAGTTTAGGTTAAGTCTTTGCAGCTATGCAGCTTCTCTTCTATAATGCTTTTGTCCTTCAACCTTCTGCCGTCTCATTTTTTGCAGTCTTATGCCTCTACATTTCTCAATCTCCTGCTTCCATTAGTGTGACGGCGAATGCCAGGGGCCAAAAGATTTAATAACCAAACAGGATTAGACAGCCTCTAGACACACACACACAGCACAGTATAGGAAAAACTCAGCTCATGTTCTTCATTCATTTTTCTATTGAATCTTAGGCCAGCAGCCAATGCATCCAGTTTCTACAGAAAGACAAAAGTGAAAGACTGGTGAAATCTGATGAAATCAGGTGTTACGCACCTGTACGGAGTTGAGGTGGCAGTATCCATTGAGAGGAAATCGGATTACATGAGTGGAATCGTGGTTCCATCCCGCGTTGACGGAGTTGCACATGACGTCTCCTATCTCTGGGAAGATGTCCTCTATGAGGGCTTTATCGCCGCTGAGTGTTATCCTCTCTCCCAGCTCGGGGGCCACTCGCACAACCACGCACTCGCACATGCGTGATGTGTACTTAGAGTCCTGCTCGGAACGCCAGCGCTCAAGCTCAGCCTGCAGTGGCTGCAGTTGGAAATACCGGGCCTCCTCGTACAGCAGAGAGTAATCCTGCAGATAATCATATCATTATGAATTTTATTCAAACTAAAAATTAGATTTGTGTGGCTTTTCACAGTCTTAAACCAATGACCTCTGGAGGTCTTGATATACAGTAAAACAGCAGCCACAAGAGTCTCTGATGCTCCAAAAACAAATCATAACTTACTGACATTTTCCTATTCTTAAATTGCTCATATTACCGGCAACATTAATGCACTATATACATTACCGGTCAAAAGTTTTGGGAAATAAAGTTTCTCATTATATAATAAAAAAAATTCATCTGAAAAGATGCCTTCATGTCTGATGTCAAGAATGGAACTTATAACAAAACTGCTGCTTTTATTTTCACTCCCGAACGTCTTAACTCCAAAATATGAAAGCCAAGGCCGGATGCTCCCTCTGAAGGATGTAGATGCCGATTTTTGTGAGCATTACAGACATAATATCCCACTGCATACAGACTGCTTTGCGACCATTATAAAAGTTCTAAAATAAGAATGATTTTTAAATCACAACTCAAAGTCTTACTTTAAAGTCATCTGGGATGAGCAGTTTTGATGTCCTGAGGAAGTTTAATATGTAGCGGAACATGTGTCCGTCCCGATCTATAAAATAATGCTGCTTCAGGCTGTCCAATACGATGGGCTCTGTGCCATCAAACAAACGGCCAATCCTGTGAGAAAGAATCAGATATTTTACAAAATAAATCATCTTCCAAGAAACATTTTATACATTTTTGCTAAGTATTTTGTGATATTTTAGTTTAGCTTAAGTAAGTTAAACTGGTGCATACTTTATTTCTATATAATAGTTACATTATACATTTTCAACCTGATGTGTTGATTATAATACACACAAATGTTTTTTTTCCCCTGATGACACAGATAAACACACACACACAGAAAACACACACAGCCTTTTTAACTGTACAAATTCTAATAATACAAGTAATTTTGTCAAATCCACACATCCAAAATGTGTCACCGAGGCTACATTTAGCAGTGAACTGGAACTGTAACATCACTCTGGCATCTCTACAACATTAAAGATTTATTAACATAGACTAGATCTTCTCATATCAGAGAACAACTACAAAACTATGGAAGTTTTTCCAAAAAATCTTTGAAAAGTTTGAGAGCATTGGAATCGAGACTCATATTTGACTTTTGTTGCAATTTTTTGTAAACCACAAAATATATTCTGTTTTCATACATGTCATCCCAAGTAATTTTGGCAGAACACACAGTTAAACTATGAATAAATTCAGTTGAAGGGATGTTTTACCCAAAATAAGACTTTCATCATTTAGTCTCCACATGTCTTTGCAAACCTGTAGGACTTTCTTTCTTCCATTGAACATCTATATTGATGATATATTGAAGAATATTGATAATCAAACAACATTGGCACCTATTGACTTCAGATGTATGCAGTCATATATAGTACAGGTTTTACATGACATGAAGGGGAATGAATGATGACAGTATTTTTATGTATTTGTGATTCGGCCTATGAAAACCAAGCTAAAGTGTTTTAGGTTATTTACCTTTTGTTTATTTTAAACCATCCACACAATGCAAGGAACATTCTGTGAAAATATAACATTGATGTCTTTAATATTAACTGAGTAAGACGATGTCAAATTTGAAATCATTGTAAAATCAATGGGTAAAATAAAATTTTTAATACCTGTTTTCTCAGAATTAGATTTTCCGGAGTTAACCTAGATTTCACAGGCAGGTTCACATTTATATTTAGCATTCTCAATTAACATAAATATATTTTATTTAACTGACTTCTGCGAATATCTTCTAATATTCAATAAAAAATTTTAATAAGGAAAAATATTGAACATAAAAAATATAACATTTTTACATAAATGCAGTCAGTCAGCTCTGATTCTTCCCAAATGATATCCTGCATCCGTATCAGACAGGGCATAGCTGGAAGCAGTATCCATCGTTGCTCCTGACGACACAAATGCCATCATCCAGCGCCCTATATCCTGGCTCTCTGATGACTTTGTGTCATATTGATGTGGTTTGCGATAAACTAGCCGAGGGGAAAATAGATCTCAACTGTCAGTTATGGATATGCCTTTCTGAAAACATCTACTTGTCCAAAAATACAGGCAGATTTTAGCACTGGCCCAAGCAGTTAAGCTACATCTCATTCAAGAATGTGTGCATGTGATCAAAGAATTCGAGTGAGATAAGCAAGATGCTGTGCATTTAAATGACACGGTAAGAAGCAGTGGGAAGCTGAAACTGTGCGAGACGTGAGCAGTTGTGAGACAGGATGCTAGTCTGGCTCAAAGCGCTCCGGGCTTCTTCTGGCCTGTGCTCTGATGTTTAACTCTGTCAGCAGCTACAAGACAATAATGCTCTTTGGCATTGCAGAAATATAGCGGTCAGTGAGCTAATGAGCTCGGACAAGGTACACATACATATTCACAAAGGCATACGGAGCAAGCACGCATCACGCAGGCATGTTGAAAGTATGACATCTGTTTGAAAAAGTTTAGGCGGTTTGCTGCCAAATGTATAATGTGTGGTGTAAAAATAACATGAATAGATGAAGGAGGTCTTTCATCATATACGAGAAAAACCACACATTCCTTTAGTCACCACAAATACAGAAGTATAATAGGTGGTTCATCGGTGTCCATGAATTTTACCTTGACTCTGGGTATTTGGTTAATGTTGCCAGGCTGCTGGTATACATGTGACCCCCTACGTCGATGTGCACCGGCGCGTTGGCCTTAGTGAGCTGCGCAGGTGTGGGGATGCCAGCTGTGCCTAGCGGGGAGGCAGGCGAATGTGCCAACATAGGCCGGGTCGACATGCCCACACTGTTGCTGCGATTTTCCTGGGGAAAACATAAATCACTGTAGTTGAGATAAGTCAGTCTCAAATCAAGTTTTTTATATATGACAAAGGTTAAATTGAACATTTAAGCAATTTCACTGTAGTAACAGGAAGAATTTCAGAGTTAGACTAAAAATAAACTTAATTTTCTGTTGTCATTTCAAACTTGTATAGCTTTTTGGCAGAACACAGAAGAAGATCTTTTCAAGAATGTTAACTGGCACCCATTGGTTTTGTGTTCATACAGTACAAATGTCTATGCTTTTTGGTTACCAACTTTCTTCTAAATATCTTCTTTTGTGTTTTGCAGAAGTAAAAGTCACATAGTTTGAATGACACAAAAGTGAGTAAATGATGACAGATAATATTTTGGATAAACTATTTATGAACGCTTATTGACTTTCAAACTAACATGTATTTACTGAATTTAAAATAAAATAAAAGTGATGCCGAAAACATAGATCATTAATTTAACCATACATTGAACATTAATGGACATTCGGCATATTTGACTTAACATGCAGCCGCCTCAGTGAGACCTAGTTTGGGTTTTATAGGCAGCCACAAAAGTGAACTATAAAATGTGGTTTTATTTTCTTACATGCATGGGATTTAAGAAGTATAGTTTGTGTTTACAAAATATTTGCTTATGTTCTATGCACAATAATTTTTTATATGACACATGTATAAAGATTCAGGACATATTTTCTTGATTTCTGAGATATAATCAATGCAATCTACCCTACATGTACTCAAGAACAGAATAAGATTGGTATAAACTGTTTGATACCACACCTTTAAAATCTGTGATTCATTTTTATGTTCACAATAACAACAGAAATATTAAGAGGGCAAACAGTCATATATTCATGTTCTTTTAAATTCTCCTCTCCCCCTTTCATTTTACCTCACAGAAGGAATCTGAAAAGTTGCACACATCTTCTTTCTTTCACAACACTACCAATAACAACATTAATGATGACGTCACTGTCGGCATTAAAACAACATTATTACAGCAGCTGTACTCTCAGTAGCATCAGTCATCTCTCATTCCATCGGCCCAAGTCTGACATAATCTGGATGTGTTAGACAATAACAGTTTGCCGAGTCTCTGTGGTCAGTATCTACTAAGGCACAATGAAACAGCCACAGGCAACTTTTCGAAAGAAAAAATAGAAAAAAGCACAAACTGTAACATAAGCAAGCTTGTGTACATGTGTACTTGGCGCAAGCGCATATCAAGGCTTTTTTCGCCCAGAGCAGAGTAAAGCTATCTGATTCGGCTGTCTTGGAGAATGAGTTTAGCGAACTGTCTTATACAGCGACCTAAAAAATAGGCATTAACCCTTGATAATACACACAGAGCATGTGCAAGAAAACATGCATCCAGGCTAACACATTAAAACACTAATGATAAACATATCTGGCACAACTGGATGGCAAAGCGGGTGTTGTTTTCTACATCGGTTGAATTGTGTCTGATGCCTTTGGGGGGACTAACATAGGTGAAAAAGGCATTTTCCCATTTTAAGCAACTTGTGTTTTTTTTCTGGCCAAGAAAATATAGCATATGGTGCCTACTGAGTAATACTTTTTTATTGTATGTACACAGACACACCCCCTCTACTAAACATATAGAGAAATGTAGTGTCCTTTAAAGTAGTATGACAGTTCAGGTTATAAGAAGACTATTTAAACAGTTTAGTGTTTTATAGGAATAGTGCTTTAAATTAGCACTATGTAATAAAGTGACAATACTGTCCCAGTGTTGAAATGTTACATGCATCGTAAAAATTGCATAATTTCACATTGCTCATATGGTGCTGTTAAACAGGATTTATGCTATGCAAATCTGTTAAACCCATTGTTACAATGTTTAAATATCCCTGTAAATTAAATATATATCTTTGTCATTTGAGATGCAAAGAGATGCAGGGAGATAAAGAGATCTGCATCTGCTTTATCATCAATGATATTGGGACTTAATGGATAACTGACACAGGGCTGGTGGAAAATAGGTTTACACCAGTTAACAAAACTTTCATTTTACCCCATTTGGCCGAAATTTCAGGTTGTTTTAATACTAAATAGTGACTATGGAACTATGGAAATCGTAAGAATAGCTTCTTATAGTACAGTAGTAAAAGTCACTTTAACTGATAAAATTGAAGACTACAAACTACTGCATGCAAGGAAAAACCAGGCACATTGAATTATAAAAAGTATGTTTGTCATCGTTAACTGCTTAAAGGGAATAACTATAAAATACACTTTTTTAAAAAAATGTAACTCAACAAAATGACTTTATATAAATATTAAAATATAAACTGTTAAAGTTAAAGTCGAAATTCAAAATCTAGATGAATGTTCCAACTTTTTCCATTTAAAATTTCTTGTTAAATTTGGAATAAATTGTTAACATTATTATAAATAACTATTTTAATTCAATGCATGTTGCATATAATATACTATGCATATATAGCATGTAACATCTGACAGATAAAACTAAAATGCTGAAACATATATTTGCGGGTTTCAGAGATTAATCTGAATTAATGGCTGAATTACTGGCCCAGTTAATCTAAATTATCAAACAAACAAACAAACAAAAACAAACAAACAAAAAACACAAATAAAGTAATGAGAACAAACTTGCTGTAGATGTCAGCAAACATTAGTCAAGGTGCTCAAGTTAGATCCTTAAATAAATGTTAAGGTAAGACAGTTTTTACATACTCAATACTCTATCCCCCCTGTGGGGGTCACTTATGCACATTTACCCCAGGCACAAACTTTGCCACGCATGAATTGTTTTAACCACCACAGACTGAAAAAAAAACATCAGAAAATACCTGAATATTCACAGTAAGACCATAGACAAAACATACAGAATGTACATGAGTGAACACCTGAGGATAAATCATTTTGTGTATTTAGGAGAAAACGCGCATGAGTGGGTATCTGTGGTGCTTTGATTCAGGGCATTAATGTAGTGTAATGCAGCAGAAGTACACACTTGACACACTACAAACAGCACTTCTCAGTTTAGGGTGTTTAGGAGTCATTGGCTTTCTGAAGCTCTGCACAGGTGCAATATTAGCTCATTCCTCCGCAGGCAAAGACTGCCTTTATTTTTCACACTCACCTTCATGCTAAGGGTAAAAGCCTTAAAGAAAAGTCAGTGCCTGTTTTCACGTAGCCTACTTCCAAAGCACAATAATACACTGAGTTATGAATATATCAACCTTATTTACATCCCCAGTGGACCCCAAAGTTACCTATGCTGTTGCCTTTAAGCAAAGATTGTGTGGAAAAGACAAGAGCAAGGGAAATTAAAAGTACACAATTAGATTTTAATTCAAAAGGATGAATGGAGGAAATAAGACATAAACACACAATGAACACTCATATATAAATGCCCAAAGTAACTTGCTTGGCATAGGTGGGTAGAGTACACAAAATCTATACTCAAGTAAAGTACAAGTACCTATGGAAAGATTTACTCAAGTAAGAATAAAAGTAACATTCTTAATAGTTACTTGAGTAAGACTTAAAAAGTATCAAAAGGAAAAACTACTCAAATAGTTGCTAGTTCTGAACTGATTGATATGAAGCAATAATTACTATACATTATACATTGAATAATCAATAAATTGGTTATTATGCCTCTACAAGCACTATTAGTAATATATAATAAACATATATAGAGTATATACATGAGATCAAGCCACAAAAAATTCAAAATATATTCCGTCTCAAAGACAAACAAACAGAACCTTCTGCTCTATCCATAAATAACATCATAATGTAAACTGCACATGGGGGTTTGATGACATCACAAATATCTCAACATGCCAGATAACAGTAACATGACAGCTGGTACACAAAAGTAGAACATTTCCCCTGCACAAACTAAATAAATGCACGATGATTACCTGTGAGGGGAGCATATGAGGGCTCTCCCGGTTGGCATCACAGACAGAATCGTCGGTCGGAGTGTCCGGGCGTGCGCAAACCCTTTTTGGAGATGCCCCTGGCCCTGGCCCTGGTCCCGACACCCCAATCGGATAGACGAGGTGCCGTGGGCGTTTGCCAACTTTCTGCGTTTTGAGCTCGTCCCCCTGCGCGCATCCCAGCGCTTGCTGCAAATGATGCCCGTTGCCCGTCGCCACCCGGAGCGGTGCCACCCTCGAGCCAATGCCCGCAATGCCGTTCAGCGTGGCCACGGACACCGCTCCTATGCAGTGATTGGTGTAGGTCTTCGAGAGTTTGGCGGCCCGGGACAGCATCTGCATTCTGGTGCCCAGCAGGTTTTTGCCAATGGCTTTATTCTCGTACCAGGTCGCGTCGCCCTCTCCGCAGTGATCCCGCGGGCGCTGGAAGAACGCCCTGCAGAGAGGATGGCGCTTGGAGAGATACTTGACAAAGCTGGCATACGGGCAGCACTCGGTGCCAGTCTCGTACATGCGGGGAAGGTTATCATCATCCGATTTCTTTTTGGACCATGAGGTGGACCGGGATTTGTGATACGGACCCAGTGCTTTAAAGTAGACAAACTTTCTCCCATCCTCATCCACTGCCAGCCCAAAAGAGTCCTCCTCCAGCTCGCGCTGATTCTCCCTCCCCCTCGTGCAGAAGTACATGCAAGTCTCGAACCACACTTTATTGAGAAGTCCAAACGGCGTGCCGGTGCTGAACACGTCACACGTGTATAGTTTTCTCAGGTCGGACCGCGTAATGGCTTGCTTCTGCACCACCGGACCGGCGCCCTGCTCCTCCAGTTTGCGGATGACGGCGGCGAGCGCCAGGTTGGCGCTGCGCATCTCGGGGTCCTTGGTGAGGTCCAGTGTGCGGCAGAAGGGGGGCTCGTTCAGGTACCGGTTGAGCGAGCTCCGGATGCTGATGAGAGAGGACTTGCTGTACAGCTGGCCGCTTTTTGAGCGCGCCTCGGCATAGAAAGAGCGCAGCACTTTGCAGAGCGCATTCTTGTCCATGCTTTCAAAGTCCGAGCTTTGCGCGGTTTCGGTCAGGTATTCCCTAAAGATGCGCACCGCGTACCGGGTGGCCAGCCGGGTGTTCTCGCTGAGCCCGCAGCGCTGCATGTCAGCCTCGGACGATGCGCCGAACGGGTCCCCGCAGTGCCGGTCCCGCATCAGGACCGCTTCCTCCGTTTCCACGGCAACGCATCTCTCGGGCTCCCCGCTCTCCTCCCAGTCTGACTCGGCTCCTGACACTTCTCCCTCTTCCCCTGTGATCTGGATCTCTTGGATTTCTCCGTCCTCCGAAGGTCTCTCTCGATGCCCTGGCATTGGGTCCTGGGCATCTTCACTGCCAGGCATCCTCGCCATATTGCAGTCAGTATGTGAGTCCCGAGGCAGTGCGCATGCGCTATATTGGACCGCAGAGCTGAGAGATTTTGGTGTGTTTTAGTGACCTTCAGCTATGGGAACAGGCAAGCTCTCTTAAAGGTGCAGGGAAGCTGAAGCCCTGTGTATCAAAGCACTGCTCCCCACACAGTTAAAGAGAGAGAGGCACACGGTCCTCTATATTGGACCGGCATGGCAATATATTTGCAATTATGCTCCACACATGCCCAAAAACACCCTCGCCCGCATAGACACACACCTGCTTATTATTAGGACTGTGAGGCTTGGGCAGGTTTACTTGATTTGGGAGTTTCCAGTAGCAGCTGTGATCATGTCTGTCCCTCAGGCCATCCATATACTTTTATATCTTTCTCTGGGTTTGTGTGCATGCAACCTTTTTTTTGAGAGAGAGAACGTGACAGATGGGAGAGAAACAAAGGTGTGATCGTATACTTGATATTTCGGTGTATTTTAAGGATAATGTCTGCACAGCATATTGTGCACACCCTGCACGAGTATAAAATGATGGCCAGTAGGGACGTAATATGTAAAAACTCGAGAAGGCTCAGCATCACGGTCTCGCTGATGTTGTTAATAATGTGTTAGGCTCAGTGGATTGTATTTAACTTCTGCTGTTTAGATGTGGGCATGTGCTGTGACTGCTAAATGCGGTTCCGTTTCTTTTATTTGATATTCTGTGCAGCTTAAAAAATTAAATGAACTTAAAGTCATGAATAATTTAAGGGTTAGCAGTATATTTTTCTACTCAAATTGTGTATGTGACTTTCTTTCTTCCACAAAGCACAAAAAATAAAAAATTTGAAGAATGTTGGTAACTGAATAGCACAGGCACCCATTCACTTCTTTTGTTTTGACGCAAACCTATGCAAGTGAATGGGTGCCAGTTGCCATCATTTTTCAAAATATCTTCTATTTTGTTCTGTGCAAGAAAGAAAGTCATACAGGACAGGTCTGAAATATCAAAGTGAATGACAAAACTTTCTATGGATGCTGCAATGGATAATTGAAAACATTTGTCACTGAAACTGGTTATTTAAACATAATTTCTCTTAAAAAAAATTGAAATTTGAAAAAATATTGTGTTAAAGAATAATAATTCAATTGTCTGACAGATGTATGAGTCAATTCAGTGCTTGGCCAATCTCTCTACAGCATGATTTTTTTGTAAATATTTCGTAGTCTGTTTAAACACATCATATCCCATAAAAACAATAAAAATGTTACAAACTTATAAAATTATTACAAAAACAACATCTATGGTATTAGTCTCTTCATGAAGAAAGGGCCACGGTGATCAAAACATGAAACATCAGAGGCCGTATTGACCGTTCCCCATGACGAAAAAACTGCTAAAACCCTCTGTAGACCATCCCTTAATTTTTTTATTCATGGTGAACTAACAATTACAGTCAGTGTGTAACGAACAAGTTCAGTTCTTTTTGTGAAATCTTTGTATTTTTATTTGATTAAATTGATCAATTACAAATCCGAGTAATCTTATAAAGTTCAACTCATTGAATCAATGATCCAGTTCCAGCTCACTGGAAAGAAACGTAACAGTAAACAACAGCCCCAAAACATTAGGCCTTAAAACTTTGAACACAGCGTGCCTCATAGAGACGCCTCTTATGTTCTGTATAGAAATATTTAATAAGAGTGTCACTTTAAAGAAGCTCCGTGGAAAAACTTGTTAAAGAGTCTCTCTCTAGTTTCAGATTAAATGAACATGGTCTGGGTTAATGTGGTCCAGAGACGTAGGTGCTTTTTCCTTTACTATTTCTTAAACACACTGGTTTTCATTAACCACTAATATAAGATCATTGCATATGAGTGACCTTGATCGAGAACACATTTTAAAGTGCTTCTACATTCACGCCTCTCTTTCTCCTCTCTCCTGTATATGTGTGTGTGTGTGTGTGTGTGTGTCGTGAGGACCCCGAGGCTACCGCTGTCTCAGTATGAACAGCACAGAGCTGAGGTTTGGCTCTGGAGAATAAGGCAGATGTTTGTCTCCGGCTCTGCGCCTCAGAGAAAGGCAACGCATGAGGAAGCGGATTTTAGAGCTCAGTAGGGCTCAAAGCTAGAGGAAGGCTAAAAAGCAGCTCTATTCATCCATCAGCGAATCAACAGTGATCATCTGACTCATTAACTTTATACGGTCAGAGCCTTGTGAATATTCTTCACGCGCATCACAAATACAACTTCCTTTCAGTTCACTTAATGCCAAGTGTCTTTGTTTTCCGCAACTTTTTCGAGCTATTATCAGCTCTAACAGACGGTGCTGCGCTACAGGACTAAACATTTGTAAAATATTTAAATATGTACAACATTATGAAACAAATTCCTTACAGTTTGTTAAAAGTGTAGTTTGAATACACTCCTGAAGATTTACCCTTTATCATCATCTGCTTGTTTTTTAAGAACAAGCACAAAAATAGCTAATTAAATTACACTATAAAGAATCTGTGAACACTTTGTTTACTGTGAAAACTAGTATCTGTGGTTGCAAGGAACAAAAGGATTTAAAAAAAATAAAAAAATATAGCAAAATCAAACATCCTGATCTAGATAGTTGGCAGAGAAAAACTATTATTTTAATTAAATATCAAATGTGATAAAGGAGAAGGTTATCACGCTCTACTTTAACTAAACAACTATAAAAAACACTTGTTTTCTATAAAAAAAGTTTACGTTTATGTTAACGACTTTTATAAAGCAGATGTAAAATTCAGTCTCCTGAAACCCCTTCTCTTCTTGAGCCCTTGCTGCCGTGATTGGTCAGACGACTTGGATTGTTATAACCAGTCTACCATTGGAAATGAGTTATAATGCAATGCTCCTTATATGTCGACAATATAATAGGGTTGATGACTTGATATGAGCCTGTTCCGCGCACAGGAGTTGGGTCAAACACACTTAACATAATAAAAAATAAATAAAAATGTGCATATTACGATGGAAGAGTAAAGTAAAACGACATGACATACAGCCAAGCATGGTGACCCACACACAGAATTCGTGTTCTGCATTTAAAGTGCAAACATACAGCAGTGAACACACACACCAACCGTGAACACACAACCGGAGCAGCCATTTATGCTGTGACGTCCAGGGAGCAGTTGGGGGTTCGGTGCCTTTCTCAAGGGCACCTAAGTCATGGTATCGCCGGCCCAAGCCTTGAACAAACAACCCTTGGGTTAGGAGTCAAACTCTCTTAACACTAGGCCATGACTTCCCCGAGCAGATGGAATATATTATGCTAAGAGAGCTTGCTTTTTTAGGGTTTGCTTAAGCTGTCCGATCGTAATAATGGAAGAGTCCTCGAATCTGGTTTGTTTTAAGTCAGTGTGAGTGCAAACGAGCTGGGGGAAAATGGAGCGGGCAACTATAGTAAGTCCTATGTTTGCCAGTTAACGTAACACAACATAACATACATCACTAACTTACATGGTATAACCAATATTATTAACGAATTTCAAACAACACGCAAAGGTGAGCTAATTCTTTTTTTGATAGACAATTTTATTTATTGTGCACAGTATGTTGCAAACTAACTGTATCAAAAGAGTAAAGAAATGTCAATATTTCCCTATATTAATTATATTAATCCAATGTTTCTTCTAAATCTCTAATTGAACTACGTAATCATGCATTATGATAACTGAAAAGCAATGCTGTTGTTACATCCCAACCCTTGGCATTTTTTCATTTCACGTTTTCTACGGCTATGAAACTGTAACTTTTGTGTATGTGAAGATAATGTGTACAGATAACCCATGAACTGATCTAACATTATTGTCATTAAAATAAAAATATTAAAGTCCAATTTATGAGTCACTCTAAGCTCCGAATTCTCTACTTTAACGTTTCGAATCTGATGTTTGTCAAACTACTTTTGATCCAACAATAAAGTAACTACCTAGACTCTGTCATACTGCTTTTTGCATACTAAAAAGTAAGCATTTATGCACATTTAGATGCTGAAAACACCTATATCTGTCACGGCCATCTCACTCTTCAGCTTATAACCAGAAAGGGGTGTTTCAAATTAGCCCTAAATTCTGCAGTGCTGGGTTGCCCGAGGTATGGCTACTATAGAAACTGAACACATAGTACCCTAGAAGAAACATGAAGTCCCTCGCTCAAGGCCACGATGTGAATATAGCACGATTTTAATCTCTGTAACTTGAGCTCCTGGTTTACCCCTTGCTAGAACCAAACCCGCGAGCTTTGTTCGAGCCCCCAGTCGTTGCGTTACCGCCAGCGAATCCGACGCTGGACGCATATCTCATTTCGCTCTTCTTTCGAGCACACGCAAGCATCCCCGTACGAGGATGAGCCTCCATTTTGAAACGAGAGACCTCTCTTCTTTTGTCTCGTTCTGTCATTCGTGCCCACAGGCATGTCACCAGAAACAGCTCTGACATCTCTCAAAGGAAAGAAGAGAGACAGCGAGAGAGAGCGGGAGCAAAAAATAAATAAATATCCCGTCCTTTCCGCGCTTTAAATTCTCGTTAGCGGAGCCCATTTCACACCTAGATACCCAATTAGCAATTAGCAAAGCTTTAAAGTGCAGTCCTGAGCCGGGGCCCTGATCCCGGCCTGATTTGTATGCGCTTTGTGCAGATAGCGATAAGAGAGAGGCTGAATACATGTATAGTTTTAAATTTAATTTCATAATCATTTGCATGGCAGGGTCGCCTGCGGGCGAGAGGGAAAATAACATGCCCACTCTTCAAAAGGGAGATCAGGCTCGTTACATGGCTGTGTGGAGGATTGGAGAGGAGCTTTTTATGTGCAGGCAGGTAATTTGTTCCCTGACTAATCTAAAGAGATAGAGAAGTTCAGAGGAAGCACTTTTTTTAAAAACAGTGTGAGCGCAGCATCACAAATCGCCTCTACCTCCGAGGCTTGGGAGAGAATGAAAGAGAGAGAGAGGAACACCAAGGTGCGATATAGCTGAACCCACTGCCAGAGCCAGAGGCTGTCAAAAAAAAGTAACTACTGGATGTGCGAGTGAGTCTGGGTATGTACAGCTCCAGAAAAAGATGGAAAGTATATTCGAGTGTGTACAGCTTTGTGGAAGTGCTGAACGTGACCTGTTGGGTTTGTTAGTCCACCTGGAGAGAAATGATGTGCTTTAAATGTAGATGCATTGGAATGATAAATATGCATGTAGTTCGTGTAGAGTATAGCCCCCCAAAACGAAAATATTGTTGGCATTTAAACCTGTATGCTATTTTATTATTGGTAACCATTGACACAAGACCAATGTAAATCAATGGGAACCAGTGTTTGTAACAGAATGACAATCTTCAAACTATATATTTTTTCATACAGGTATAAATTGAGATTTCTTTGTTTTTGGCTGACCTACTTCTTTAAGTCTGATCATTAGGCCTACATTTATCTCACATTTGTCTGGTCATGGTGCCTTTCAGCCGTAAAGACAGAAACGTTCAATCTTATCCATATTCATAGGTGCATGTTCATAAATATGTATGCGTTTGAAAACCAGTGGAGAGGTTGAGGATTAGTAACCCGTGTTTGAGGTGATTCCAAGCTCACATTAACTTGTGGAATATTCTAGAAATGAGTGAGTCAGAAAACTCAACAACTCGGGCCCCAGTCGTGGGCAGCGATTCTGCATCTGTTCTGCATGGGATCCATTGTGCATCCATGTGCGTTTTACAGGATGATTGTGTTCCGCGCAGGAATGCTTGTGTTCTTTGCAAGACCAATTACATTTGTACTTTATGATCCCCTAAAGTTATACAAGACTCCTTCCAGATTTAACAGATGAATCAGTGCTGTGTCATGCACACAAATACTGATTCTAGTCTGCGCTTTATTGCTTGGTTTTTCCTCTTAAGGCGAAAAGCAACCTGCATTGCTGTAGGGACCTCACAGATATCATTGTAATATCACTGCATTCAGCATTTCCACTCCCTTAAATGCCACAATAATCATTACTTGTAATGTCAAACTCTGTTTGACAGATCAATGAATCAAACTCTTCAGCAGACATAGTTTTATCCTGCTTTACATAATGTAAAAGTTTTGAGCAATGGGATAGGTTATAAGTCAGTTGTCTAAAGAATGTAGCAAATTGTTATTTTTACAGAAACGTTTTTACAATGTAGGAGTAATATGTAGCAGTAATAAATAGGAATGCTCGATTATTACATTGTATGACTCTATCGGTACTCAACTAAACTAATGACGTCAACGCACGAGGGCGTAGATGATGAAATGTTTTGGCACAGCAGTTATGTCATCGCTGGTGTGGAATATTATGCATAAACTCTATTGTAATGACATTAAAATATTAACTGCATAATTACAATTTTTGTTATAGCTTAGTACTCTGTTAAAACAACACTTACATTACATATATTACACAATTACTGTGAAATGTACCACAAATATAGCAAATGCAACAGAAACGTTTGTACATTGTAGGATTAATATGTAGCAGCAATAAATAGGAATGCTCCATTATCACAATGTTTGACTATCGGTTCTCAACTAAACTTGGCCGAACTCATGAACCGATCTCAATTAATGACGTCAATGCATGAGGGCGTAGATGATGAAATGTTTTGGCACAGCAGTTATGTCATCGCTACTGTGGAATGTTATGCATAAACCCTACTGTACATACATTAAAATGTTAACTGTATAGTATATTTTTGTTACTACTTAGTACTCTGTTAAAACAACAATTACATTACATATATTACTTCATTACTGTGAAATGTAACAAAGGCAAAATAAACGTTTTCAATGTGGGAGTATTATTTAGCAGTAATAAATAGGAATGCTCGATTATCACAATGTTTGACTATCGGTCCTCAACTAAACTTGGCCGATCTTATGAACCGATCTCAATTAATGACGTCAACGCATGAGGGCGTAGATGATGAAATGTTTTGGCACAGCAGTTATGTCATCGCTGGTGTGGAATGTTATGCATAAATCCTATTGTACATTAAAATGTTAACTGTATATCAAATAATTTTGCTATTACTTAGTACTCTGTTAAAACAACAATTACATTACTGTAAAAGGTATCCCAAACATAACAATGCCAACAACTGAAGTATTTTAAATATGAGGTTAACGGTGACATATAGGTAATAAAACTTAAAGTATCACAATCGGTATCGGCCGATCACCCGGACAACAAAATCGGTACTCGGTATCGGCGGCAAACATCCTGATGGGAGCATCTCTAGTGATAAACAAATGATAAATAAAGCAGTACTAATAAAAATAAATGCATTTTATCACTAAAGAATAAGACAACAACACCATTATAGATATTCATCATACATGCACAAGCATCCCATTACAGATTTGCATCAATGTGCATCCTTGACTCTAAAAGACCCCCAGGTCACCCAAGGGGGCTTCACAGAGACCCTAAATCAAACCAAATCACCGATCTGTCCCCCAACCGAGGTGCAACAGCTGTGAAACAAAGTTTGAGAAAGAGTTTGAATGTGTGATGCTGATGTGAGCACTTGCATCCTCAGCTCTCCATCACAGAAGATGAAGGAATGTTGGCAGGGGGGTCACAAAGATGAGCCATAACAAACAGAACATCCCTACAAATATCCACGGACGTCAGAAAGTGATCAATAAAAATCAAAATGCTCGGAAAAACAAAAGCTGATAATAATAAGAATCGACAGATATTCACAATACGCCATCGATGGATATTTTCCATCCCATCCGGCACATGCGTACATGCAGCTGCGCTCGCGCTGCCCAATCTGGCGCTCCTCACCTGGAACATGGGACATCCAGCGACGGGTCACCTCTCCGATGGGCTCCTGTCCGCACCCCTCGCGCGAACGTCGGGGAATGGAGCCCAGCTGACGGGGAGGTGAAGCTGAAATCACTGGCAGACGCTCCAGGGGTTCCACAACCCCTCTGGGCCAATAGAGAGAGAGAGAGAGAGAGAGAGAGAGAGAGAGAGAGAGAGAGAGAGAGAGAGAGAGAGAGAGAGAGAGAGAGAGAGAGAGAACGCCCCTGCAGATCTCCGCTCACTTCAGGACCACCAGTGTCACGAGCGAGCGAGAAAGATGTCATTTATCTCATTCTCGTGTTTTCCGGGGTAAAACAGTCGCCCCCCTCCCTAAATGTTGCAGTGTGGAGGCACATTTCAATGCTTGTCATTAGTTTGGACGGAACGCGGCCGCGGGCGCTTCCTGTAGATGGATGACGCGGGTACGCGCACGGGCGCGCGCTCACAGAGGGTCACTGCACAGGATGGAACCCATGACGTTTTCTCTCTGTGTTCCTCACCTGGGCTTTCTGGGTCACGGTACCACGTGATTGGGTTTGGCCATGGCAGAATGAATGTACAGTGACTTTATAGGTGAAGAACTGCTCACTGGGGTGATGGGATGCCACACAAGGTTCTTTCTTTCTTTCTTTCTTTCTTTCTTTCTTTCTTTCTTTCTTTCTTTCTTTCTTTCTTTCTTTCTTTCTTTCTGTCTTTCTGTCTTTCTTTCTGTCTTTCTCTCCGTTCTTTCTGTTCCGTTCGTTCTTTCTTTTCTTTTCCTCTTTCTTTCTTTCTTTCTTTCTTTTTTTCATTCTTTTTTTCATTCTTTTTTTCATTCTTTCTTTCTTTCTTTCTTTCTTTCTTTCTTTCTTTCTTTCTTTCATTCATTCATTCATTCTTTCTTTCTTTCTTTTTTCTTTCTTTCTTTCTTTTTTTCTTTCTTTCTTTCATTCATTCATTCTTTCTTTCTTTCATTCTTTTTTCTTTCTTTCTTTCTTTCTTTCTTTCTTTCTTCCTTCCTTCTTTTTCTCCGTTCTTTCTGTTCCGTTCGTTCTTTCTTTTCTTTTCCTCTTTCTTTCTTTCTCTCCGTTCTTTCTGTTCCGTTCTTTCTTTCTTTCTTTCTTTTTTTCATTCTTTTTTTCTTTCTTTCTTTCTTTCATTCATTCATTCTTTCTTTCTTTCTTTCATTCTTTTTTCTTTCTTTCTTTCTTTCTTTCTTTCTTTCCTTCCTTCTTTCTCTCCGTTCTTTCTGTTCCGTTCGTTCTTTCTTTTCTTTTCCTCTTTCTTTCTTTCTTTCTTTCTTTCTTTCTTTCTTTCTTTCTTTCTTTCTTTCTTTCTGTCTTTCTTTCTGTCTTTCTCTCCGTTCTTTCTGTTCCGTTCTTTCTTTCTTTCTTTCTTTTTTTCATTCTTTTTTTCTTTCTTTCTTTCTTTCATTCATTCTTTCTTTCTTTCTTTCTTTCTTTCTTTCTTTCATTCTTTTTTCTTTCTTTCCTTCCTTCTTTTTCTCCGTTCTTTCTGTTCCGTTCGTTCTTTCTTTTCTTTTCCTCTTTCTTTCTTTCTTTCTTTCTTTCTTTCTTTCTTTCTCTCTCTCTTTCTTTCTTTCTTTCTTTCTTTCTTTCTTTCATTCTTTTTTGTCTTTCTTTCTTTCTCTACGTTCTTTCTGTTCCGTTCGTTCTTTCTTTTCTTTTGCTCTTTCTTTCTTTCCTTCTTTCTTTCTTTCTTTCTTTCTTTCTTTCTTTCTTTCTTTCTTTCTTTCTTTCTTTCTCTCCATTCTTTCCTCCGTTCTTTCTCTCCATGCTTTCCTCCATGCTTTCCTCCATTCTTTCTCTCCGTTCTTTCTGTTCCGTTCTTTCTTTCTGTTTCATTCTTTCTGTTCTCTCTCTCTCTCTCTCTCTCTCTCTCTCTCTCTCTCTCTCTCTCTCTCTCTCTCTCTCTCTCACACTCCCCAAGTCTTGCTGTCTGTCTCCCTGACACAATAAAGTCTGATCGAGGGTATTAATCTCAATCCATTCTCATTGAAAGCGCTGCCACTCTTCCACATCTCTGGTAATGAGAGACATCATTTATCTGCCTGTTCTCTGTGTGTCTGAGGGTGTCAGGCGGAACCACGAGACCCATTCGTGTGTGTTTATGTGAAAGTGAGGTGTGCGTGTGAGGTACCGAGAAGGTGTGTGAACTGCTCGAAAAAGAGTGTTTGCATATGTTTATGTGCTTGTGTGGCACCTTCTCAGTTCACTCCAGGCATTGTGAGAATCAAACAATTTCATGCAGCGAGCAGAAGGGGAAATGAACTGAGCCGTGAGCCATAATAAAATTATCCAAATGTTATTATGGCGCCGGCTGCCTCTGTCCTACTTTAATACACATTTCAGATCCTGCGGGTCTCCTGCTGGCACTAGCCCTGCTGAATAAATCAACATTAGCTTATGTCTAAATTATTAAGGAAGTGACTTAGGCTCCTGTTTATTGTATAAATTATTAGGAGGGTGAAAGTGTTAAATGCTTGATTTGCCATTTAAAATTCAGAATTCCCTAAGTAATGGCTATCCGTCAGGTATACTGTATGTGCGCTCGTGTCTGGGAGAAAAACAAAAGTGTGGGGAAGTTTTCAAGAATATAAATTCCTGAGGTTGATCTAATGGTATTTATTTTGTATTAGATGGTGCTGTGAAATGTATAAAGGTTAATTTATATATACCTATATTGTGTTAAAAAAATAATGTGTACATTTGCAAAGTCCCCTATACATGATTTTGAAAATTAGGCCTGTCTCCACTCAATCTTATTGAGCAGTTAAGCTAATGCTGAAACTGAAAGCGAAACTGAGAGCTTATAAAAGCTGTGCATTATTAAAGCCTGAACCTCTAAGCAATCTTTGCACATCTATGGTTTAAACTAGTGATCCATAAAAAAGTTAATGTGAAATGTCACAGTTTAATAACATTATTAAGGGGCCGGTTAAAAAAAAATGTATGTGAAAAATACTCAGCAACGGTTTACTATACATTTGCACATGGTTTGTCTTAAAGCACATTAACTCCACAAAATATAGATTAGCACCACAAAAATATAAACATTAAAAACTTTTTCCTAGGGTTTGTCACCAGCAGTGCAAGAATCACACATCATCAATCCCAAGATACGATTTGAGAAAATGTAGAATGAATGCATCTGTAAACTGCATTAATGCAAATAAACTGTAAAATAATAAATAAATAATCTGTAAAAGAGAAAACTAAGACTTATGTCTCTGTGGCAGGCAACAGCCCAAACAAGACTTGTTCATGCTGTTTTGCTGGATGGATATAGCTGGACTTTGGGGTTTTGGGCCAGTTTTCCTAAGGCTAGATTTGTAGTCTGTCAATCATTGTGAGTATTCTTAAATGCTCAAAAGCCAATAGAGAACAAAATGTTTATCACTATTTAAAAAACTTTTGATCTGAAGATGTATCCCTAAATGTCTGAAATAAGTTTAATAGACAAAATTCAAATTTAGCAAACATACATGTTTATTTAAGGCAAAACTTGCATTTTATTGAGTTTAGAGGACTTTTGAAACTTTGACTGAATATTGAAGACCAGTCAATACGAGCGCAGAATAGACAGGGACTCTTTTAAAATTTAAAAAGAATCTCAGCATATCTCAGCAGATCTCCCCAAGCTGCTTGACAAAATGACAAAAAAACATTTCTGCAAATTGTAGTCAAAAGGTGACTACAGTAAAGATGATCAAATATAACATCTTTCCATTTTTTTCTAGTTATAATAATTCCTATAGTCCCCTTTGTTTTATTTAATCTTTTTGATCAGTTTCTTATTATTCTAAAGTGTGGAAAAAAATTAAAATGCTTAAGTGAATAAGTGTCCCAAAACTATACTTAAAAAAAACATTTCACAAATCCTTTAAGTTTGCCTGGGTTATTTTATTTCATAACTGATTTAATTGAGTTAGGCTTTATTGCTCTGAAATCAAATTACCATAAAGGTCAGTAATCTTTAACCTCAGGTACTGTTTAAACGCTCTACCTTAAGAGCGGAACGGCACACTTGAAGATATAGACACAACCTTTCACATACAGTCCATTACATTAATTTGTCTCCAGGAATATTCATTGGGCTGCTTAATATTACACAAAACCACAGTGTGAGTGTGCATGAATATTCATATTCAGATTGTTTATTGTGTTTAGCCCCTGGCCTTTTTTCAAGTGTCACTGAATTAAACTTCCTTCCTTTGTGCCTTACACAAGTCTGTGTGTTTTATGTGTGCATCTGTTTAACTGTCTATGCTTTTGCAATTTTCATTACATGTTTGAAAGTTTCTGTAATAATTTGTAAGGCAAGTTAGTTGAATGCACATCCACACGTGTACATGCAGGTGTTTGATGCTGGAGTAGTCTGGGCAACTTTCTGTGTGCGTTAGCTTCCTACGTGATAGAGAATCTCCTCGGTAGTCTCGTGGGGAAATAAATATTTCAACAGACTAACTGCTGAGATTTTTTTCCTTTCTCCAATTAATTTAAATGGAGCAATTAAGATTTAAATTTTAATAAATAGCTAAGGGAGACATTGAAGAATGGGATGCCCCCACTGCCATCAAACCCATGGGATTAACTCAATTCTTAATTATAAAGAAAAATATAAACACTTGCAATATTTTCCCCTCTCCCTTCCATTTCAAACACAAACATTATACATGCATGCACAGAATGTAAAATAACAAATAACAGGTAATTAATAAAAAAAGATGACTTGGTAAATATTAAATTTGGGCTGTGCCTAATTTGTTTATTTATGACTAGTGGTTTGATCATATACCAAACAAGGAAAGCTTAAATCTGGCACTAAAAGATAAACAAATCTGTTAACTATAACTGAGATCTCTGGCAAATTTGAATTAGCTTGTGCTGCCCTCTGCTGGTTATGAGGCGTAGACGGTTTTCTGTGAAATTATTTTGAATTATTATAAATTAAATTATTAAATTATTGTGCAACTGGTAACCAAATAAGAACAATAAAAATTAGCTATGAACTATTATAAATTTTATCTTGATTTTGATTACCAAGCATAAAAAAATTTCATGCAGCTAAAATTATGTTAAAGTGAGAGTTCACTCAAAAATATAAACGCATTTACTCACCCTCCTGTCATTTAAATTTCTATGAATGCCTTTCTTCCACAGTCCTCAAAATAGGATATCTTGAAGAATGTTGGTAAAGGAACAGCGCAGGTCATTTCTATCATATGGATGCAAAACCAATACAAGTCTATGGGGGCCGTCAACGTTCAGTTTCCAACATTTCTCAAAATATCTTCTTTTGTGTTCTGCAGAAGAAAGAAAGTAATTTAGGTTTAAAAGGACAAGATGGTGAGTAAATGATGACACAATTTTCATTTTGGGTGAATTATTACTTTAACATGTAAAAACACTGTGAAGCAAGATTTTAAACTCAAAATAATATATTTTCTTATTAATAAAGACATATATTTTAAGAAATTACACCTGTAAATGTTCTATATGTTATTGAACTTGTTTTTCAAGATTGAGATGCTTTGTGTGTGAACAATATTTTGTATGTTCAATAAAAAAATAAAAAAATATAAAAATCATTCATTTCAATTCTACAGTTAACCAAAAGTAACATTCAAACCGTTGAATTTAAAATAATTAAATTTAAAGATCATAAAAATAATTTTTAGTAAAATGGCCATTCTAAGGACTGAGGGGGTTAATTCATATAAAGTGCACTGAGAAGGAAATAATATTATTATAGTGCTGATCTAATCATGAGCCCTGATATTGAAGGTAATAACCTAGAAACAAAACTGTTACCTGTGTCAGAAAAATATCAAAGGAAAAAATCGAAGAATTGTGTAAAAACATCATACCGGATTCTATATTCCTGTTGCCTAATTCCAGAATATTTGTGAAATCTGACTGTAAGGTGATTTTGTAGCTCATTCTTAGTCATAAAACTCAAGTATTTTTTATCAGATTTGAAAAGTGTGACACACTTTGACTCTAGATCAAATCTGTCTCCTTGAGCTCTTCTTTGTTCTGTGGTTCCTTCTCAGTGTTTCTTAATTGTCATACAGATGACAACACCTCTCCGGTGGATTCTCTCGCCTTCTTCTCGGCCCTCTCCCTGTCCAAAGCTCTGAGCGTGGCCTGCTTGACCATTAACTGCGCTTGATCGTTGGGGAAAGCATCAGTGTCCACCACCCGATACGGGTCGATTTGGAAAGGGCCTTTGGAGAGAATGTCAACATAGTGGCGTTTTAGGTCAGGGTCGGGACAAAATAAATATTCGTAGGCAGTGGCGGCTAGAACGCCCCCTATCAGAGGGCCTACCCAATACACCTAAAAGAAAGAAAAGAGAAAGGATACATCTTGTGATTTTCTGTTGCTTTGTAACTGTGTAGACGAAATAGCGTAAAAAATTCAAATAATATTATAAAAATGTTCACAAGGATCATAAAGAAGAACAGCTAACTTCATAAAAATGATTATTTTACGGTGCATTCTAAGTAATGTAGTTGCCTTAATTAAGTACTAATAACTCAATAAAACTAATGTAACTAATTAAATCTAACATGATAATATATATATATATATATATATATATATATATATATATATAATCATTTCAAATGTAATTACCACATTTCAAAATAATTAAATACATTTGAATTAATATTAAAAATGTATGCATTTAAAGTTCAATATAAAATAATATACATTTACTTATACCTATACTTACTATAATGATCATTAGCAATGTAAAAATACAGGCAAATAATTTAATAATGTATTTAAAAAAAACGTATTAAGTAACTAATTTAAGATTTTGCACTATTTCTAAGTAAATAATAAAAAAAGCAAAATCATGAGTTATGATACAATATTAAGATATTTACAAAAGTTAATATTTCATGAAATTAAAACTAAAAGTGTACATTACGTACAATTACACTAAAATACATTTGATCATTTCATTAAAAAGATATTCTCAAACCAGGCTAAAATAATTAATGTACAGTAAACCTTGCAAAAACTTAATTTCATCTCTCACACGTAAGTTTTCTCTTACACATATAGACTGAAAAACAGCTTGGTCTGCTTTTGTGGAATTTAAGTGTGGATTCACCAGAATTTCACAACAACAAAGTAGTGGCTAATAATAAAACTACAAGAAACATATAATTATATGTCCACTTGCATGTTTGTACAGAAAACTGCACAAGAAATGAGCACAAGATGATGGAGTTGTTACAATATTTTTAGACAATAATATTCAATCAGTTATCACGGGGGTAGATGTTACCCTTCTGCATGGACCAGGGTCACTACTGTCTTTATCTAGCCTTTTCTCGGACATACGTCTTTGAATCTCTCAAACATCTCATCTCTCCTTGTAGTGATATCTCTAAAATCTTCCACACCCACACTTTGAAAAGGGCACCATGTGTGGCATGCTAGGTGTATTAAACACTCCATGAAGGAGATGTTGTGACCTTTCTAAAGTTACAGTGACTGTGATGACAGGAAGCAGTCAATCAGAGACATCGCTCCAAGTGAAGGAGACAAATGTCTGTAAATGTTCTGCAATGTTTCCACTTTAATGGGACCATTATGCTATTATAGGTCCAGTTATTATAGGTCCAAATCTAGTGGCATCTAGTGGTAAAGTTAAAAACTGGGACCATTGACTTTACAACATTTTTGTTGTGGGCTTACATTAGTTCTTACATGAAACACTTTTTGACACAAAAAGAGAAACATTTTTAAGCTTTCAAATTTATTAAATGTACTGTTTAAAGTTGTATATATGTATGTAAGTAAACAAACAATTAAACCAGACTAACTACAATATTACTGTTATAATTCACCAAATATGATGATATATTTAATATATCTTTTAAATGAATACTCATAACCTAGACTAAAAAATACTTTAGAGGGATTAACGGTTGGATTTTTAATAAATTATATTCTTATTTTTCCACAAAAAAATCCAATGTTGATTTAAGATGTTAAGTTAACATAACTTTTTCATGATAGTAACTTAAGCCACATTAATTATTTTTTCAGTGTATGGTGGCTGTCACAGGGCAAAACTGTTGTCAAGTTTTTAAATTTTTGTAAAAAAAATCATTTAATAGAATAGTTTGTATGTTTAGGGATACTGTCAAACATGGCAACGGATTTCATGTAAGAAGAGAACACAATGGTTCCTTATAAAAGGTTCCTTATAAATGTCATATATTACAATCGAATCGCCTTTCTATTACACATTGCACATTTAAGAAACTTGTGGTTTGCTAAACTCATGGTATAAATGATTATACTGTGCACAATTCATAACATGAATCAGATCTGGTTTCATACCAATGCTCCCTGATAGGTCAGAGATAAACTTAAAAATAAAATGGTCTTGCTGTGCCATATATAGTTCAGTCCTTCTCCAAAATGTTCTGGCATCAAATCAAATATGTTGTCGTTTCAATCATACTGTATTCCGAAGTCCATGCTGACCTTTAGTCTTTATGCACACATCTACTGTCAGAATCTGTGAAAGTGTCTTTACATTGTTTGCATGATACACGGTGTACTGTGAATCTCACCCAGTGATCTTGCCATTTTCCCATGATGATTGCAGGCCCGAACGAGCGAGCCGGATTCATACTGGCTCCAGTGTACGGGATCTGTAATGCACACACAAAACACTATATTGATCCTCAGTATCTGAATGTAAGAAAAGAAGCAAAAGAGATGACAAAAAACATAGATGATCACAAGAGAGAAAAACATTGGTCAACAAAGGCAGATAAAATATAACAAAGGACAGATAAATTGCAAAGCAACTAAGAGAATGAACATCAACAGAAGAGAAATTGAGAGATACGAGTCGAGTGTTTGGTCTTTTCAATTTTTTGTAATAATTCATATGGGGGTCATTTCGCTCCAGTGCCAGCACTCCTAGCAACATAAACGACTCAATAAAAACACCTCTTCGGAAATTCTATTGGGACTCTTTGCTTGGATATAATATCATCACATGGGATTGTAGCTAGGGCACAGATTCTCCACAGGAAAGCGCGGCCCATAAAACTAAGCAGATATGCTTCAAGGGAATAATCTGTACAGGATAAAGATCTTCAAGAACGACTTAAAAATGAGTTTGACTTCCCTGGATGAGCCATCTGGCATATTGTTTAAAAGCTCCCATAAATATGGAAACCAATACAAGCCATTGCTAGTTTTAGTTTTCTTAACGACACTCAAAATAACAGATTAACTGTGGATACTCACAGCAAACAGATGACCAATGCACACCGACAGGCCGATCGCCAATGCCCCTGAACCTTTGAGATCAGTCCGTTTGGAATCACATGTGGCAAAGACGGTAAAGACAAGCTCAAAGGTGATTATGAGTTCAATCACAATTGCATGGCCAGTGGAGATTTCAGGATTCACCTACAAGAGTCGATAGAGAGAGGATATTTTACATGGATTGAAGAGTGAACATAGAGGGATCTATGCCAGTGAAACATCCAGATCAATCTATGAAACCCTAGGAAGAAGTGAGGACTCAGATGTGTGCCATCTTCAGCACACATCTTAGTCCTAAATCCTTTCAATAAATAAAGTATTAGTTCACCTAAATAAGACAAAGTATAAGTAATCTTAATATCTATAATATCAATAACTCTTTGGGTTAAAATAATCAGAAATGATCTTTAACTTAAACTTACTTACAATGATTAACACCCGTAAGCTTCAAATGATTTAGAATTTTAAGGTTAGACTGTGTCTGAAATGTCATATATGTTTAAGAGCACGTGTATGAAAACTGCAATGTTACATTATATTTCGAACAGAGATGGCAATATTCTGAGAATAGAAAGAAGATATTTTTAAGAAAGTTGTGTTTGATCAATGGTGGCACCCATACTGTATAAAGACAAAACCAAACAAGTCTATAGGAACCAACATTGTACGCATTTTTCAAAATATCTTCTTTTGTGTTCTGCAGAAGAACGAACACCATGCCAAATAACAAGAGGATGAATAAGCAATTTTACAAAATGTTTAAAATAAAAATGAGACTCACAGAAGTTACTCCCAATCCTCCTCTCACTGATGTCGGGGTCACCCCATACAGAATGGCTGCCCCCACCAGCGCCCCCAGGCACTGTGCCAACAGATAAAACACAGCTTTCGCCAAGCTTAGCTTCCGTGTGGCCACCATTGCCGCCGTAACAGCTGGGTTGATATGGGCACCACTGATGTGGCCGAAACACTGGACGAGGGTCGCGATGGATAAACCGAAGCACAAAGAAATGAGTACAAGATCTGAGGGTGAAGGCTTCTCCTCTTTGGCCGACCAGTTGATAGTGGATCCCAGACTGAGCAGCACGAATATTAACATGGCAAGGAACTCCCCTGAAACCGCTCGCCAGAAATCCTGTGTCCACACACCCTTAAAGGCGGCCATCGCTGTGTTATTGCATGAGCAAGACGATATGCACCTCCTTGAAGGGAGACAAAACGAGGAAAACACCTTTTTTTTGGCATTCTTTGGAAGAAAGCAAAACTGTGTTGATGGAAGGAATACTGTTTTTACTAGGCACAAAGTTGAAGAGAGAAGCATACACTTTAACAGCTAAAAACATATGATATTTTTGCTTTGATGACAAGAAAACAACCAGTCTTGGTTTCTATAACCTTTCAGTTAAGTTTAGTTCTTTTAAGACAAATTTTTGTTGTGAAGTTCTATAGTTTTACAGCCTTACACAAACACATTTTAGAAACACTCTTGAATCATTTCGATTCCCCAAAGAACCATTTCAAACTAAACTATACACTTAAACTAATAGGACTTAGAAGGTTCTTGACATCAATGCTAGAGGATAAATATTTTTCAATCAAATGTTCATTAAAGAAATACCTCGAGACAGAAATGTTCCAAGGTTCTAAACATAACAATTTTAACAAAAATGTATCATTTCCTTCTTTTATAATTCAATTAACTTGTTCCATGACTTTTATGAAGGTTCTTTGGATGTTCAAGTCTCCTAATGGAACCATCAAGCCATACATTTAGCTAAACTTTATTTTTCAGACTACACAGCTCCACGAATGTATATGATGAGAAATGTCCGCTTTAATGTTCATTATAAATGATCATGACAGTGTTTTTTAAAGGGCAACTTTCTATCTATCTCTACAGTATGTGGTTTTGAAAGTGTCTCTTTATGAAGCAAATCTGCGCACTTCTTTCAAGTGGAAATTCATCCAATTAGGCTCCTAAAGAGCGCATGCAGTCTTGGAAAAATCCCTGGAAAGATTTATAAACACAGTGGGTCTATTAATAACCAAATAGATCTTCAATCTGCACGAGCAAAACGCACAAACAGTGCCAAGCTGGTGACACTGTTAACCTTTAAAACGAAAAATACCAAACACGCAAAGGTTAGATGTTATGGAAAAATGGATTTTGCTTTACATCTTGTCTGGTCACCTGGCTGGTAGCTTAGCTGTGTAAATCAAGCTTACATCATATCAACACTTAAAAGAAAAACATTCATAATGGTTTAAATGTAATGAATACCAATACAGTGAACTCTATTCTCTTATGGGGTGTATTACATTATTCTATGCAAAATAAGCATACAGCATCTTATATGGCAGGTGCCGGCATCTTTACACACAGCAGAAGTTATCCCCACTTGCAACAGCAACATCAGCACCCAAAGTAACAAAACCCGACAAACTTACCGGAGAATACCACACCTTTTACTAGTGACCGAGGCTTGTGAAAACGCGTTTCTCATCCCTGAACACTCATCCTCTCAAGGGGTGAAGTCTACCGTAAACTCAGTCTGTGTGTGGGCTTGGCTGTGTGAACTACAGCACATCCTCTCCTCTACACATTCAAGTGCTCAGCATCTCCTCCCTCTGATTCACAGACACTCCATGCTCTTCCCCAATGCTCAAATCAAACCATTAACATTAATTAAACATGACTGGTGAATAAATCATCATCTGCTTGCTGGTTGTGCATTGGGTTCTTTCATGACACACAAACTATTAATATTATAAACAACAGCAACAACAAACACAATACAGCAGGACTTTTAAAGAGGAAAAAACTACAACACTACTGGTTCAAAGTTTTGGGGAACTTTGGGAGACATATTTTTTAAATAATAAAGTCTTCAAAACAATAAAAGCATGGGAACTATGTGGATTACGATACACAATGACAAATCGGAACATGTTATGTTTGATCATGTTCAGAGTATTCAACTTTTGACAACAATTTACATGTTTTCTTGTCCTTTTATCAAGCAGCTTCTTAAGTTGTCAACCTGAGATGTCCCCATCTATTCTGTGCTCTTGTTAGCTGTTCTTTTTTAAAATACCCAGTTCAAGCCACCATGCATTTTAATTAAAGATACATTTTGTCTTAGGAAAACATGCTTGCTTAATTATATTTTTGCATGGTAAACTTATTTCACTGTACTTCCGTCAAACTGCATACTCTCAAAAGATTTATAACACTTCCAGATCAAACAGGCCAGACCTGCTAATCTAAAATATATTGTCTTTCTACATGAACATCATTGTAATAAAAAGCAACAAAAAACTCTGCATTGATAATATATGCACAATGTATACATTAAACATAATATGGACACAATCATTTGTAACATGTTATTGACAGACTATCACATTTCCTCTTGAACGCACCTGAATCGGTCGAGGTCTCCACACACTGGCATGCCTTCTGCAGACTGTCCAGCAGCTCAGTGAACGTGTGTCTGAGTGTCCAGTTACAGGCTCCTCATGGTCAAATCACAGTGAACTGAAAGGGAATCATGGCCAACAGAGCTGAAGCCACAACTCACACCTTTATCAATCGTACATTGCGTAAAGACTATATCAAGTCTATATTAACATTTCATTTCAGTTTGTTCATTCATCACATATAGAAAACACTTGATACAGCTAGTTGTGAATTGTAAGTCTTTAAGATTGTAAAAGTAAAGGAAGAGGAAAGATAAAACAAGAGTCCAAAACAGCAATTACAATAAATTAAAATGTGTAGTAAACATTAATAAAACACTCATTTTAACTGACACTGTTTCTTCAGGGGAACACTTAAAGGAATAGTTGAGGTTGAATGAAAATTCTGTCATCAATTACTCAACATCTTATGATCAAATAACAATGTTTAAAATGACAATAGTGTGAGTAAACTATAAATATCTGTTTTAAAAGTCGTAAATTAAAGTCTATATTTCTACAAACTACTGCCGCTATAATAGACAAATTAACATTATGCAGAAAAAGTACTCAATTAAAGGGTTTCTTTGGCAATAATCTGCCAAATGTCAAGTATAAGCAGGTCTTGGAAACGCTCAAGCCCCATGGAAATATCTGAACATGATGCTGTATATCTTATATGTTGTTTTGTGTGTTTGCATTTGTGCACTGCTGTGCATATCTACCGAGTATGACATCAACATACCACTCATATAATTCAAAAGCCTATAGAGTCATGTTATCTCAAATAGCTTTAATTTTATGACTGAAGCCTTTTAACTCATTTTCACATTGATTATGAATCTGTCTACGCAGTGCAGCATCTCAACGCACATTTTCTAGTCACTGGACGGGGCATTTATTGCTATTGAGGTTAGTTATAAAGTTCTATTACACATTACTTTTCTAAACTTTTCTAAGTTAGGCCCTTAAACACGTTTTACCCATTGGAATCAGTTAAATATCATTTATAAGCTCCATTTGTAACGCATCATGTCTGATGGGACGTTCTTTCTCCAAAGCTTTGCTGTAACTTTACACATGATTCTGTTTCAAAGTGGCAATACAAAAAGAGGGTTAGGGCACTGGGCTTTGTAAAGGCCACCGGTTGACTTTTGGTATGAATTTCCAAACATCTATGAATTACAATCATTTGTGCATTCTTTATGACATTTGTAATATAAATGAATAGCAGGAATCTAAACAAGCCCTGGAATAAAATAACATTGGTAATATAAAAGCATGTGGAAGAAGGTGTAAACAGCAACCAAGTATTGCCTCGAAGTTTGCTGGGAGTTATTTTGAGAAATGTTAAGGCAGCAGTGTGGAGTTCAAGTGTACAAGATGTGCAGATATGATAAGTACTAAATGCAACGTGTCACATAAGAAACAGTTGGGATGTGCAAATATGACAATTACTAAATTCAACGTGTCACATGAGAAACAGTTCAGTGCTGTGTGAAAAACAGCTTATAAAGATCATTGAGTCATAGTGTCTGTCTATCTGTCTACCCAGCTTGCTGTCTTTCAGCATAAGGTTCATTTCTAATTTTATCAGCTAATGAATAATATTTTGGACTGGTATGCCTATTTATCATATTTAAAGTTTCATTTAATTTGAAATCCTGTTTAAGGTCAAACAACTCAAAGGATGAATTAAATTAACATGATTAAACTCTCAGTGAAACACTCTGGAATCTTACAGCTATAATTAATGTAGTGCATACAGGATCTGTAAAAAACACT
Organism: Triplophysa yarkandensis; assembly: GCA_033220385.1. Classification (NCBI taxonomy): domain Eukaryota; kingdom Metazoa; phylum Chordata; class Actinopteri; order Cypriniformes; family Nemacheilidae; genus Triplophysa; species Triplophysa yarkandensis. The sequence continues at coordinate 8,760,314 of CM065658.1, read as the reverse complement.
GTCCATACCCAAATGAAGATTTTTTTTTAATTAACATTAAATACTGCATTGCAAACATTAAAGTGAAATGGGTGTATTCATGTTCCATGAATGAATTCATTATGGTGGCATTATTAATTTCATGTGTCATCACACTTTCGATCATGTCATCTAGAGGCCATTCCAATGTTTTTATAGCATCACAATGAACTTGTTTTGAAACACTATTTGAAACAGGAAACATTTCTAACGTTTAAGAAAAGTAAATAAGTATAGCATGACAGATTGGCTGTCATACAAATGCTGGTACACACATTTATGATTACTAGTATTATTTATCTTTTAAATGACTCATGCGTGAGCTTCTCCGGGTGTCTCTCATCTCATCATCCCTATATACAATATCATAAAAACAGGCCATGCCTTATGAATGATTAGGCACATCGATCTCAGTTCTTTCTGCACCCTAAAACTAGACAAGTTAGAATAACTGATTGCCTTCAATCATTTATGTTTTCAAACAATATATCTAATTACATAAGATAGAAAGATTTAGTGTAAAGTAGCATAACAAAATTGACAAAAATTTGCTTTTAATGTTTTTTAGTTATGTAGATTTTATATAAGTTAGGTAAAGTTATAATGTTAACATTTCTTGAATAATGATATACAAAATAAATAAGAATCCCACCCACTAAAATCTTATTTCAATAACATTAGTCAAAATAGATTAAATTAATTAATTTGAAGTTATTGCAGTTAAATTTACACATAAATTATTAATATGCAAAGCATTCAGATGACTTGTGCTTAAAAGTTTTTGAGTTCATTAAACTTAAGTTAAAGTAATGTAAAAAAAATAAGTTTAAGTTGAATGAACTTATTTTATTTAGTGAAAATCACTGTTAGGTTTTATCCTGATGATTTCAAGCAGAGTTTTTTGTTTTAATACTCGCTTTTTATTTGTAGGACGAATATCTTCCTGTTTATCAGAATCATTGAGATTTCCTGTCGAAAGTCGGATACATTTTACAAGAGAGACTGGGCTGTTGGGGGATGGCAGAAGAATTGTCACTGTTAAAACATTGGTTTATTATCTTCTTTGTGATTGGCAGAATTGAACATGAACATGCATTTTTTATGAACATCCGGTTAAATCCTCGTTTAAATAAAAAAATGAAATATCGTTTATCTATTTTACTGGCAGCGTGTGAATGTGTTATCTAATGTAAGCTCTTGATGTCCTCATTAGTAAGAGACTCAAAACAATTGCTCATTGTGTGTTTGTGCACAAAGTGTAAACACAATTTCCATACAGGTTCTGTCAGTATCTGTGTTTGTCCCGCAGTAATGATGAACAATTAACTGACTGTTCAGTCACAGTCTCTCTCTCTCTCTCTCTCTCTCTCTCTCTCTCTCTCTCTCTCTCTCTCTCTCTCTCTCTCTCTCTCTCTCTCTCTCTCTCTCTCTCTCTCTCTCTCTCTCTCTCTCTCTCTCTCGTTATCTTTTTAACGTATGCGTTATTACATCATTATAATTCATTTTTCGGCTCTTTTCCATTTTTGTTTTGCAGGAACCAAACACACTGGTCCTAATTGAAATTCCACCATCTATAATGATTAAGCACCACTGAACAATCATTGCATCAAGATGCTCTCTTTGTGGGGAGAACAATTATTAAGGAATTTATAATGGACTTTTTAGGGATAATGAAGGCGGGAGATTATGGATGTGCATGTGGGTTTTTTACATGTTTTCTATGTAAAACAAATTATTATACTCATGAATGCATGGCATTTCATTGCTACATAATGTGGAGCATCACGCTTGAAATACACTATGCAAAAGGTGCAGCAATGTGGAAATAATGTTTTCGTGGTGATGTCTACACATAAGCAGTGTTAAATTTCCTGAAATTAATAGGCTTTAACTACAGTATACTTAACACACATGTACACAATAAGTACAATAATTATTAGTACAAAATAGTATTTATAACATGAGTGCATATTTGTTCTACTTTTCCTTAGTTTTACTGTGGGTCTAGTCATATTTTGAGCTGGCTTTTATTGGTAACACTTTATTTTAAATGCCCTTCGTACACATGTTATATGTATTTACTACTGTATTTACTATGAATTACACATCATTTCATGTTTCTAACTGAAAACCACACCCTTATCCAAACCCTATATTAAGTTCTTGTAGTTAAGTTAAATATTAATACTCACTATTATTATTATAACGTGGACAGAAATGTACGATAAAACATTTAATGTGTTTAATACCAACAAACCTCAGCGAGAGAAAAGTGTATATAGAGAAAAATACTTTGTTTATGATATACATCTTTGTTAAGTTCCTTTGCCATTTAATAACTTAGTGATCTATATCGGTTAATTTTTATACATTTTATATATATTGCATTTTATATATGTCTAAGCATTATTTTTATTTTATTGTCTATTTTATTTTATTTAAAAAAATTTTTTTGTATGTTTTAAAAAAAACAATATTTAGGGCCATATTTAATGCTATTTCACACAAATGATTTTATATTTTTAGATATAGTTAATAATGAGATGTTTTGTTTTATGGATCTGTAGGTGGCCTACAAAATATGTTTTTGTTTACACACTCCCAATGTCCCAGAGTAGCAACAGAACAATCATCTGCCCAGGGTGTGTGTTTTTACAGCATGCTCCTAAAAATCAGACGTCACACCCGCTATAGACCTTATCAATGTAGGGACACTTGGCTGGTGCACTATGGAGAAATGTAGTGAAACCCATTGTTTAGATCTTATGCTTGAATCCTAAAGACACCAGCTTGGATTGGCAGCACATCCATTTCGCCTTTGATCCCATGGAAGTGGGCTGCTGGTAAATTGTACACTTATTATAAGGAAATAATGTGGGACTCCCAAACATGGCATTTTTGTTTGCCAGAATGAAATGCTTGTTTAGGTATTTGAATGGCTGAGATAGTATATAATTTGTGATTTCACCACATGGCATTCTCATTACAAGTAAATTACAATAAATCAAGTGTGACATTATACCGATCATTTTCTCCCTTTATTCTTTTAATTTGTTAACCCTTTGGAAGAGTTTTGCAAATTCAAGTTGTTATTATAAAATATACAAAAGAATCTTCCATATGCATTCATTTTACCCAAAGGGACCTGTATAAAGGATATCTGATCATGCACTCTCTGACTGGCACTTTGCTCTACTTTCAAAGCCACAAGAACACACGCTGTACTCTTCATCTCTGTCATGGTGTATTTTTAACCTCTCCGATGTCAAGATCAACTTTTTATCAGCAGGATCATTAATGTCAAGCCTGTAGGTAGGTTGTCGCTCCGCAGGGGGTGTCAGCTCCATTAAGAGACCTGGCTGTAGATAACCCAGCCAACTGCCACCCACCGCTTATCTGAGACACTGAAACACCTTACTCTGTGTTTATCTCACATCTGAACAAGATATATGAAAAGATCACATACTGTAAACCATTTCCTGGTATTTGTAAAGTAAGTTACTTGCAGGCCGGTTGCCAGCAAGTAACTGTATTTTTTATTTACAGTGCTGGAGTGTAATAAATTTTTACAGTAAACTCAAAATATTACTGTATAGCTACAAAATAATATTTTACTGAATTTTTCGCATGCTTTGTAATTTCGTCTATTTCTACTTTGTTTTTTATATAATTTACTCTATTATCTTTGTCGACACATTATTAATCACATTTTGTTATAATGACAAAAATCTAATAATTAATAGTAATTAATATTGTAAAACTTCACAATTACATTCAAAATTAAGAGGTGAATTAAATAATGCAGTATTAAATTTACCAATATGAAAAATATAAAGAGTATATTTCAAATTATATTTCAAAACTTTTAGTGTGTAAAAGGGTAATTGTGAAACTACATGACTTGAAATCATAGTTGGATATTTTGGAGCAAGAGATGCACAAATTGACTGATTTAATTCACAAACATATTTTAGCATCATTTTCTCCACTGTATAACAGCACTGACAGCGTGACATGACACATTCAAACTGTGAAAAGAACTGAGGTTATCATCACAGCTGTATTGAAAATCTATCAAAATGATGTTCGAATTATGAAATTCAGTTCAGGTTACTGACAAAACGTGTTCTGTGATGGGTTTAAAATACACAGAACCTGATTTAAAGAACCAAAAATGACTACTTGTTCGGTTAAACGCTGTGCAAGTGCTGTCACAATGACATAAAATGATCCATGGCAAATGAATAGAAAGTGTATAAAGCTTTTTAAGATAATGACCGAGGCTTTGGACAGAATGGCTGAAAGCAGCCTCCAGAGCGCAGCAGCACACTATAAAACAAGGAGAGAACCCCTGCAGACACCCACACACTACTAAGCACAAACAACACACTGATATACACAGATACAAACAGGCCTCTCACTGTAGAGATTCCTCAAATGATCCGGGGACCTTTAGAGATAAGAGCTAAAACATTTCCAAGACAGAACACTGAATAATAAACAAATGCCACAGTAAATTATATAAGATGTTTGTATTCTGCAGAGATAGCAGGTGAAAGTACATAAATAAGATGTATGTCCTCTGGGCGTCAAAGAGATGTTTTGTTATTTGTGTGTTAAATATAGACATTAAGCAAATCCCCCCCCCATACACACCTTCCTCTCATCCAATACATCTGTCAAAGTAAAAGAAAAACAAAGAAACAAACAAGAACAGCTTTGTAAGAACGTAAAGGAGTGATGATATGAGATCGGTTGGTTCAACAGGACTGTGCCAAAATGTCTTTGAAATCTATTCTTGAGTTGAAAGTGTTTAAAAGCATGTTTGGCAAATGACAAAATTAAAATCAGTTTTGACAGCTGTTAAACGTTTTGACCATATTATTGTTTCAAACTCAGAGCAGTCGAAACCAAAGAGATATAGCATTTCAAAAATACATAATTTATGCCATTATTTACAAAAAACATAAAAATATTTTTAATAACAAACTTTCTATTGTCTGCAAACACAAAAGAAGATATTTTAAAGAAAGTTGGTGACCGTACAACAGTGGCCAACCCGTTTGCTTTTTTGTGTGGATACGAAACGAATGCAAGTAAATGGGCGCTACTACACCATTCCTCAAAGTATCTTTTTTTAGTTCTGTGGAAGAAAGAGTCATAGTTTCGTATAGGACGGAATTTTCATGTTCTGAACTATCACTTGAAAGGAAGTTGATGCAATTAATAAAATTTTAAATATTTGCCGAACCCTGCAGAGCACATTTCTGTTTATGTGGGATTCATGTGTCAGGCCAGGCGTCATGCTGTTCCTCTAGTCCTGCCTGATTTCTTGCAGTCTGGCACACAGAGGACAGAAAGTACGATAGAGCCGGAGAGGGAAAATAAAGAAAAACAGCCTCAATTAAATGATAACCATTTACTCTTGAGCTTTCCTTGAGTGAGCGAGTGAGGGAGAGAGAGAGAGAGGTGTAGTACAAAACAAGCGGTAGGCATTTAAGAGTACTGTAAATCTCATTCAAGGAACATATGTGCACAGGTTGGTTTTCCGTGACATAAATTGGAACAGAAAAAAAAGCGTTTTACATAAACGCCCAATTTTTTCGGACCAGCTTGTCTTTATGTAAATGTGTCACGATGGCAAACGTCTCATCTCTCATGGAGATATATACAGTATATAAGAACGATTTACATTTTCTATTTGTTTGCCTATCAAGTTCTGTCTGCTTTTTTGACACTTGCAGGGTATAAATGTTTAACAAGGGGCCAAAAATGTGCCCGTATCTATACCCCGTCAGAGATGCTTCTCAGGCAGATGTCCTATTTTCGAGTTTCATCATCACTGAATCTGTCTGTTGATTAAACAGCCTGTCCGTTGCTAGGTTACAGAGCGACACTAATAGGAAAGGAAGAGGAAGTCTGTAGGAGGGCCTGAGATAACGAGAGTGAGCGAGAGAGAGCGAGATAGAGAGAGAGAGAGAGAGAGAAAGAGAGAGAGAGAGAGAAGAGAGAGAGAGCGAGAGAGAGATATTGTGACTGAACTATAATGACTTTAAGCAAAAGCGACAGGCATCTATAGACATGGGATAAGAAGAGTGGGTGGATGGAGATAAAGGGAAGGAGAAACAGTAAGCCGGAGCTGATATGAGGGCACCCTGCCTGGATTTTATACATAAATTAAAGACGTCTAATATGAAAGGGAGAAAAATGAAATATAAAGAGACATTAAGAGACCTAATGAGACGCCATGGGTCTCACTGGTGTCTATGCGAACAGAAAGCGGCACCCATATAGTCATCATAGGAGTTAACATTACCCAGCATGCTTCATGTGTGGCAATACAAGTACCACCAAATTGTGTAGTAACCTCAAGTGATAAATGGGTTGTGTATTTTATTTAATCCAAATGACATACAGTGGATATGCAGTTTATCAAATCCGTATGTGTGTTTCCAGGGAATCGAGCCCATGACTATCGCTGGCGTAATGACAAGTGTGCATCCATTATCAGCCAACATGAATTGTTTGAAGGAAATCTTTCTTACTTGCTTTTGCTTTCTCGGTATGTCTCTTCTTTTCTTGCTTTATTATCAGTGACCTTTGGCATTGCATCCATATCATAATCTGCAGTCAGGAAGTGTTCTCCCACGCACACAGTGTGATGCTTGCCGATGACTCATTTTTTTATTTAGGTGTTTGTTGTCTATTACGCTTTGTTTAAATGGGCGATTTCAGGCCTAGGGATATGACATTTTGGATTATGGACGTGACATAAAAACGCTCTGAGAATATAAGTGTTAAAATGAACCAACTGATTTATGATATAAAGCACTTGTCGATAGTTTAAACGTCAGAAAAAGATCAGTGAACACTTTTTAAATAGTTAGACAACCCTGCTTTGTGGACGTGATAAAACTGCTTCTAGAAGACAAAAAACTTTGAAAGATTTTTGACGAAGCCACATTATGTGGATCCAGTAACTGAATTTGGGATTTTTAACCTTACAGATTGCTTACATGTACCAACACACACCAAACACACAAAGGACACACAAATGTAAAACAAGGATTAGATTCAGAGGGTCTCTTTAAAAACAAAAGTGAGACCTCACATGGGTCTCTAGACATTAAATGTTGACATCTGTGCTATAAGCATAAATAAAACCTTTGGTAAGAGAGTTATTTTTCACGGTAAGGTATATAGAATTGCCAACTGTTTTTCCTTCAAAAACGTTTATTCTCACTAACGCTTAAATACATAACAGATGCAAAACTGATACATATTAACTGTTAACATCTCCTTAGGCTTTGTTCGATTCTATGTTCCTTATTTCATCTTTGCCCTGCAATCGCTCGTTTTCATTGTTTTGATCCGTTCCCCTCAATCCACTCTCTTCTCCAAAATCAACACTCACAGATTCTCAGATACACACACATACACAAAAACACACATCGCAGGCTCCTGCCAACAGTGCAGCTCATGTCCAGAATGATTTCATATTTCTGCTCAATCTGTCAATGTAAAATAAATTGTGTGTGTGCGTGGATAAATCTCCCAGGAGCTCTGCGAGTGAGCTCAGTCCTTAAACAAAGACAACTCCAAGCACAACAATACTCATCTTCTCTGATTTATGCCAATCTCCGTCTATGAAAACCCAGGGTGTATGCTTGAATATTGTCTATAAGGAAAAAACTTGCATCATCATCCGTCTGTTTTCTTTTATAATTTCCCCTCATTTTTACAATTTAGTTTCGTCAATATTATTTTAAACATGCAAAATATATTTTTGTAAGACATCCTCTAAAGCTTATTTTGGGTGTTTAAATCAAAAATCTAGCTTAAGTTTGGGACCTTTGTACTGAAACAAGAAATGTCAATAAATCAAAATACATACACACCCGCACACACGCTTTGCTCGCATGCCTTGCCGACTCTGGCAGCTAAGACAAGCTGTTGACAGGTAACAGGCACAGCCGTCACTAACTTTATTGCACCTTCACCTCAAATTCTCTCACTTTCTCACTTTACCTTTATTCTTGTGCTGTCTTTCTATTCTCCGCCCTCATTTCTCTGCCTTTCACCTCTTCCCTTTTTCCTTCAATCTTTCCAGGTATAAAATTATAGGCAGACAGGGCTTTATTGTGGTAAACACTGGCCAATCTGCAGGAATTCTATGAAGAATCTTTTCTGCGTGACAGACCAGAACCGCTTGGACAACAGCTGTCAATTTACAGCCACAATTTATGGCTAAACCCTAACCATAATATATCAGCTGTCATTTCAAATATTGACAAATAATTAATTGGCTTAACAAAAAAGAATTTTTTTTGTAAAGCTAGGATGTGTAAACATCAAAATTATGTATATACATTATATGTGTATAAATATATATATATATATATATATATATATATTTGTTTACACACACACATATATATATATATATATATATATATATATATATATATATATATATATAACAAATATAAACATTGTTTTGGTCATCTCATTTTCCATTGCATTAAATCTTAAAATGAGATCTTAGGATTGGTGCCTATGAAACCAATCCCCCTTAAAAGATAGAGTCTTTGTAGATAAAATCTAAATAGGATTGGAGACATCAAGCCTGACCAATTTCACCCACTTTAATATGTGATAACCACATTTCGTTTAAACAGCCCCAACTGAACTTACAGAAGCTTTTCACTGCTCTACAACTAGATAATTCTAAATCAGGACCTGGCCCAGGGGGCTTTTCCCCCTTAGGCCCATCCAAAATAGCCAAATGACAATTCAACTTTTATAAAATTAAATATTTCTTATTTGTATTATATTTAAAAAGGCCAATCTGTCAACTGAATGATGCAAAATGCAAAAATTATGTCTGTGAGACTATAATTATAGATCTGCCTACCAGAATATGTGATTATCCCGTCAGTGTAATTTATGAATTATATTATTATTATTATTATTATTATTATTATTATTATTATTATTATTGTTTGGCATTTTACACCTTTTTACAGTGACCATAATTTACTGATAAATTCTCCTGCTCAATCAAAATGACCCAGAATGCATTATAAACTACATAATGTATAGAAATATAGAATTACAGCATTGTACTGTGGATTTTTATCATAATGTAATATCCTGTGAATCTAAAGTGAACCGTGTTTTATTTACAAATTACAAATAAAAATGTTCAGAGTATTTCAATAAATAAAGTAAACTTAATTTATATACAAATTTGATTTGAGTTTCTATAATTAGGATTAATAAATAGATTAGGATTTAATTCAACACATTTTTTTTAGAATCATTTTCAGTTCTCAACATGCTTGGCATGAGACTGCATTATGATTAATGTACCTTTTAAAATAAGCATTTTATAGAAAGAATAAAGACTTTGGAAGAAATTGGAAGTTGGAAATTTAGATGACTTTGATTTGTTGTAAAAATATTGGGTTAACCATTGTATAAAAGAGCTTATGCTTGAGTTTTCCCAACTAATTCAAGTTAAAGGAGCAGTTGGGTTTGTTATTTTTGACTTCCAGCACTCAGTTATTAAAAAACTATCACTTGAACAAGAGCGTACAACTCAGCCTGCTGATAGAGAGTTTGATATTGATTTCATGCAACAGTAATAAATGCATGACATCCATATATATTAAACATACAATCATGGTTGTGATTATTGCACAATAAAGTCGTCAGGGGTGATAACGGATCACTCTGTCAGGGATCATTTTACGAAAAATATTTCCCTAGCCATACATGATGCCTTACCTTTTCAAGATTTAAAATTTTGTATCGCTTTTGTACTGTCCTGCGCATCCTGAAACATTATCGGAGAAATTATAGTGCTCAGAAAATAATTACTATTGACTAGACCCCAAGTTCACAATTATAATTTCGTAAGCCTTAGTTACATTATCGAGCCAGTCCCTGCTGGAACTCTTTTGAGAATATTCTTATTGAAAAATACTGAACTAAAGCCAAAGAGGCTGAATAGCAACTCTAAAGTAAATTACTGACTTTGATCAATCAATAAGCGACCAAATCGGGGTTGCCAGAGATGTTTCTATTTTCTAGAAGTTTCACACAGTTTTAGATATCTAGTTTTAAAGTTGGAAGAATGTCTAAACTTATTAATTAATAGGGTTTTGGATTGTTCTGCTGACAGAAGTTTTTGTTGGTTTTGCTGATGAGAAAGTGAGCAATGGTTCTTAATTCTCAATTTTCTGCTGTCTTTACACAAGCCTAGTGGGCCAGCGTGATGCAAATACGAGATAAAAAAAGTTTAATAGGATAATAAATTCATACCGAACACATACCTTTCATGAGAATTCATCTCAAGTGTTAAGGTTTGTCGAACGGTTTCATATAATGTGATTGAACTCCTTAGGGATCCAAGTACTTTATATATTTTTTGCTTCATTTATTAATTGGCTTTTAAATTCGGCCTTATCGAACACAAGCTATAAACGTTTTGTCAATGTTAGCCTATTTAACGCAACATTTGCTTTTCCCATTACACGTTGAATAAAACCTTTGGAATCAGATGACAGATAAGAAGTAAATGAACACTGTTATTGACAGCATGTTAATGTACAGCTGGATTTAAATCAGTACAACCAGTCTGGGTTCTTCCGAAAAGTGCAGAGAAATGTGGGCTTTATTGTCTGACAGAATGCACAATATTTAGAGCTCATTAACTCATTTTTATGACTCCTTATTGGTTCTCTATTCATCAATTTAATTATGTAGATTTTCAGAGGTAGAATTAGATAATCCAATTAGAAAACACCAATCCAATCTGCAGGATTATGTTATTATTCTGATGAATGGCAGATTAACAGGAATAATTACATTTTCATCACCTATTATAAGCATAAAAAGGCTGCTTTGTACGTATATACAGTGAAAAGCATTAAATTAGTCAAATTCTTGTTTGTTTTAAAGAGACCATCAGGTCCATTTACACATTTTACCATTGTATCTGCGTGTGTGTACGTATGTGTTAACAATCTGTAAAGTTTCAATTCCCAAAGTTCCAGATAAAGCAAGTTAGCATCCCTAATAGATATCAAATGCATTGGACTTGTATTGCCGGAATTGTTGGCGTCCAGTTGCCCTCGTAGCCAGTTGGTTTGAACATGTAACATACTCTTATAATGTCCGCTTGTAACCCGTGATGATGCAGAAGCTGAATCACAACAGCGGGCAAGACCGTTTGACCAATCAGAATACACAATGAGGTATAATGAGGCGGGGCTTAAAGAGTCAGAAATAAAAATGGGGTGTTATACAGACAGGAAGAAAGATGCAAATCACAAGTAAGACGAGTAATGCATTCTTTGAAGTTTTAATTGCATTTAAGCATAATTGAGGACTGAAATAAAACAATAATTGATATTTTTGTCATCAAATACAGATTTACGGATCTTTTCAGCAGTATTTGCCTTCATCCAAACGCCCATTGAACTTTTGAATGCCAGTGCTGAGAAATAAGAAAACAATTGTTTATCGAAACCAAAATCTTATGTGTTATATATTTTCTATTTATCCACCTCTCCATGTAGCTAAAAGCCACAAGTGTGTTTTTCAGCTGAGGGAGTTACTTATCTCTGGCGTCCTGTGATATCTGTAGGTGTGTGTGAGTGTGTTTGGGACAAAATTTGTATCAGTAAATACGTAGGACCGAATGACATACTCACATGCTTTTATCTAGGTCTCATTATCTACCAAACAGGCACACATGTGTGCACGACACACACTCTGCCCACCCACTCCTGGCTCAGCCTACCTCAGCCCTCATTGATCAGGGAGCTTGTTGATGGGTCTAATGTTTTATTCATCTTAGATTTACAGTGTGTTTGCAGACTAGTGCAAAGGGAACTGATTTTATGCTGATAGCTTTTGATGAGACCGAGTCACTGCATAAAAACATTCTCGTCGGCATCGGGCTGTCCGGGCTCAACACGGCCGCTACAGACCTCGTCTTTTAATGCCGTGTGACTGTGGGTTAGATTAGACCTGGCCAATTCTGTATCAAAGTTCAATATTCCATTAGTTTTGTTTATAAGCAACGGCCTGCGCCATTATTGAGGTCAGACTTTGTTTTGCAAAAGTCACTCAAACCGATCAGAAAGCAGAGTGATTTATAACGCTTTATAACTTTTCACCCGAGGGGAAAGACGTAAATATTCCAAGCACAGAGAGGCATGGCATACTTGCAAATGCATACAGTCTTGATGGCATACCCACGCATGGGAAGAGATCCTGTAATCTATATTAACTGTCCTAGATATACGAGTGGAAGCCACAACAGGCGCACGTACATTTGAAATGTCAGGTCCTGTGGGAAGCTTTTGTGTTAGGTGTGGATACAAGTCAGTCTCGACAATTTTTAATGTCACGCGGTGACTGTGTAAACACCCTTGACATAACCTCAAAAAAGTCTGATGCGACTAATTGCAACCTTTAGTAACAAAAAAACAACAGCACTTGCATTTTCCCAGCGGCTTTAATTGTTAATTGGCACATAAAAAAATGTCATTTAGAACATTTATTTAAAAAAACTGTAATCACAATGTGTGAGATATAATAGAGCGAATAACCTTCCTGCTGTTCTTTTTCATTTCACAACATTTGTTCAACATGTTTTCTGTGAAACATTAAAAAACGTAACATAAAAAAATTAAATACAATTTTAAAGTTTTGAAATCAAGTAAATCTACCATTTTCATTTTGTGTATATGTAAGTAAAAATAAATCAATCTGCTTAATCTAAGAAAACTCCAATATGTATATTATTCACCAAAAATATTGGTGTATCTAAATAAATATATAACAGTTAATTAAATACTTATTTTTTCATTACATTTACTGAAGAGAAATAAGCTGTTGTATTTTTAATCAATAGCTTAATGTTTTAAACTGAAAGAATATTAAAATGTTTTTAAAATATTTTATTAAGTTAATATAATGGTTAATTTTTGTGATATTTACTAAGCCACATTAAATATTTAAAAAAATGTTTAAAAATTTTTGCGCATTTAGTTTTGGAATAAAAACATTTTGGACATTTTGTTGAATTGAGAAAAGAGACTATTGAAGTTCTTGCACACTGTAAAATATTTAATTGAATTGTACTGTATTATGTAGATGGCCCTATTAAAAATAATGAGAAAAGTTCTAGAGATCACATCTGATGATGTACTTGACAAACTAACCAATAAGACTTAACTATGAAACCCTGACTGAAACATTAAGACCATCCAAAACAATAGATCTGAATAGAAATTTCCAGCACATTCCTCCTATAGTAAATTCTTTATATGTATAACATTTAGCACTAGAGGGCAGCCTGTTTCTGGGCTTGTGTAAGAATAACTTGTCATTAAAAGCAAAATAGAACAAAACAAGCACTTCCATTCTATCTTAAAGAACTTATTTGTTCACCTCAAGAGCCTTAAAGGGTGTGTATTCGTGAGTCTATGTGTGTGTCTGTGTGTGTGTGTGTGTGTGTGTGTGTGTGTGTTAATGCACCTGTCATTACAGATACATTAAACCTACTGTATACAACACCAGATGGCTCTCTTTTCATTTCTATATTTTATATTTGTTTACTTTATTTGACATTTTCCAGATTTATTTGAAAATAAGACTACAATTCTAACCTATTATACTTTCGTGAATACATCTTCGTTGACTGAGTGAAAGTGTTATAGTGCAGTCATAATGATGTTCGCTGTTCACTACAAGACCATCATGACCATTTTTATTATTAGAAATACTTTTACAAGTCTTTCACAAATAAAAGTGGGACAGTCATGGCCTGGTGGTAAAGGAGTGGATCTTGTGATAACAAGGTCACTGGTTTGATTCCCAGGGCCTATAGGTAATAGGTTGAGCAAGGCACCTCACCCCCGTTCCCCGGGCGCTGCAGTGATAGCTGCCCACTTGTCTAGGTGTGTGTGTTCACGACTTGAAGTGTGTGTATTCACTACTAATAAGATGGGTTTAATGCAGAGGTCACAATATAGGTAAGGGTCACCAATGAATAAATTAACAATCGGTCTATAAGCGGTACATGATAAAGAATTAGCCAGATTATGTTAATATGCAATATTATCAGTGTTTTTGACAAATGTGAACATCAGAATTATAAGCAATAGTGCTGACTTCAATGGTCAATACGTGAATGACTTTGTGTGACAAAGTCGGTATTACACGCAGATATAATAGGCTTCTTGGTTTAATATTTCGAGACACCAAACCTTCTTCCTGCCTTCCTATATTTGTAGTCATTAGCCAAATAAAAAAGAACACACAAAATAAATAGTAATAGATGAGATTGTAAAAAGTGAAAGGGACCTATTTGTCAGATACTATTATTCAATCATTAGTGAATATTGTCACCACATTCCTTTCTATTTGCTACAAAGGTAAAAGTTTTTAATTTTAAATAACATGTTTTTTTTACCGTTCACGTTTAATACTTCCTTTTATTCCCTAACGATTTGGTAAGACTTCAGGTTTTCCTCAAAATGCGTGGGCTTTTTGTAATCGTATTGTTCCTGGGGGTGTATACATATTCTTATCCAATAGAATATTTTTTCAAGGAGAATGCCCTGTGAGACCGAAAAAGCTATTCATTTGTCCAATATAGATAAAGAAAAGGCCTTTTCCTTGGTTTAAAAGAAATGTGTGAACACAGGAAAGAGTTGTGCTCATCATGCAATTTCCCAGCATCTTTATATAGAAAACTGCATAAAAAAGCATCTGTAAATCACAGACTAGCACTTTCCACAGCAGTTATATTACACAGTGCAAAAATCTCACAGGCTCGGAGCTGTATTTTTTCCTGATTTCCCCTCTCTGGTTTTCATACCTGTAAGGCAGGAGTCGATTCTGAACAATCCACATACGTATTATGTTCCATAGATCTGAACCTGTTTTAGTGCTTTCATAAACCTATACTCAAACATTTCTTTATTAAATCATACATTCGAATGCTCCGTTCTGACTGCCTTAATAATGGAAGTGATTATAATGATTTTCAAAGGGCCCAAGTAGTAAAAAAATGTTTTATTACAAATGTAGCCTTTTTGATACAAAATAATTACATCAAGCTCATTCTTTAATGGATATCCATATGGAGATTTTTCTGAATTAAAATATATTTTTCACAGGTGTCACAGCTGCTGAAATACCTTAAAGTTTTGACTTTTTTTAGAATTTTTACTTTGAAAGTGACAGACATGTTTGAATTCAAATGAATTGACCAGAAAAACTGGGAAGAATGTAATTTTTATGAGAAAACATGTGTTTTACTTTTTTAACTTTACAGTGATATTTTTGATAAAAAGTAAAAAGTCGAATGTCCATATATTAATAAAAAACAATGAAAATTACAGGCAACCCAAATGCAAGAAAATTACACATCTAACAGGATTTTACAGCTGTAAAAATCTGACACAATATACAGCAGTGACCATGTTTTAAAGTTGTATTGCCCAAATTTTACATTTTGCACTGCATTAATTTACATTATATTTACTGGTACTGGTATATGTACTGGTCATTTTCTACATTTTTTAAAATATTTTTTGTTTTTTTTACAATGCAGCGATAATTTTGAAATGGTCAAAGGGTCTTAATTACAAGAATGACAGCAAATGTGCAGGAAAAAACAGGTCGTTTTATGTTAGAACAGAAAAGGGTTATTCCTACTGGTGCCAGGAAAGTACAGTTTTTATATTTAATAAATACAAAAGGTTATTCCACATTGTTTTAATGGTGGCCCATCTGCCGGGAATATCTTTAGTCTGTCTTTTAAAATGTTTTTGCAGTTGGTCACTTGATTCAAAACACACCTACTAAACTGTTAACAATGTAAAGACCAAGAGGTCACAGGAAATCCAGGAAACAAACCCTATAGTGGGTTATATTAGCCCTGGTAAAGACAGAACCATATGTTTCCTACAGCTGGTCTTTTGAGCAGAAGTGAATTAAGTGTAACTGCGCATTAAATCCAAAAGCATGTGTCTTTAGGAGAAAAGAGGCAGGGTGAAAGGATTACTCACCATTTACCAAGACAATATGCTCAGTGTCTCTAAACATTTAACCCCTGGCCAGTTGTTATCTACTCTGTTATCAGAGACACAGTGGATCAGCTGTGGACAGATTAAAACTCTAAGTGTGTCTGTCATTTGATCAGCTTTGTGATAGTTCAATGTAGGGCTCTGCAAACACCAAAAAGTACATATAGCAATGGCTTGCAATAAAGAACTTAATAATTCTTGGAAAAGTTATATATAAAATAAATATCTATCTGTCTGTCTGTCTGTCTGTCTGTCCGTCCGTCCGTCCGTCCGTCCGTCCGTCCGTCCGTCCGTCCGTCCGTCCGTCTGTCTGTATATGTATATATATATATATACAATTACGTTTACATTAACATTTAGGCATTTAATAGACGC
Source organism: Triplophysa yarkandensis (assembly GCA_033220385.1). Lineage (NCBI taxonomy): Eukaryota > Metazoa > Chordata > Actinopteri > Cypriniformes > Nemacheilidae > Triplophysa > Triplophysa yarkandensis. The sequence continues at coordinate 8,743,809 of CM065658.1, read as the reverse complement.
TTTTATCCAAAGCGACTTACAGATAGTTGAGGAGGCAATGAAGCGGTAAATAGCCGATACAACAATAGGTGAACAAGTGCTACAACAATGTTACCAAGTTACACAAAGCGAGATAAAAACCTGAAAGTTGAAAAAGTTTATTTTTTATTTTTTTTAAGATAGAGTGAGTAGGTTAGAAAGGAACTCCTAGTGAGTTAGGTGTAGCCGGAAAAGATGAGTCTTTCGTTGTTTTTTAAAGATAGAGACAGAGTCCGTCAAGCGTTAAGCAAGATCTTGAGGGCCTATACCTTTGAATTAGTGACTTAAGTAATCTGGGTGCTGAGCCGGTGGTGGTCTTGTAGGCAATGAGAAGACATTTAAATTCAATGCGAGCTGCTACAGGAAGCCAATGTTGTTTAATGAAGAGATGTTGTTTAATGAAGAGATATATAGTTGTATGTATACAAGTTTTAGTATGTGGAGATGTCTATTATTTTGCTTGTACGAAAGACCCCTGGTCTGGTAAATTATTTTGTACAAACACAGAAATGTGATTAAGCAAGCAAAGTTCGAGCAATGCTTTCCATTTCCTAAAAAAATTGAAACATATTCTGGTAAGATATATACTTTTAATATATTTTAATTTTTCAAAAAACAAATATTTCATCGGATATTGAATATCGCATTTTTAGCATGATGCACATAGCGTTTTCCCTAAATATCCCACTGTTCCACATCATTGGATTAGTATTCCAGGACAACAGAATCTACACTGCATGTAATGTAAACATAGTCTCCAGGCACACATCAAGTGTTAACAAAATGAGCAGATCAGTATGGGTGAGAAAAAAAATAATCTTTGAAATTTGCATTTAATTATCTAAATCAAATGTTTTGGGGAATTCTAATAGAAATATTTGAGTTATTCAGATAAAAAAAATTTTAACGTACACATTTATTAGCGTAAATTGAGTATAGAAATGTGTCCATGAAAATCAAGTTATATTTTGACAGCATTATTAGGTCAATTAATATATTTTTTAAGATTTAGAAACTTTAGTAACTGCACCATCTCAGCAGTGTTGTGGTCTCAATCTATAAAAAATTCACAGTAATAAGACTCTAACGGTTGCCAGGTCCTCGTGGTCATGTGGTCTCACTGTCAGTACAGTTTTTAAGACTCAGCTGTCGTCGAAATAAGGTCATAAGCTCATTAACTATTTATGCCACAGCTTTGCAACCACAAACATTTCTGGGTTTTTGGCACAGCAACTTTAAGCAGCTCCCTAATGGAACAATTTAAAAAAAATCACCAAAAATACGATGTAACAGCGTCTCACAGTAAACAAAACAAACCAGACTGAGACAAGTATTCCTGGTGGTCCCCATCATTAACAAGAGCTTTCCGTTAGAATTTACAGATGTTTGGAAGTTGGTTGAAAACAAAAATGTTTTTAACAACTGTTTAACAGCTTAAGGTTTAAAATACACACACTTTTAAAGTAAGAGAAAAATACTCTTAGAATTTTGACATTAGTCTCGGTTCTATTACAACACAGTGACTTTCTATTTACTACCACAATAATAACAATTCACAACATGTACTACACTGCTTGATGTGGATTTGTAAATATCACAAAAATAAATTATTACAGATTTAAACATACAAAAATATTTTCAAAACATTAAATAGATAGAATAGTTGAAAATATTAATTAATTTATTAAATTAATTTCTTTAAAATGTGCAAAATGTTTTTTAATTTATGTAATAAGAGTGTATTTATGTATTAATTTATTATTATATTAAGTATTTATTTAAATATATATATATATATATATATATATATATATATATATATATATATATATATAATATTTGTGATAGACATTAATATTTTGGATGATTCTAAAAGATGTATTTGAGTTAATCATGTTTACATCTTTTAATTACATAAACACAAAGTTACGTATATATTTTCTTAATAATGGTATATTTGCTTTTTTTGTAAATTGTTTCAGACAAAATCAATGCAAAACATGTTATTAGTGTATTTGAGCAAATGTCGATGTAAATAATGGATGACCAAGCATTGTACTTCTTCAGATCACATGAAACACTTCTTCATTTTAATATAATTAGCTTGCTTTTGGAAATACTTCAGGCAGCCCTAGGCAACAAAACAAAATGCAAATGTCTAAATTGCCTTTTGTCCTCGTGCTGAGTTGGGATTTGCCTTCACATTTTCGCAAACCCAAGAAACTGTTTGTGCATATCTTAACTTTTGCTTTGTGGCTTCCTTGAACACCAGCTACTTATTGAACAGATGGTAAAGTGAGAGACTTTCAGGCTGTGAAAAAGCATGTGTCCATGTGTCACTTTCCATACAAGAGATGTCAGGTGTTTGGTATGAATGGGCATCTAGTAGAATTTGAAAACAAACATTGTTTTTTTATGTTACAGAAATTAACCTTTAATCTGAAAAGAAAAGAAACTGGCAAACCGGATTGATGTTACACAATATGGATGGCGAAATATTCTTTCTCTACCAGTCAGACTCAGGGTCAGCGTTTAAATATGAATCAGCTCCAATTCAGACTCTGCAATGGAAACAATGTGTGAAACAAATGAGACACACTGTTAAAACACATCTCTTTGGACAAATGGTTGCAAATGTTTTTTGACAAATGTTGAACGTGCACCAAAATACAGTGCTAGAGCCAATTTCAAATTTGTCTTTAAAAATCACCCTCAAAATAAAAAGAAAGTCCTCGAAAAGGTTATTTTATCTTTTTAGGTAAATATTTCTCTGATGAACGTACCATTTTTGGATGAAGCGATAGTTTACCCAAAAGTGAAAATAATAACCCTCTTGTCATTTTCAAATATTGTATATTTATATATATTGAGATATTTTGAGGAAGCCACAGTGTCTATTCACCTTTATTGTATAGACACAAAACCAATGCAATGCAAGTGCTGTCCAGTTAGCAACATTCCTCAAAATATCTTTTTCGTGTTTGAAATGACAGGAGGTTTATAATGCGTGGAAGATATTTTAAGGAATGTTGGTAACCAAACATTACCATCTTTGTATAAAGTAATGTTTGACTTGATAAGAGTACATGATGACGGAATTTTTATTTTTGGGCGAAGAACTCAATCTCAACTGCAAAGACTTCTTGAAGTTTTCTTATATCAGTATTGTTCCTACGAAAACCGTAAATACTATCCTTGCGCACAAAAACAAGGGTAGAAGTTGAGTAAGACTCTCAGCTCTTATTAAGCTCATATGTACCGTATAGAGGAAAAGAGTGGATGTAAGAGAGAAATTGGTAAATTGGCAAATGTCAACGAGTACAACCGCGCTCGTTCTCGAACACTCCTTTCTACAAGACACAAAAACACACACAAAGTCAAAGTCAATGGGTCTAATTGGCCCTCCTATGAAGGTGTATGAAGTCAGTCTCACAGTAATTAAAGTCAGGGAAAGAGGGACGAGAAAAAAGTGGAAAGAGAAAGTGAGAGAACTCCCAGGGGTCTGCACTCCGGGTTGCTGCTTTATCATTACCTTTACTTTATATCAGTACCTTCAGTATATTGAATATAAAAGTTCAATGTCAAACTCATGCAGTTTGCAGTTATTTCATCATATTTTACTATTTGTAGTGACAACAATGAGGCAGCAAGGTCAATTTTTCATCCTGACATATGTCTGTTTTTGTGCGTTATTGTATATTCCCATACACCTGATGTGATGTAGGAAACAGCATGTTCTATAATATTGTAAAACGTAGGTGTCTTGATTTTGTCCTACTGGATATTTCTGTCTAAAGAGTGATGGATGAAATATTGGATTGAACCTTGAGTTTGGTAAACGAGAAATTACATCATTACCTTCATTCCACAACAAAAATGCTCGGAAAATAAACCCGCAGAATCTGCAAAGAAACTTTTCAATCCTTCAATATCATGTTGCCTTTAAGGCATTATCGTGACCAAAAATGTAAATTCTATTATAATGTATCAATTACAAGTGGCTCTCATGGTGATACAATCATGTCTTTGGATGCTGGCATGTAACATGATATTTCATCATTATATTATAAATGTGATGGCACTTTTCTTGTGTACTTTTTTAGCTTGAAAAGAGCGAAATATGTGTAGATGTTTATTGTTTTGCAAAACCACTTCAGAAGAAATGAACTGACCAAATTGTAATGTTTAAATTTCTTTAATGATGAATGCATATGCTTTTAAAAGCTTTGGAGAACTTCTGAATGGAAAATAAATTATTTATACTGCATGTATACACATCTGGGATAACAATTTAAGAAAAAAGTATAAATTTTTTTTTTTTGTATTTTAACTCAAAGCTGACTACAATTTCTAACAGTATGTCGGGGTCAGTCGTGGTCTGGTCGAGATTTGGACTTGTAAGCAGATGGTTGTGGGTTCGAATCCAAGTGCCGGCAGACAATAACTGAAGTGTCCTTGAGCAAGACACCTTACCTCTGTTTGCTCTGCACTGACGATTGACAACTGCATAATATTGTAAGTCACTTTAGATAAAAGTGTCTGACAAATGAATAAATGTAAATGTAACTATAACATAAGTATAGTTTGTATAGTTATTTGTATGATCTGCTAAGTTCTGTAATTGGGGGGATATTGTTTCATTTTTAACAAACTTAGTTTTAAATACTCAGTAACAAGGTGGCTTCAAGTTAGCCAACCTGGTACAAACACCCATGAAGTCAGTCAACAACCTTTTTCTGTTACTATTAAGGAATCAAATGGAATTTGAACACAACAAGCAACATTTCTAATGATGTTCAGGGCCAGTTCTACACTGAAAAAATTGGTTGTTGGAATTGCATAATTTGATCTTGTACATCTGTTTCTTTTAAACAGAATTTATATTGAAATTAAGTAATAAAAAGCAACTTAATTTAATCATGTGGAACCAATGTACCTGAATATTCAGTGTAGGTATGTGGATATCCAGGATTAAGCACAGAGACGCGGAACTTTCTTAATATAAAAGTGCTCAGGAGCTTGGACTTTTGCGGCATCTGTTGTTGCTAAGTAACCATAAGTCGTGTTTGCCACAAAATTGAGCAAAAAAGAAACGAAATGTGAACAGCCCCTAAGTGATCTGTACAGGACATGTTGGTGATGACATAAGGAGGCTTCAGCCCCTTCTAAGGTCTAACATAATTGAGTCAAAATGTTGGGTTGTCCTCTACCCATGGCTAAGAAAATATCAGATAGAAGGTAAAAATATGAACGTATGTATATAGAACATAGATTTTACAACCCCACATTTTTACAACCCCACAGAAGTGTGCTGTGTGCGTCATTCAACATTTACATTACCGTCATTCAGAAACATTTTTTTATTTCAATGTTTCCAGGCTCTTCTAGACAGTTGGACAGGGAGTGAAAGAGTGCCATCTATTTTAATGAGCTTTCAACTTCTGTTCAATTAATATCAACTTTAAATGAGTTAAAATGAATAATGATCTCCTTAAAGGCTAAAAACATCTACTTGTGCGTTGGTATCGTTACATCTCCGCCTGGTTTTATACACCTTTAAAAAAAACTCAATCACCTAGAAACTACAAAAGTGGGTGAAATCTCATTTTTTGTATGTGATTTTTTCTATAATAGAAGCTAGTGTTTTGAAAATAAGGCAGTGCATTTCCTTATTCCTCCTTGCGGGCCAAACCTAATTACACTGCTAAATTAACCTGCAGGAGAAATTGAATAATCCTGGTGGGCGGCAGGTGGCCGATGGTCCATTTTAGACACCCCTGCTGTACACTCTCTCCCTTCCCTGCTCTGTTTTGCTCTATTTGATCAACGTCATCCTCTCATCAGTCTTCCTTTGATGTCAACCATTATATCCTCGATAGAAGCAATTACCCATGAGTCATGGGAAATGTAGTGCACTGGAAAGAGAGCAGGTAGTCATCTTTTGCTTAATCATTTATCCCTTTGTACCCGTGTGACTTTGCGTCTGACAAGGCCTCGGAAAAAGATTGAGCCATCACAGTCAACGGTGAGGTGGCATGATGTCATCAGTGTGGTCTACTGGGATGCTGCTTAGTTGGTTGAAAGGTAAAGACAGATCAGGATGAGACGTCATTTTATTTTGGTACAGGGATTGATGAAAAGCTGTAGTGATCTGTGAGTCAGTGTGACTAATTAAACCCATGAGTTCAGGGAAAAGAATTACGCTAATTATTACTTCTCTAGCTCCGCACCGTGGGATACGGCCGCGTATCCTTCTCACACATTTAACATATATGTGTATGCGCTTGTGCATACAAATCCAGCTGGTGAGCATCATGCATGCTTGTTGATAAAAGGACTTTCTACAACAGTAATTATTGTACAATTTTACAGTTATGAGTAGGGGAGATTGGGGCTAGTTAACAGACGTTTGTGACTAATAGTCACAAGGGCTATTAGTAAATGGAAGCCATCATTTATAAAATCTGAAAATGCAAATGCAAGTTTCGTTTTCATCAGTGAATTGTTTGTTTACATCACTTTAAACTGGTTTAAATCAGGATAATTGGCGATAATCAGTACGATATTATTTTCTTCAAAGTAAAATTTCGACTTGTTGTGTAATAACTGTAAGCAAATGCACATAAAGAACCACACTGGGACACATTAAGACAAAAAACTTTATAATGTTGGACTTAGGTGTAAGGTTTTATGGTGTATTGCCTTAAAATGAAAAGGCAAAAGCGATGTAGTATGTTCCAACAGGGGCATGTTGTCACATAATGTCATGGTGTGTTGAGTAAACTATTTCTGGGACAATAGGTTTTTGGGTAAAACTTTATTTTAATAATACATCTTTTCATTTGATAGTACAGCTTTTTATTTTATATATAAATTTTTTAGTCATTTAACTTATCACAACTGATTTGTAACTTTGCAAGTTCTTTCTAACAACCAGTCAGTTCAGCAATAAAAACATCCTCTCTATATCTGATAATACTAAACTTTTTAGTACTATGATAACTGAAGTCGTTCAACTGAATTTAATTTAATAACCACATGTCGAGTTACTCATACCTAATTCAATTTAATTAAAATTTTAATTTTAATTTTAATTTTAATTTTAATTTTAATTTTAATTTTAATTTTAATTTTAATTTTAATTTTAATTTTAATTTTAATTAATTTAATTTAATTTAATTTAATTCAACTGCTTTTCTTTTAAAGTATAACAGATAATGTAAAAGAATGCTGCAGTGCAAGAAGAAAACTGAGGGTTTTAAGGACAATAATATTTCCGGGTGTATTCACATGCTTGTCCCATCAAACTGTCGTATAAATGCAATATTGGACTCATAGCCATGTGATGTTGCTCTATATCATCATTGCTATAATTACAACGTACCTCTGGCCTAATCAAAAATATGTTGATTTAGGGAAATGTCAACCACCGACACAAGCGATATTGTGTTCAAAATTTATTTACACAACTATTTTAATAAAATAAAATCACACAAATATTATTAATTATTATTAATTCATACATATAATAACGTTTGGACTGGGCGTGTGTGTCCAGTTAAACAATCTACACAGATTTAAAACTGATAATCCCATAAGAATCCTTCAATGCAATACAGTCTCTGATCTTACGTATAATAAAAAATCAAAGTTAGCCCTAAAATTGAATTTTAAATCCAAGCAATATTTCACAGACCTATTTTATCTGCATTTGGTCTGTCACATCAGAACAAGGCGGACTACTTTTGATAAATGCAGAGAGAGAAAGACAGAGCACAAATAAGAAAGATGTTTCAGCAAAACGCATTTACACAAAACACAAATCAATATCCCAGTCTTCCCGTCTCACCAAGGCATGTGAACAAAGAACTAACCTTTAAAGTCCCAATCAGTCGCCACTCTCCCTTCCAGCCAGAAAACTGCTCTGTCTTCTGGAGGAGAAATGCTTTGGTGACATTTTGAATGTGAACAAAGCCTTTTGTTCTTTGTGATTATGCAGTGTGCCTGTGTGTGTGCGTTTCGCTCCTGTCAGCAAGAGTCGGCTATAACAGGGGAAACGAAGTTAAACCCCAGGAAGCTCGGCTCACTCTCCTCTTCATGCTTGGCTAGTTAACACCTGACATTTGGTGTTGGAGGGGCAATCCCTGAGCACTCGTCACAGCGAGGCTGGGAGAAAGTGAGAAAAAAATACGGATCAATAGCATTTGTGAAATCTCCTCTGGTTCTGGCAAGAATGCAGATCCTTTCAGCCTAAAGCGAAGAACAGAGGCAGAAAGGATCGAAGCGCATGAGCGGTTTTACATCTTCACCAAACAATCCCCAACTGTGTTGGCACCAACGGAGAGCGACTGACCACAGACAGGCAGACAGACAGACACAGAAGGGCAAGTGAGATTACTGTGGTGGAGGAAATATAAATCAGATATCCGGGACATACACTTGATCCACTCAATACTCATTTAGCAATTTAGCTCTACTTCTGATAAGTTACCATAGCAACAGACTTCTACTGCTCCAAGCAACAGAGGAGCCCAGGAAGTTTGTGTGTGTTTGGGTCTGCTAAGGGAATAGAGGCCTTACAGTAAAAGCAGCACTTTCAACTTCAGCTGAGCGTTGTTGTGCTTTGCTATTTTGCTTTATGATATGGTTTCAGGCTACCAGATGGGAAGGATTTGGTAACATACGTAAATGCATTATGGAATGTGAGCTAAATCTGAGAACTGCAATAGAGTAAGCCGATAGCACACACACACGGAATTCGTTTTTTCATTGCGATTACTCAATTTGATCATGTAGATCAATTCCAATGGAATAAATATTTTTTAACAAACAATTTCAACAAAAGTTGAAATTTAAAAAAGCTATGTAAAAATAATTCAATTGTGTGGAATTGTTTTACATGATTAAATTGAGTAATTCCAACAAATCCTTTTTTAATGTAAACATCTCAAAGACATTTTCTAGAGGTCAAAATGATATCTTAAAGCAGACGTCTCAGAGATGTAGTGCAGATTAGCAAAATGTCTTCCAGATGTCTTTGAGATTAAAATGCAGACATCAAATAGTGAAAAACACTGAAATTAAGGGTATTTGGAACTACTTAATTCAATCATTTACTGTACATCCATGTTTTACTAAATTAATTTTCAAATGTAATTTTTTAATTTACACTACTTTGTAGAGGAATTATGTAAACAAAACTTAATGTAATTGTGGGGAACAGATGTATTTGATTAAATGAAGTAATTTCTACAAATTTCCGCATACGATTAAGAACAGATGTACAAAAGCTCTTTCCAAGATGTTTAGAACATGATTCGACTCAGCAAGTGTTTTCCCGATCTTTAGATTTTCTTTAGATATACATGGGATATATTGGTATTATGTTTGGAAGCTTTAATTAGCTTAGTAAGATTTTTAACTTTCAAAGATTTAAAGTGAATATAAAGAAGAAGCTCCTACTCCACCGATAAGTGAGAAATTTCACGTCAGGCACACTTTCCCTTTAAAAGTTCATCGTAAAGAAACCGCTCAACTGAATTTACAGCCATTACTGTAAATGGAGTTCCATATGGTAAAAATGTCTGTGGTGAGATTATTTATCTAATCAATGAAATCAGAGTTGTTCTTTAACCAGCAGGTCTGTCTTGTACAGGGGTCTCCAACCTTTTTGCATGCGAGGGCTATGAAATCATCCGGAGGGATTCTTGTTGGATATAATAAAAAATACATCCCCAATCTTCATTAATCTTATAATCTACATTAATGTAAATACCAACTTCACTGGCATAAAAGATCAAGTGAGCTACCAGGTTGGAGACCACTGGTATAATACCATACAAATTTGACAAAAAAGCTGTTTTCCCGGCCATTGTATTAGAACATTGTGTAAATCTCTTAGAAAGTCCAAGATGAGACTTGAAAGAAAACCAGAAACAGATATCCTAACTTCTGGCAACATGGAAAGATTTTCACAATGGTTGTACATTAACATGAAAAAACATGGACGCCAAAGCAGATATCATTAAAATACAAATGAAATTGTACCAATTAATAGAAATAACTATAGTTACTGTTTGATTGCCATCAGACCTGATGAATACAGTCAGAGTACAATTTATCCTGGCTTTTCCGAGCTTTATAATGGGAATGAATTAACTTAAATCAAATGAAATAATCAATTAAAAACTGCTCCACACAGTTGCACGGGGTTAATAAAGACCTTCGGAAGTGAATGAATGTGCTTGTTTAAATTTTTACATACATATTCCTATATTTACATGTAATAGTATTTTTTTCGATAATTAGAAAAACTATCACTTTAAGTTTACTTATTTGTATCAATGTCTTGAATTGTACAAAAAATTTGCCATTATTGGAAATGTGCAAAACGAAGTTACCCCACCAAACCTTCGTCACAGTACCAAATCGTATTAAAGCATACACATAGACGACTTCATACAAGTTAACTGCCCAGTAATTTAGATACAAATGTCTGTGAGATTGTGTTGTCTATAACAGGTGACACATAAAAGTGTATTTTAAGGACTAGTAGCTTAGATCAAAAAATTCAATTTCAATCTAAACCTTGAAGTAAACAGAAAGATTTCTGAGCTTCTGTTGAAGCGCAAAAATGCTCTGTGGAACATTCAATAACGCTGGGATGAAATGGATCATCAGGATTTGCATAAACTTGTTGAGCCCATGCCAGCTGAATGCATGCTGTCATTAAAGCAAAATGAGGACATATCACTACTGTAAGCCATTCTAAAATGTATTTATATGATGTTATATTCATTATTCCCTTTCTTTCAAACTTTTGAACATAATGCACCAAACCTCCTAAATATTGTAGATGCATCAGTATTTCACTACAGATGTTTGGAGGCTCTTTTATATTAGGTTGAGTCCTTTGAGTCTTTTATCCGCTACAAAGAAGATTTTGTGCCACAGAACCACAATCTTTATCTAAGAGTCGCACGTATGTTAACTAACAGGTGCATTCCTAACCCGAGTATGTGGATTAAAGTTTCCATCCTGTTATCCCGTGAGATATGAAGTGTTCAGCCCTATATCACAGGAACCTGAAAGACATCTGCAGCAGTCAAGCTCTTCTTTAATTTAACAGCCTAATTCCCTCGGTGGCCCTCTCGCCAGGCGACAGATCCTCGTGTCGTAGTGTTGTTGACGACGGGTCTCGCTTGCGATTTAATGAGCATGCTGGTTTATCGATAAGCCTGTGGGATAGATGTGAAGACTTTGGCTGTCTGCAAAGTTTGACATGCTTTGGCATTTGACCATCAATAAACTCAGCTTTATTAAAAGGGTTCCTTGTAAAGTTTGTCCTGTATTTCATCATGGTGTTTCTTCACAGTTCCTTCTGGCTATCCTGCAAGTCTTGAGGCCGTATCTGGTCCTACAGTACCATAAGACTATACACAGACTCATACGAATGTGCCAACAAGTATTGACTCCTGCAAGCTTGGGTAATGATTTGAGAAAGGAGAACCGTGTTTTCATGCAGAAAATTGGAGGTGAATTTCAGATTTTACTATTTTAGGATCTAAGTCAATTACTCGAGAGCACAGATGTCCCCGCATTATATAGGCTGTAGATAAGCTCGACACTGGTGCTTAAAGGTCTGAGAATCGATTCAGTAAAAATTCACTGCTGTGAATGACCTTTCATTCACCTTCTCCTTTCTTGGACAACAGCTTTAATTAACCTCCCGATACAGCGGGATCTGCCTGTCATAACTCACACACACATCCATACATCACTATGACTCTGTAAACAGCATAAGCAAGGTCATGAATATGAAAACGGACTAATTTGGTTATTGGTAAATGATGGTTTTATCGTGTAAATGATGCTCAAGAGAGATCAGTCATTTAATTAGACAGATGGTGTAATGAAGAATGGAAAATCTCTCTCTCTCTCTCTCTCTCTCTCTCTCTCTCTCTCTCTCTCTCTCTCTCTCTCTCTCTCTCTCTCTCTCTCTCTCTCTCTCTCTCTCTCTCTCTCTCTCTCTCTCTCTCTCTCTCTCTCTCTCTCTCTCTCTCTCTCTCTCTCTCTCTCTCTCTCTCTCTCTCTCTCTCTCTCTCTCTCACACACACACACACACACACACACAAACATGTTGTCATTGGAATGTCATGTTCTCACATATCACACTGCCCTCTGTTGAAGTACAGAGAAAATGCATGTATAACAGCCTTCGAATGCAACACACACATTCACATATCCCGCCATATATCATAAAAAGTAAATCTTAACTCAACCCTTAAACCAAAGTTTATTCATCTGGATTTATCCTCAACGTTTAGACTACAATGTACAGTGATCATTCCTGAAACAATTCACACAAAAAAGGACATTTTAAATCGTTGAAATTAATTAAATATAATGTTTAAATGTAGCATGTCTGTAAGTACAAAATAAGTAAATGTGATGAACTAAAATATTTTTATTTGAATTCTTCAAAATTATTTGGTGATTGATAAAAACATCAATTTGTTAAATACTTAAATAATTAAATAACTATATAATATATAATAAATAATTACATAATTAAATAATTTTTGTAAATTTAACATAAAAATAGCTGTTGATTTTATTCAATTCCTTAAATATGTTGACCTTTTAAAATCCATTTAATTAAAAAAAACATTCACTAAGTTAATGTAGCTTTTAGAGTGTTGGGCAAAATATCAAAATCAACTCAATCGACGAGTAACTTTTTTTATTAGATCAAAAAATTAACACTTGATTGTCCAATGGCCAACTTCAGATAATTCATAAATTCACAATGGTAGAAATCAAGTCCAGCTATACATTCTTCTCAGTCCAGAATGCATTACATACGTCAAAATTTAGGACAGAGCGGCATTGGAACCTCAATTTCATGCCAACATCCAAGTTTCCCCAAAAATAATATTTTGGCATCATTTATTCACACGAGTTGTTTCAAATATATACAAATATCTTTCTTTCTTTGAAGAAAAATAAATACATTTTGAAGAATGCTTATAACCAAAAAGTTATTGAGTTCTTTGACCACCATAGTTAGAAAAGTTACAATAGCTGTCCTATATTTTTGAAAAAAATATTATTTTGATTTTAAATAAATAATGTCATTTTCCTAACATGGTATTTAATAGGGTCCAAGAACTGTTATATGGTTATATGTATTTTCAAATATCTTCATCTGTCTTCATCAGAACTTTCAACTTGACATCAGAAATGTATGCAGATTTGAAACCACAACACGATGAATAACTATTGAAAGATTTTAGTTTTTTGTCGAACTATTCCTTTAAGAAACATTCTGATCTTGATCTTTGTTTCCAGGAGACTGTTTATGAACTCAATCTATCAGTTAATTAAATACAATCCTAAAATTATGAGCAATTCTTCGAAATAAAGCCAGAATTCCTTAGGGCAAAGAACAAGAGCCATAAATAAACAGCTGAACAGAGATATTTATGTTGTGAGGTCTCATAAGTATGGCGTACAGAAATTAATTGGAACAAATGTGGTTAAAATGTCAATTAAGTCAGATCTCATTTTGTTACCAACAATAGCTGGTGGTTGTAATGAATCTCATGTGTTTTCTCTCAGCACAGAGCAGTCTCGTGAGTCAGTGTGGTGAAACTCATGACATCTGATTTAATGATAAGAACCAATGACCAATTTTTTATTATTGACATCAAACATGCACTAACATTACTGCTGTAAATAATGAAGACTACTTGGTTTATTCTAATTTTGCTCTCTGTTGTTTTAAATTAAGATTTTTATCTGTTTCCTCTCATATCCCAATTCTGAAGGACGTATGCAGATGTCACTCTTCAAAAACAGTGCTTTATTTCTTTACAAACTAAAAGAAATGCACAGAACGTAAATCGTAAATATTGGAATTTAGCACTGCTTTATATTTTGCAAAAAGCATGATGTTTGTAAGTCTACATCTCAAACTAACAAGAAGCTAACTAGGGCTGTCAAAATGATAAATAACATCTAGAACACACCCATCAGTGTTTATAAAATGTATGTCTGTGTATTTTGCATATTAATTTTGCATATTAAAATACAAACAGATACAAGATTTTATACATGATTTAAACATTTTGCATTTTTTTAACTATGTGTTATGTAAACACTTTTTCAAATCTTTGGAATTTCAAAACAAATAAACATTGTGTCTATTAAAGGAGTAGTTCACTAAAACTGATAATTATTATTATTATTAATTACACACCCTCCTTTCAAACCTGCAAGACTTTATTTCATACAGTTTGCATAACATGAAAGAAGATATTTTGAAAAATGCTATAACCCTATCCAATTGGTACCTATTACCTGCTATTGTATGCAGACAAACCATCAGTTTTCTGTTGCCAACATACTTTAAAATATTGTTTTTGTTCTGGAAAAAAAATAGTTTTAATTGACAAAAGATGATGGCAGAAAGTTCATTATAACTGATATTGTTAATACTGGTATTCTTTGACACCTCTAATGGTAAGCACAGAGCTCAGAGGAGAATGTGACCTCCACTCTCTTGTGAGGTATGTCAAGTGTCTAAAAGAATTATTCCTGGTGAATAGGGAGCAGAATCAATCTCTTTATTTTGTATCTTGTTTCCTAGACAATACCTCCCTCAAATTTAATCCAATTTCATGTTCAATGGATATTTGAAAAAGGTATCAAGCAATAGAAGGTTATTTCAGTGCCGGGCTTAATGAGAAAGAGGCTTGCGTCTGTGCGCACAAATACACCCACACACACCTACAAAAAGGGTGACCTTTCCCCTCTTGATTCCCTGACATTAAACAGCTGTCAGACAGATCACAGAAGCCGTAATTACACTGACACATTTAAAGAGGAATAGAGAGATAGAGAGATAGAGGGAGAGAGAGATAAGTTATAGAGGGAGAATGCCACCAGGAGCAGGTATTTTGGCTTTTATCTGGCCTAGGCTAATTAGAAAGTCCCGCACGCCATGTCAAACCACACACACACATACACACGGACACACACATACACACATGCACACACGCATGCACTCACACATAGCACCAGCTTTTAATTACGGTGCTATCCATTGCCTACTGTGACCTTGTCACCCTACCTTTGGATTTCATCAAACAAGAATGTAACCTGTCACTGTTTTATAGCATCTTATCTTTGCTGCTAGTTTCTTCACCTATCCAACCTCACATTCGGCTTTGCTCTCCCTGTCTTCTTTCTCTGTCTCTATATGTGTGTCTCAGCTGCTGTCATATGGCTTTTGGCCATCATATGTGAGTGATAGACACTGACAGATCCTTTAACAGTCAGTCTTCAGTGTACCAGGTCATCTAAACTCATTCGCAGCATGATTTTACCTACTGCAGTCTGCATGATGTCTGCCCTGGAGCTGGAACTAAAAGAAGCATTGCGAAAAATTCGGAGTATTGTGGAACTAGCTCAACTTTTGAAACAAAGTAGACTTTAGGAACATGCCATTTATTGTGTGCGGGTGTTTTGTGTGCCGAGATCTCAGACCTTTGAATTCAACGTTTTGTAGGGAATGTTAAAATAAGTTTCAAATCTACTACTAGTTTATGATGGCTAGATGTTTACAAGTATGGTGGAACTGTTAGATGCTTCATGAGGACAGCAGCTATATGCAAAGTTTAACTGTAGTTTAATAAAAGCAGAGGTTTTCTAATCACAGCAAGCTTTTCATATTCACAGAACAAACTTTAACTTAGACTTAAACTCATGGCAGGTGAGGCGAATGATGCCAATCGGTTGGCAATATTGCTGCGAACACGCGTCATTCGCATCCTCTGCACGATATAAAATATTTCATTTGAGCAAGAAATTCACCCAAAGATCCCATAAAAACCTACTGTTTGAAAAGTAAGGATTGTTGCGTCACTAGTAAAATAAACTTTTGCGAGAGTAATTGAGAGTGTTGAACGCTGTTGTTCGCGTTTGGTCTGAATGGGGCATAACAAGAAGATCAGAACTCAATGTAAGGGGATTTGTTTTGTGATAACAAGAGTCTAACTCAACATAACCTCACTACTTACACAACTTATATGCTAACTTGTTTGTTAATTTTTGGAGTTGAAAATTAAGTTCAAAATATTTTTCTAATAAAAACCAAATTAAGAATTCTCTAATAAAAACTTTAGTACCTTATTGTGTATAGTATAAAGCTTAAACCTGCAATCTGTAACCTATTCTTCTATTTCGCCATCTATCGCCAAACATAAAGTTGCAGGTTACTTTGCGTATTTGTTTTTACAAGTCAACCAATATCCAGTGTTTAAGGCAACTTTAAAAGATTTTGTGTGTGTGTTTTTCCACTTAGTTTTGTATATTCAAAAAAAAAGAGTTTTTGACTTCAGTTTAAAGACTTACATATTCAACGTAGCATCTCAATCACTTTGATTCCTCTGTTTAAAGGAACCACAACAGGCCCTTCAACACATTGATTTCTGTTACTTAAGAACAGTTTTTTTCATTTGTGTACGTTCCTCATGTTTGTTCTGTGCATGTTGGTGTGCACTTCAACAGTGTGTGTTTTGTGTATTTATGTGTGAATGTGTGTATGACACTCAGCGTAGCGTGACCACAGAGCTCATCCAATCGATGCCCATTTTCAGAGCATGACCCCGTTACCATGCTGCTGACAAACTGCCGGTCCGCTGAGGACTGCTGTGAGCTGAGACACTTCGCTGAACACATGCACACTTACACACTTACACACACAAATACACACTTTTATATATGTCATCTGCTGTCTGAGATATAAATCTCTGGACACTGTATAAATGCATCAGTAATTTAATCACATTCCCCGAGCTTTCCCATTTAATAAAAGTAAACACAAGTGTTATGGACAATGTTTGCATTTACATTGATTCTTTGAGCTGACACTTGTATGTAAAGTGACACGGTGAACACATACAAATACAAATGATGGCCTGTAAATAGGAAACAGAGCATTGCTGCATTGTGAAGTTTAAAATCATTATAAATCAACCAGACATAGATGGGAACAGCAGAATAGTAAAGAACAGATGTAGACTGAGTTTTAGTTTTTATTCATGTATTATTGAAATGAGTCATATAACTTTAATTTGCAAAGAAATTCCATTAAGATTAGATGTTCAGTTATAAGTGTTCGTTCCATCTTTCTGAAGGCCGTTTTAATATTTTAAAACAGAAAAAAGATATAGCAGAACACATAAGAAGATATTTTGAAGAAAGTTGATATGTGAACAGCAGTGGCACACATTCATTTCTATTTTATGAACACAAAACCAATAAGTGTGTGCCGGTGACCAACACTAATATTTTCTTTTGTGTTCTGCCAAAGTCAAAGTAATTTTTTCTACCATTACTTTAACCAGCCTTGTGACTACAGTAGTTAACAAGTGATCAAATACTTTGTAATAAAGGTTTCTGAATGTTGGTATTTGTCCCAAAAAGACAGGTTTCCGCAGTCAGAGCAGCAGAAGGCTTGGCGAGTTTCCAATTATCTCATCATCATACACACCGTGCATGTTCTTGTACATTAAGCATGTAGGACTTGAACAAAAATGTTGGTGTCTTGAGATGCATTTTAAAAGATTAAAAACAACATAGACAGACACATTCCTACATTCGAAACAGTTAGATGTTCCACAAGGGGATGAGGGGGGACGTGTTTGCGGACTTCTTTCAACTTGACACAGCATCTTATAAACAAGACACTCAAGATGCTACAAGCTGAATAAAAACAGCGAGACATATCCCAGTGGTCAAAGACGTTATCTGGCATGTTTACAAGAAACTTAAATCAAAATTCCTAATTATTTTTAAATTTTTAGAGCATTTCAAAATGAAAATAACAAAATAAACCAGCCACACGTTCACAGTTTCTTTATAAGTCGATTGACCACAAACACTTCCCGTGAAATTAAACCTGTCAGAATTAACAACAACAGATCATTTAAAGTAATAGTCCACCCAAAAAATTCTTACACAAAAGAAGATATTTGGAAGAAAGTCACGATAGGCAACCTTACAAAAGTGGCAGCTATTCACTTCCACTTCAGATAAACACATGACCAATTGAAGTCAATGGCTGCCAGTTACTAACATAATTAAAAATATTGTCTCTTGTGTTCTGTATAATGGGAAGGTACAATCCGGTGTAACCAAACCTTAATAGTATGGTAACAATGTGTAGGAATACTCTCTGTGCTTATCTGTGTTAATGATAGAGATTCTATCATTTTTAAATTCCAAAAGAACTAAAAGGAAATGTGAAAACCTCGTCTGTCAAACCTTGTGCTGCGTAAGGTTGTTGAAGCACTTGCCACTCTGTCTATCCTTTGAAGAGTACAGGCTTTGGTAAGGAACGTCTGAGTGTCTATTTTTAATAAGGGACAGAACATTTCAAGACCGACATTAAGAGTTTGTGCAGCAAATTTCAAGGGTCATATAGAGGAAGGGTGGAAAATGTCAATGAAAAGTAAAGTATAACTTTTGGTGCAAAATCTCGAAGTGTTTAAGTGAACCTGAGGGAAAGGAAATGATTGCTGATTGAAGAAAATATATCTTCCACCATTTTTGCAATTGTCAGCTGAATTTGGTAAAGGCATTTCTCAAAAGGCTTCGTAAAAATCTTTTTTGGTTCTTTATCTGAGTCAGTTTAAAATGTATCGAAAAATCTTTTAAAATGTAAAAAAATCACAACACACTTTAATGTGCAAATAAAAAACAAACAAAAACATATTCATAAATAATATGCATGTTCGGTTCATGTTACACAGTATGTACAATCAGATGTGTGTACGTTTTGAATTGGGTAGACATGAAGTAGACTTGGATTAGACTTGAATATGTATTATTGTTTAGTAAGAAATATCAATGTATTTTGGTAATAAATAGTATATAGCCATAAAGCATGTCATTGTCTAATTCATACATAATGAAAAGAATTCTATACTGAAACATTTTTTACAGTTTGTGCACATTTTTTTATGTACATTTATGTATTTCTGGTTGTATTTGGGACATTTGTTCAACATTTGCTTTTAATATCTAGAAGTTTTGGGAAAAATAACCAAGTCATTGCCAAACTTACTAAGACATGGATGTGCATCATTCTTTGGTAAACATCATTTTATAAAATGTTTCAAACATTTTCTTTTACTCCCATTTAAAGTACCTATTTTCCATTACGGACATGAGTTTTAATAGTGCTGTATGGAGAGGATCTGGACTGGTGCGTTTTTGTTATTAAATTTGGAAAATCTGAACACTGAAACAGACTTATCTTAGTTTTCTCTGTCCATCCCTCTGGAGGAATCCTCTTTTCACAATGAGTAGAACACTATCCTCTTTTCAGTTCAATTATGAAGACCCAATGGAAAACTGAAGAGTTTGTGGCCCAACTCTACCTAAATAAATAATAAAAACCCTGTCACTGTAAAAACAAACCGTACAGCGACAACACAATTCAGCTGAAACTTAAACCTATACATTCTTAATGATCCTGGACAGGGGTTCTACAGGGGACCTGTTCAGTTCCTCACGATTTTTCATGATGGAAAATGAGAAATACAGAAAAATACAATACTCTGTTTGGTTACTGCCTGTGCTTTTTATGGTTTTTACATGTTTTTTTTACTGTTAATGTGTAAATACAAATATGGAAGTCAAAAACCAGTTAGATGGAAAAGTCTAAAAATCAGAAATGTACAATATTTTGTGTCCAATCCTTACACTGCCATTCAGTTTTGTGCTTGCTATACTTCACGTTTTAGTTTGATCAGCAGACAAGGACTAATAACCCCAATTCACAAGAGTAGAGATAAACTAATCCTATAAATTATGTATACTCTCAGGCATGGGCACAGATTTATGCATATGCCTGTGGGTGCCCGTCCCCTACAAAGTACACACAGACAAAGATTTTTGTTTTCTATTGATGTGCGGTAAAAATGTGGTGACCAAAATAAAGAATTCTCTCATAAAGAAGCGTTTGCAGAGCGTGTAATCCGAAGAGTCCTTAAGATGTACAAGATGAAGAAGCAGTGCTCTCACAATAGAAACTGTATTACTGTATATGCAGATGACCTAGTGCCGCTCGCCTCATCCCTTTAGGGACTACAGATTCGGGACCTGTAAGACAACCACTGCCAGAAATGGATCCTGGCAGGAAACCTAAAAAAAACATTCCAGTCTTTCAAAAAAAAGAACATGTCAGAGGCAGAGATACCAAATGACTTTTGGCAGGAGTGCCCATAGCACAAAATGCAGTATACTTAGCTTGGCCCAATTATCACTTGCATCAGAGAGTTTGGCAGTGAATAAACTACAAGAAAATCCAGAAGAATGTGCACTTCAGGAAAAGTTGGAGAACAATCTGGTGAACAAATGTATGACATTGAGATTTAAACAACAGTGCTGCAATGTGCAAGACCGACCAAAGAGAACATATTAAAGGAGTAAATAAGTTCACCAAAAATAAACATTCTGTTATTCTTACTCACTTTTAGGCTTTTTTTTAATTCTGTATGTGTTTCTTTGTTCTGATGAACACAGAAAAAGAATGCTTTTAACCAAACAGGTCTCGGACCCCAAAAACTTTCATAGTGGGAAAAAATACATTAAAATATGTTTGGTTCTGTTGAACACAAAAAGAATAGGATATCATACCTTAACAAGATGCGCCACTACCTTTAACATTTATGGAGAGAAATGCAATGCTCAATGTTGTCATTAAAAAACGTTGATTTTAACACAGCTTAAAGGGATAGGTCATCCAAAAGTAAACATTTTGTCATCATTTACACAGAGAAAGATATTTGGTGACATCTTTGTAACAGTTGTTGGTCCCCTTGACTATCATAATAGAAAAAATGAATAGTAAAAAGATTTTTTGTGTGAAATTTAGAATAATGTAGGACAGCAAAATATCCTTTGACTACCGTTTCATTTCTCATACTATTGAAGTCAATGTGGTCCAAAAACTGTTTGACTCCAAATATTTCATGACATCATTTTCAATTTTGGGTGAACCATCACTTTAAGCTTAGCAAACCAAGACTATGGTAAAGTGTATGTCAGGTTTATTTATCGGTTGCCTGAAATATCAGCCTATTTTCCTGCTTTAATGTAAACAGCTGCCAGGTGGCATGGCTGCCAAGAAACACGACTTTGGTACACGCACCCTTTACCGTCCCAGTTATATGAATTGTGTGCTAAAATAACAAAAAGCTGTAAAAATTCCACATTTAACTGGGTTCCCCCTTGGCTATAAACACAAAAAAGAATGCACTTAAAACACTGAATTATATTTTACTGCAAATGGAAAACCAGTTAAGTGACTCGGAGACTCACTAGCCCAGCTAACAACACTAACCAGTCTCACACCGGCACCCAGACATCACAATCCATCATCACAGAATCTAAAAGCAATTATTTGGAGCAGTGGGACCATGCAGGCAAATCTGAAATATATTACAATTGATCAGACCTTTGAAAACAAGCTATAAATTGGTACGGTGTCATCTTACTGTCAGGACACAACCTAAGATGAAACCACAGCAAAAGCATGCTCATTGACTGCAGTCTAGTCATAGAAAGAGTGCAGACACAGATTTTAACAGCTACCCAGAGAAGAATAAGTGTATACTCACTGTACCACTATTTTTCAAAGGAAACAGTAAGAGACACTTTAACGGAGAAATTTAAAAACATCATAAATAATTACTATGAAAGGAAATACTGTTGAACAGCACTGACAACTAGATACATTCTAAACACACTACAACCTAAAAGACAAGTGTGTCAAGTTTCTTCTGTGTGTAATATACTGTGCAATCGTTTACACACAGGAAAGAGGTGTAGGTTTACTTTTTTATTCACATTTTCATTACATAAAATCAGATTTGTCTATAGTATCATTCATCATATCATGATCATACAGTATCATATAGTTGTCATTCAAAACTCACCATCATATCATTTTAAAGTCTGTATGACTTTCTTTTTTCAGCAGAACACAAAAGAAGATATTTTGTAGAATATTAGTAATGAAACCTTTTGGTCCCCGTTCACTTCTAAAAAAGGGGATTAACTGTATTCTTTGGAGACTTTTGTAAATTACAGTAATCATATAAAAATTTTACAAGTGTATGCAGCAAAATCTTAAATAAAAATGGAAACAGACGCACCATTTGCTTCTGGTGTATACAAGACATAAGGTTTGATTTCTGTTAGATTACAATTTCTGCTTTCAGGTTAATCTGCTGTCCACAACATACTTACAATGGAAGTCAATAGAGATTTATTTCCATTCATTAGTTATATGCATTGAAAAAGATTTAAATCTGGCAATTTTGACCAGTTCTTTTTGGAATTCTACATCCAGATCTTCAAAAAGATGGCAAAATATTTTATCCTATCCTCACAAACCACACATCAACGGATTTTCATTTGTCATATTACGTTAAAACCCAATTTAACATAGCGACCCTGGTTTTGTGGTCCAGGGTCACATTTTTTCAAAATACCTTCTTTTGTATTCTCCAGAAGAAAGAGATACACAGATTTTAAATACCAAAAGAGGTGAGCAAATGACAAAGTTATCTGGTTGAACATCTCTTTATATAAAGTACAATTAAAGCTTTAGTCCATAAGCATTGCTTGCTTGTAACGTATCCCACCTTGGCACGGAAGAAATGGTATTGAACGTATTGTTTGCAGTCATACCAATAAAGCCATTTTTGAATTGAATTGACTGAATTGAATAGAGGGAGACTGAGCAGGGGAAATCGAAAACAGTCTGAGGTGTAAAATCTAATTCTCACATCAGTTCTACTGAGCTGAGCTACAGCCAGCCAATACGGTACACTGCCCTTTGAAGATTCTTTATCCAATCCTTATCCGATCCATACATTCCGTTTAAAAAAAGCAGTTGTTCAGCAAGCAGATAAGAAATTCAATGTGCAAATTGTCTTTGCGTCTTGTTTTGCATGGTTGACTTTTATTAAAGATTTATGTAGTTGAGCTATACGACATGTTTCGAGGATAACCTGTGCCTTCTTTGCCCCTACACAAACGCAAATAAATGGCAAATGTTTTTACACTCAAAAAAGAAGAGTTTATTAAAAGTTTTAAATTAAAACGTTGTTAGATTTAAAAAGTTGGAAATTAAGTAAATATACTGTTTAAATTTTGTGTAGCAAATCTCAAAATATTTCTAATTAGTATTCACAAGTGTTATAAGTGTTTGTTACTAGCACATTTATGTTAAATGAATACTTGTTAAATAAAAGAATATTTGTATAATCAATTGATAAATAATATTTTTTAATCGTTGATTTTAATATATTCCACTGTTAAAATGTGTTGAATGTTTTTTACTTGGTTAATATAACTGTTTATGTTTGTGATATTAAGCCACATGAAATATTTAAACAGTTGCAAATAGAGGCAAAAGTTACAACTTTTACAACATTTTATTTACAACACAATCTTTATTAATATGTATCTGTGTTTGTCAGTGTGATGCATTCTCGATGAACAGAGCGGCTCATTTTAAATGGAAATCTTTGGCGAAGCTATGACAGAAAGCCCGCCTGCCCGATTACCAAGCATTTAAAAACATTTTGTCTGCTCGGCTTCCTTCCACTCGCCGAGCGACGGCTCAAAGGGAACAGCACACTCCCTGTTGACTCATACCTCACGCCTCATGCTTTCAGACACACACGTGCACACACGCGCACACCTGCTCTCTATAGATAAGTGGAGTCTCTGGGCAGGCCTGGCACTGATGGAATTTCGTTGAGCCTGTTTGCCAGAGCACAGCGAATGATGCCAGTTTACACTCATCCCCAACCCTCTCACCCTCTCTGTGCTTCTCTCCATTTCCAGTACATCTTCTGGGTGCTATTATAGAGGGTACGGTGTTAAGGACCCTTCTCAGGATTGGGTTTATTCCTCTAGCACTCACACAGTTCCTCATGTCACCCCTCAAACGACTTCTCTTTTAGCTCTTTTTCGCAGCTAATTGGAGGGCATGGACGATTCTGTCGACTAATGCAATTTTGCAAATATGTAAATAGGCTTTGGAACATGAGTAGATGGCTGGTTTCTATTATTGCTACAGTGCTGCTTAATAATCTGGTTATAAGGAGCTCAAGCTCATTACTTTGGTCTTTATGAAGTGCGGGGCTGGTGTAATTATTTGCCATCGCGGGATTCCTTTCATGAATCCGGGTAACCTGCATGCTTAACTTCAAGTTGGGATCACAGGGGATCTCGATGGCTTTCATCGCCCCTTAAAAACATAAATAAATATTTAATAAATAAAAGACAAGTGATCAAACCGTTTCCAGTTGCAAACCCAAAAGCGGAAGCTTGCGTTCCAAACCTTTGATGAGTTGCTGGCAAATGCACACACGTTTCTAGCGTTCAGCGAGTTATTTATACTCTGTTTGTATCATTATGTGTGTTATATTTCCCTCATTATTTTCACATTTTCGTGAAGATGTGCACTCGGTAGTCCGTCTTTACGGTCTTTCGAATTGATCTTTACTCCCTCGTTTATCAAAACAGAACGTCAACTCATTTAAGAAATATGGTCGACAAACTGGCAAGAACATGCGTGTTATTTTCAAACACTTTCAAAAGCATCACAGGAACATTTTGATATAAACTCTTTATTCTTTGCTCTGGGCATCTGGGAAAAAAATCTTGAGATGTTCAAATGCAATCAATTGGCAATTTGTAAAGACTTTGTGGCTAATTTGTATAAAGTAGTATAGCCTGATTGTACCACAGTTTTGTTAGATTTATGGGTGGGGTAATGGCGTGTTCACACCAGAGGCGAATCAGGCGATTTGCTTCTGAGTTTATTAAATACAAAGTCAATGCCAAGATGCGAACAGACACAGATTCGCAATGGCGATATAAACAATGTGGGAAATTTGCTTTAAGACCTCATTGAATTTACTGCTTGAAGGATGCATAAAATAACAAACTTTTCGCGCAAGTAGCAAAGAGCATCAAAAATATTGATACAATGGTCATGGTCAAGATATTTAAGTTTTTTCCTAACTGGGGCAGTATGAAGAGTACACATTTGCAACTAAAAAGCGCATATTAGCAATCATACGGGACATATTGGTACCTAATGTACACATTTCGGTAACCATTGGTACATACAGTATTGGGACCTTTTTGAAGGGACACTGGCCTAGTGACAAAACGGTACATAGCTTGATCCTTTATAGGACAGTGTACATTCATTTTAGGGACTGGGAACACTCAGCATGCCTTCGGAATAAATGAAGTTATCATCTGCTGGTGTGGAAATACACAAATATAGTTAGGTAACAGTTAGAGTTATAGTGTGAATGTCCCTTAAACGTCCCTGTACAGAATGGTTGAGTTTGTGTGTATGTGTTCTGCTTTGTGTATGCATGCTGCATTTTAGATAAAGCTGCCCTGCTTACACTTGTCCTTTAAATAAGCCTCCGGTGTACTTATCGTTCAGTTGACTTCTTTTCCTAATACCTTAGCAGCGAAAATAGAACGATTCGAAATCCGCCGACTTCTGTAATCCCCTGTGAAGGTCCACATAACAAATCTGAATACGAGTTCCGCTAACCGAGGTGTGTTTTCTCGCGAACTTAACTCGTACTGTATGGGGACGGCTGTGTTTGTTTGCGATAGAAAGAGGTTTTGTACTCTACAGGGGTGCTGTGGAGAGATAGGCGCAGGCGGTAGTCTCTGTGTATGTGAGTGTGAGAAGAGATGAATGGCCAGATAATAATAACAGGGCTCAGGTAATCTAGTCCCGTCTGACTCATGACTCCCCATAGTGCTCAAAAGCTGAAACCAGTGTAACCATGGGGACAAGCTCTCGAGTCAACGGAAGAAAAACTCCTCCTGAAACCTCCTGCCACTGTCTCGTCTCTTTCTCTACTCGTCCTCAAAAGCTCTGTCAATAAATTGTCCATTTCTCCTCCGGTAGAGCGCACCTCTACTTCCACTGCATCTTCTCCACTTGAGAAGATAAGTGTCCTGCTATGCTCTGCAGGAACCTAATATCAATGTTCTCCCTCATGCTCTCCACTGAACATCATTTTCTGTCTAGAGTACAAAAGTGATTACCCTTGGCTGAATGGCTGGTTATGAGGAAAATAGAGAGAGAGGGTTAGGTACTGTAAGGGGAGGACGTAATGTAGAGGTTATGAACTAGTTCCTATTTTCTTCTGTTTCGGCTGTTGTGTCCAATCAGTGAGGACATTAAGAACGTCAGTGTGGGTGGCGATAACCTACAGCGCTTGCCAATTGAAAGGTAATAGGTTTGTGTCCCAAGGCCTCTTGAGTAACTGAAGGAACCGGCAAATGAAGATTTACCAAAGTCTAAATCCTATTTTGTCGAATGCGACCGCGCAATAGAATATCAAAGGACCCAGCTGGTTTCCTAAGAGTCATGTTGAATACAAATTCCTGAGATGGAATGAAGGATAACAGAGTCTATATCGCAATCCTTTAGTTTGATCATGTTGTTCAAGGTTCAGTACCGGAAAATCCTGCGAAAAATGCATTAGAAATGGGTTGATGGTTGACATAATGCTAAGAAAGATGAAAATCAAGGACAGAGAGTTATTAAATATAGATTAAGAGAAAATGAAACAGATGGATCGACACTTGAAAAGAATACATGCACTGAAAGTTTCTAAGAGATCCTAGAGAATGTTTATTTGGTCTAATGACAGAAATGTAATATATTTTACATAATAAACTTTATCACAAGTTGTTTTACCCAAACTTTTTTTCAAATTTCAAAATAAATTGTTAAAACATCTTAATTTTATAATGCGGAACCAATTTACATGATAAACATTTCTACAACACGGTTTTTCAGTGTATAATGGGTTTTGTACATTTCTTTTTTAGCAAAAGAGCGAAATCGCATTGACTTTCTGTGTCAGCCAGCGTAATGTTTCAAAAGGGAGGACTGAATGGGTTACTGAGTGGTTGGTTGATTTTGTAACCTCACCACTACATGCCGCAAAAATCTACACCCTTGAGGTTTATACACTGCAAAAGAGTGTTGCTGAAATTACTTATCATGAACATTGGTTCCGCATCATTATCACATTTCAAGAAAAATATGTTTGAAGAATGAAATTAATCACGTGGAACCATTGAACAGTACATGATATAATTAAGTAATTCCAACAATGCTCTTTTCCAGTATACTGAATAGATAATAAGAAAAAAGCCCCAAATCATTTATTCTAATATTTGGCAAAAGCAGCATGTCAATCTGAGCTATTTGGGCCATATCTCAGCATTAGTATGTCTGAGATGTATTTATTAACAACCCACTGGGTACGAAAACCACAAAAAAGAAATTATAAGTTCTGCATTGGATTGGGAAGCATTAAAAAACTGTGAACCAAATATAAAGCGAATTTTACTTCTAGCCTTCCTGCTGGCGCATTCTGAATTCCAATAGACTTAATTCCCAGTAATAAAGGCATTCATCAATATCTCTGTCTGATGGAGCAAGAAATCATTGCAGATTAACAATGTTGCTCAGATATTTACCAACGCCTATGTGTGAGCGTATTTTTAAACTACTTGTTTTATTTTTAAGACAAATGGCCTTTTCTGACTGCTGCGTGTGTATTTGGTAAGTGATGAATGCATACTGGTCTCTCTCAGGTTTTGGATCAGATAATGACCTCTGTTGTCTTCTGTATTCAATCTCACGGATGCATAATGGCATCATTATAAAACATTAGCATTTGTAAGTGCCATACAGTATGTGATATATGTGGTAATGATGAAAACGGTGCATATATGGAATGCTTTAAAGACCATTTTAATGTTGTCCACATATCCATTCCCCTTATGGTCAAATGCTACTAAGCTGTGCTAATGTGTCTCAAGGTTGCAGAAAAGTGCCTTTTGTCAGGCTTAAACATTGTAGAACGTCATTAAGGGATTACTTGAGTTTAATATTAGTATCTTCTTTTCTTATTTATTTATTGAAGCCAACAAATCTCAGTCATTTTATTACCTGTTGTTGTTGTTTGCTTGTTTAAGACCTTATGAAATCAAAAATGATTGAATAATAATTTGTGTATTTTCAGCCTATACATATATTTTAACTACTGTACAAAAATGATTTCTATTGTTCTACTTTGACGAAATAATGATGACTTACTGCATTTCGAAACTACACAGATTTGTATCCAATCACATACTCTGAATAAATAATCCCTTATATATCACCGGCAACAATGTCCAGACATCTAAATTTGTGTAAAGATTTTTTTTAAAAGAGAACTTGATGTAACAGAACAGAACATACATTTCTAAAAAACATACTTTTTTCTGTTTATTAAATTAAACTACTTACAATCTACCCGACAAATAGACAAGGGACCTATTTATGAACGTTATCCCTTTTTGTCCTTCAAAATTAGATATTTAAATGTGTTTCCCTCTCCTTAAATTAGCAAGGTCAATCTACACCTCAGCTTCATTAAGTGTACTCAAATATATGAATATGAAAATGAGTCCCTCTTCTAGATCAAGACACTACTTAAACTGTGAAAACTTTCTACCACAGGGGGTCTTTAAAAACATAAAGAAAGACTTCACTACCCTTAAATTAACCTCTCAGCAAATGTAAGCTTATTTTTTATTTTAAAGTTGACATCTGTATGGAACAGCCCGGATACATCACTCTAAATAACACTGCATTTGAGTCTTCAGGGTAGCATATATTACCCAAATATCAGATTCCTAATAAAAAGTATGTATAAGGAAATACCCGCATCCAACCAGCCAATTTTACAGGGCTATACAGTGGTTGGATAAAGCCAACACAACTGTTTTTCCTCCATGTATCAGTGACTCAAAGTTATTTAAGTGGAACAATGCTCACCAGATACGGCCTAAATACGGACCCATACATCTACCACAGCGCCACTGATAGAAGCAGCATTGCATTGGATTTGTCACATAACTCAAAAAGCCCACGATACCTCATTCTCCAGGAGAAAAAGCTTTAACCTAGAATTCCCAGACATTTATAAACCCACATCCTGCTACCCTCCATCCCACCTCATCCCCTCTCTACCACCCCGGCTCACCTTATCTAGCTGTTGCACACCTCTCTGCTATCGAGGATGGGCGCTAGAACGGCAGTATCCAACGAAAGGGATTTACTTGGATTCATTATGTCACTGCAAGGCAAGGCCGAGCTGCGGCTATGGAATCTCATGATAACAAATATTAGATTGTTTACAACAAAGACCTTCAATTCTTGCAGGGTAAAAGAAAGAGTGCAAGAGAGAAATATGATAAAGAAAAGCAGGGGTCATCTGTTCTCCAGTCTGGCCACACATGCGTGCACAGTAAGAGGCACAAGGGCTCTATTTAGCATTAGAATATATCTGCTCATCTGCCTCATTCATAGCGGATTTGGTTTGACAGTGAGCGCACTTGCATTCGGCCCTGTGCTTTTAAATAAAACAGCAGGGAAAGTTAAAGCTGTCAGCTCGTCTTTATAGGCCCAATGACAACTTATTCATTTCTGCATCTTCTTGGTAAAAAAACATCACACTCAGAACCCAACGTGCCTAAAGACCTGCAATAATGGTAATACTAATCTAAAAAGTATAAAGATAATGTCATTTACTGAAATATTTTATTTTAATAGAATCAAAAAAGGCAGACCCGACTTTTGGGTCAATTAAACCCTGAAAATTAGAACTGCCCATGGATTGAAGAAACCACGTAGAGTGCAGGAAGGGATTTTTTGGCATTCTTACTACACTTCGACCTCTTAAGCAATATCGGCTGGAACAGGGAAAGTTTTCTCTCCACATCAGATGTATTGGCTTCGTAGATATGCATGGTTGGTGGATAGATTCAAGCTGGAACAATGGCTGCCCTTCTGTCAGCTCTCAGTTACGCTTTCAGTTTAGCAGCATCTTGAAATGCAGAATGTGATTGAGTGGAGGCAGGGCTAATTGACATTTTGAGGCTGGAAAATTATTAAACAGTTTAAATGTGATTTTCATGGTCAAAGATTAGTTTAAAGGGATAAAATGAATCAACAACAGGGGACTTTAACATGAGCAGTATATCCAGATAGCAAAAGTACATTGGGCTGAAGTCAAACAGATTTACAAAGTTCCGCTGGCACGATGTTGCTCAGAGAGTGTTTGCTTGTTGGTAATATATCGCAGTGATGTCTGCATTTAATCGCAAATGACTCCTAGATGCTGTTTGAACGATGAAGCGATGTAAATACCGCGTGCTTTAATGCACTGCATTAGCTGAAATGCAGACACACTTAATAAACACTGTCCTGAGACTTTTACTTATAAAAATAACTTGCCTACAAAGGGCTTGATTAATTCTCTCAACAATGAGATGCTAAAATAGCTGTGAAGTAACTATCAAAGCATTACTATTTCAAATGACAGAATCACACACGCATTTAATTCATTCCTTTATCTCTCAAAATGTCAACCAGACAAATAATGTAGCTGCAATGCAATGCAAGATTTTCAAAAAACACTTCAACATAAAGACAAAATAAAGTCATCTACGGATAATATTTTGCATGGGAAAAATATGGTATAATAAACAGACACAATTCTAGTTCAAAAACCTGTAGTTCAAAATAATGAATTCTAGTTCAAAATAACACCTAAAAGAGTAACAGGAGAGGATGGATCAAAATAGACACTGAAACAAATCGAGCACCAGGAGTGGAACAAACAAAAAGAACTGCAATAACGTAGCTTAAAGCCATATATTTTGGCTGCCCTAGAAAAGTAAAAACCAGCAAAAAGTTTGGACAGTTAGGACTTATCATTAGGAAACAGGTTCAGTTTCACCATTTAAGTTATCCAGATCAAATGCATCAGTGTTCTAATGTATGTCTCATATACTGTGGCGATGTTTCTCCCTGTTTTCTGAGAGCCCCCACAATTATTTTTTTATAAAGACTACCTGTTTGTTTCATAAACGAGTTATATTAAGCAATAGGTAACTTAATGTAAGTGTTTTACTGTAAATAGTCACAGCTTTTTAAGGCATGATCCTTGCAGCAGTACTTTATTCTCAAAAATGCATGTAACTTTTTGTTTAGAAGTTATCAAAAAAAGACAATGAGCTAACTAACTGGTAAAGTTTCCTCAGGTCAGTTAACCAGTTAATAACAATTCTACAAAATATTTCACATCAGTGGTTATGCTATGATGCAAACGCATTTGCCAATTAAAACGGCCAATTAATTTGGTGAATTAATAAATTCATGTCCCACCCGCGATAACGGTATTAAAGGGGACAGATGAGATCATTAATCACCCTTGGGCAGCCAGGCGTCATGCCGTGAGAGGAAACGTCTCGTTCCCTCCTTCAGTGAACTGAGGTTAAATACGTTACCGGAGACACTCCATTTCAGGGGAACCCAAGACCCAAGCTTAACAGGCTCCACACGGAAGTAAATAAAACCTTTCGAAAGTGGTGAACGTAGCCCAGCCTGCAGCTCTACAGATGACTGCCAGATATGCACCTTGTGCCACGGCCCATGAGGTGGCTATGCCCACATTGGAGTGTTGTCTTACTGGGAGCGAGCACAGGCGGTTCTGAGATTGGTAGGCAATTGTAATGGTGTCTACGATCCAGCCGACATAGAGGAAGCAAGGGCGTAAGAGACACAGCATGGAGAAGGCTAGGTCTTCCTCCCCAACTGGGAGTAATTGCAGGGTCACCAGTTGGTGCCTGAATGGAGTACTAGGAACCTTGGACACATAGCTGGAGTTTCATGACTCTTGGCACTCACTGGACACGAAGAGCGTATGTAGATGCCCTACCCTTTTGATAGAGATGAGTGCAATACAAGGTAGCTGTCTTAATTGTCAGATAAGGAATATTAGGTTCATCAAAGGGCTCAAAGGAGGGACCACTGAGGCCCTGTAGAACCACAGTCAAGTTACAGAGTGGGGTCTAGGTGGCTTCATTCTTAATGCATCCCTAAGAAACCTAGTGACCAGGTCATATCGTCCTAAAGACTTCCTATCAACCAAGTCGATATGACTATTGATTTTGTCTAAACATCAGAAAAGTATAAATCTATGCACAAGTTAAATAAACATGCGTTGTTAGTAATTAGGTACTATATTTTCATTTTATGTGTCTACTTATGAAGAATATGTTTCGTTATAGATGTGACAATCCTGGAAATATCCCCTACTTTACCACGAAAGATGCACTAAAAGTAAACCAAATGCTTTAAAAAACTTAAAGGAGACCTCACACCGAATGTTGATATCTGTGATATTAGTTTAGTAAAATCCTTTGGTAAAAACATTTTTCAGTAAAAGGTTGACATTGTCCCAGAATGCCCATACACTTAAATTAATAAAAAAATTTGGTAGTTTTGCTTATCGCTTATCAAATATAATATACAGTGTTATTTTATGTATATATAAGTACAATTGAAAGCAAAGTTTTACAGAATTATAGATTATAAAATACTAATGTAATTATAAAACCAAGAATTCTTTAAGTTAATAAAACAAGTACAGTTTCTGTTTTATGAAATCATTTTCAGAATTTTGTCTGATACAAAATTGCAAAGCCCAGTAATTAGTCATTTAGTTGACACTTTTCTGCAAAGGGATTTACAGTACACTCATTACAATGAAATTCCCCCTAGAGCAAGGTGAGGTGAACTGGCTTGATCAAGGACACAATGCTCATACACTTATTCATGAATCAACTCTTGAGGGGGGGGTCTAAACCTTTAACCTTACATCATCAGCCCAGATTCCAACCAATAAACTACAAGATACAAGAAGAAAAAGAAAAAAAACTAGAAAAATATATAGTCGCATAGGCCGCACTTAAAGATAAGAATTAATAAACCTAATAAAGTAATAAAGTTACATAGACACACACAGACTAACTTGCGGTGTGTTGGCATGTGGGTGGCATCAGAAAAAAGACAGAAGGAATGAAGTCATTATTTTCTACTTCTCAAGATAAACATTAGCTGAGAGAAACGTGTGTCTTAATAAGACTTCTGCAAGCCGTGAGTTACACACATACTACACAAATGTGTACGAGCGCTCGCGAACACACACACACACACACCTCCGCCGCAGTTCATTAAAATGCATCTCACCTCAATAATTGATAGGAAACTATAAAATGGAAATGCGTGTTTGGTATTAATTAATCATTCGCGGACCGAAGCTAATCAGCACTTTTCATGGTGGTATTAGAGCACGCACACACACGCAGCATTGCAGGTTTTTGACGGCAGGTTATATAATTTGCTGTCCAATATTAAATGACTGATATTACCATTTTAATGAGTGGTGCTCAGAGTGGAGTACAAGGATTAAAATATTGCCATTGTGCTCGGGACACTGACATTGTTTCTCAGGTTATAAGAGAAAACAGGCACCTTTCAGCGCTGCACGCTCACACAGCAATTTACTTTTCGTCCACAAAATCTCTTAATCCTGGAGTTGCTGTTTATCTTTCGTCCTTGGTGAATTTGAAAATTGCTTAGACACACGCACATACTGAAACACAGTACACCCACCCTCTCCATGGCTTAATTCTGTTTAATCGCAGCTCTAGGCAATATATGCATAGCTGCTGTGCATCCTGCAATGCTACAGCATCCAAAAACACTTCACCCCACTTGAAAATTAAGTATAGTATCATTTAAAATATGCAGAATGATGTCACTTTTCGCTTTGAGGAATGGTTAACCCCACAAAAAGAATACGAAGAAACATAATGTACCTATGCACTTACGCATATCCATGTTAAATCCCAAGTGCTTTTAATATCCTTTGTCTGCATATATGTGTGAATCCGGCCTGCACTAAAAATGTGTATATGGGCAAAATGTACTCTATTATTAAAAAGTTGCTATTTATGTGTACATATATTTACTTTGCAGACGCCTTTATCCAAAGCGACTTACGAGTATTATGCAGTTGTCAATTATCACTGCAGAGCAAACAGAGGTAAGGTGTCTTGCTCAAGGAGACTTCAGTCAATGTCTGCTACTCAAATTTAAATACGGGATTAGTATAGTTATTAGTTAATTTATTTAAAATTAAATTTTAATCAAGTAAATGTTAACTAATAGCACTTTATTGTTTGTGTTACGAATAAAAATTTAGTTTGATAAAGTTTGATTTAAAATAAAACCCAAATCCCCTGATACACTGTAATTTTCTCTTAAAATCTTTTAAACTTGAGCGTTATTCTTTTTGTACTTCTCCTCCCCATATTGTTAAGCTTTAAATCTGACCCGAGGGGTCACTAAAGAAAATATCCTAAAACCCAACCATTTATGCCTATTACCATTGAAAGCAGACCATACTGTGCTTGAGTCTTTTAGAGACATACTTTGTGTAAGAAATTGATAAAAAAGGAGCATTTGTTTCCTAGAAAAAATACCCGCCAGCACGAGAAATAAATTGTTCATTGTTGTGCACTATTCTTTTAATTTCATCCCTATGCATTCGGAAGCTCAGGTTATGAAACAACAAACTTCATTTAGGTATCCAAACCAATAGCATAGCGTCTAAAAGGGGTTCAGGCCAAGATCAGTTGGCAGGCACACTGAAAAGTAGAAAGCATGACCATCGCATCCTTGAGCTCTACCCAATAGTTTGAAACACAGCGTCTAACAGGGAGATCTCGCCATAACTGGAGAGAAAGAGACATATTCCTCACTGAGATAAGGAAACGGAGAAGAATCAATCCGAGATGAATAAGGATTTTCTTTTTATCCTTAGCTCACTCTTTTGTATCTCGCTGACTTTTTAAATTGCCTATCCTGGTGAATTTAACTCCACGATCGGTGATGTGCGCGGCCCATGCTGCCAATACACGGCCCGCCGAGTGTGCGCGCACGCGAGTGTGGATGATACACTGCTTGTAACCCTGTGATATTGAGTTTCAGTTTGTTGAAGAGTGTCTGAGGTGAAAGCTTGTTCTCTGTAATAGGATTTCTGCCCAAAAGTGTGAAGCACCGCATCAGACGGTCAACCGTGTCTTCAGCTGTGGGCCAACAGCGGGAATACGTAATGCACTCTTGCAACCTAGAAATCGACTGAGGGCAGAGAAAAACGTGGAATATTTAAAATAAAATATATTTTTCCAAATCTCTTGATAGGCCTGTACGCTGTCTGACAGAAACCATGAATCATATTTATATTGGTTCTCATGACAAGGATGCTGGCATGTGACCCATGTGTGTATTCTTCAGATTTTGAGAACTGAATGATTGCGGTACCCCTTTAATTCTCCCTAGGGTTTAGAACGCATACTCAAAACTTTAAATGCTACTTAACTTCCGATGCTGCATTAAAATTCAGAGTGCTTCTGGTAACGTGTGCGTGCGTCTGCGTGTGTGTGTTTACATGTTTCTTGGCAGAACACTGAAATGCAAATCACCGTTTGGAAAAAAAGAGACAGCCTCCACAGAAAGCAACGCTTCCTCTCTCTTCCCTTCTCATCAGCTGTCAGTGTGAAGGGTGCATACTTTTAAATAATGAAACACACACCCTCTCGTAAAGAGAAACACTCACACACAATCTGTTATTGCACAGGGAGGGAAATATCCCTGAAAATCATCTCCGAGGGAGGAGAAATATTTCAAAATTTCACACAAACACTCCTTTACACGTACATACTGTACTGTACACACACACAACACACCATCTGTTCAGGTTGGTGGGTTTGTGATTTAGGGTTCAGATGTATGTGTTTATTTATTAAAAGTGAGTGTGTGTGTTATTGTAGGAGATTTTAATGGTTTATTTGAATGATTCTAGATTCAAATACGCTGGTGTTTTGCAGTGTAAATAATGTGACAAGAACATCTATGCATGAGGGATGTACGTATTTGCGATATAGGTGTGAACTGAAAATGCACTCCGATTTTTTCATTCGCAATCATCTCGACATACAACACAGAACTGCAGAAATCTTCATGCAGTACACACACAGCCAACTTCTTATTCATAGGGCATTGTTTGTTCATGTCTTTTCAAGTGATAGTTGACCCAAAAATTTTAATTCTGTCTTGAATTACTCACCCTTTAGTTATTCCAAACCTGGATTCTTTTCTTTGTTTGGCTGAACTCAAATGAAGATATTTGGAAGAATGTCAGCAACATTTGACTACCATTGTAGAAAAATACAGTATATTTTTGTTTAATTAAACAGGAAAGAATCTTATTCTTAAACAGAACAGCTCTGGGACACTATTGTCAACCATTTAATTTTTTCAGAGTTTGTAATGAATAACATATTGGAAACAAAACCATTTTGCACGCCTGTTTTTGAATATTTGGATGGGTGAGCGAATACTTTTGGCAAGATAGTGTATTTTGAAAAAGGTCGGTAACAAAAACACAGGTTACTACCTCCATTGCATGGACAAAAGATCAGAGAGACAATTGTCAAATATCTTCTTTTGTGCTTCACAGAAGAAAGATTCATACACGTGTTGAATCGCCAGGGGAAAAAACGGACCGAATCAGTTCTTGGTGGACTATTCCTTTAAGTCTGGTTTTGATTGCTGCTCATTTTGCCAGCCATAAGCTCATTTAAACAAGAACAACAAACAAACTGTCTGACCTGCCAGTGTTTGGTAAATATTAATCAAACACTCACTGATGATGGCTTGATCATTTTAGTACGTATAATAAGTATTATATACAAAGAAATATTATAAATATACACAACTCTTGAAAAAGAAACCCTACATCATGTTTTAACTTTGGAACAGCTTTAGACTTACAATCACATCAAATTAGTAAAAATGCACTCTTCTATTTATAATCATGCAGCAAATACTATGTCAGTAAAAATTAAGTCGTTTTCATATTTTTATTTGACACCTAAAAACAAATAACTGTATAAACACCTACATTTTTTATCTACATTTATGCGTATGGCAGACACTTTTGTAAAAAGTCTATGGATGATTTTACTGGCAGTAATGTAAACAAACATATGGAAATTGGTATGCCCCTTCATTATCCTACAGAACACAAAAGAAGATATTTTAAAGAATGTTAGTAACCTAAAAACATGACTTTCATTGTTTGGACACAAAACCATTAGAACTCAAATGGAACAGTTCTCTCGTATCAACATTTTTCAAATTATCTTATTTGTGTTGAGAGAGTGGAATATTTTTTTCCCTTTTTTTATGATTTTAATGCAGTATCACTGGTATGGACAGTAATCACTGGTACGATTAAGACTATGCTTGCTTAATAAAGCTGTTTTCCCAAGGATATCGATTCAGTAACATGTCCTAGTGGCCTAAATCCCATTGTTCTATGTGGACTTGAGCTGTACAAACACAGACACCATGCATTGAATAAATAAACTAAATTCCCGTGTGACTGGCATGCTGAAAGATTTCTCAAACTTAAATACAATATAGCATATATGGGGGCAGTCGTGGCCTGGTGGTTCGAGTCTTGGACTACTGATCCGAAGGTTGCTGGTTCGAGACTCGGAACCAGTGGGAATACCTCGAATGAAGGCACCATTCCCAGCATGGCTGCCCACTGCTCCGGGCGTGTGTGTGTTCACTTACTGGATGGGTTAAATGCAGAGCACAAATTCCAAGTATGGAACACCATACTTGGCAATACGTCACTTCACTTCACTACAGTGCTATGACCTGCACCTTCATATAACTAGCATACAGCGAATAAAAACTAGCACCCAACAATGTCATTTTTATACAAATTTTGTCCCACACCTCTTGGCAGATCCCCTCCAGGTCATTGAGGTTTCAAAGCTTATGTTTGGCAACTCGAACTTTCAGCTCCCTCCACAGATGATCTACAGGATAAAATTCTGGATCTAGAACCTAAATGTGCTTCTTCCTGAACCCCTCATTTGATGCCTCTGCCGCATGTTTTGGATCATTGTCATGCTGGAAAACCCATCCATGCCCCATCTTTAATGCCCTGGCTGAGGAAAGGAGGTTCTCACCCAAAATTTGACAGTACATGGCCCAGTTCATTGTCTCTATGATGCAGTGCAGTTGTCCTGTCCCCTTAGCAGAAAATCCCACCAAAACAGAATGTTTCCACCTCCATGTGACAGTTGGAATGTGTTCTTGGGGTCACATGCAGCATTCTTGCTCCTCCGAACAGGTCGGTTGAGTTTATGCCAAAGAAATTGATTTCGGTCTCATCTGACCACAACGGTTTCACACAGCTCTCCTTGGAATCATTCAGATGTGCAGTGCAAACTTCAGGCAGTCCTGTACATATGCTTTCTTGAGTGTGTTACTGATTGTTTCCTGGTACCTGTGGTCTCATTTAGTCCTGGGGTAATTCCTCACCATTCTCTTGATCGTTGAAACACCTTGAGATGAGATCTTGCATGGATTGAGGGAGATTGACAGATTCTTGTGATTAGCAGCATTCTCTATAAAAGACTGCTTCTAATCTCGACCATTTGAATATACATTGATCATTTAATTGCTGGTGGGAAACATACAAATTCAGCAGGGATTCAAATACTTTTTTTCTTCAATGTAGTTTTAAGACTCTTGGCTGAAATGTTTCTCAATATTTAAAACAATGTTTGGTCTGAAGGTGTATGCATAAATGTCTGGAATGAGTTTAACCGACAAAATTATAATTTAGAAAACACGTTTCTTCCATCACAAAACTCATAAAATGGGGAATTCTTTATTTTTTTTAAAAAAGAAACACAGGTGAGACCTGAAAGGAGAAACTTGAGAACCTGTAGTTTAGAATCATGTTGTCCATGGTTCTGAAAAATATTACATTTCCTCATATTGACAAATGACAGATAGAGCTTTACGAGCGTTTCCAGAAAAAGCAGAGCTCCCGAGGGCGGAACGTAAGGTGTGCTTGTGACCAATCTCCTCACGAGGATTTCTCCTGGAATGAACATGCTGATGCTCACTCTCTTCCGAGCTCTGGGATTGGTGCATGGGTGGGTTTTTAGGGGCGAATGGCCAATAAATAAATTGGAACGCAAAGATGGTGTAAGGTTGAATATTAGAAAGAACTTTTCCGAAGCCTTTGGTTGTAGGGGGAAATTCTATTCAAACATCGAGCACACTGAAGATGATCAAATATAACATGATTCATTTTTTAGTGAATAATTTCCATAATTACCTTTGTTTTACTTGATAACTTTATCTATAATAAGTGCATTAGTATTTTAAACATGAAAAAATATGTAAGTAAATCAGTAAGTGTCCTTAAACCTTTGACAGGTAGAGTACATATTTAATGTGCACTCAAAATGAAACTACTGTTCCTATGCATTTAACATATAAACATGCATGAAGAAAATAATTAAACCATTTATAAACCCTCTAAATACATAACACAGTCAAACAGACTATAAACACAAAGTAGCTGAGAAGCCAACCAATATTCAGCTCCTGTGGAGGCTATATACTGTTCCCCTTCTTAATTCCTTCACCCATGCAGGAATGGCTTTACTACGTCTGAATCATGTAAGAGGAAGAGTATGACGCTAACACACCTGTCCTGCTCTCTCTTCAGAAGCAGAAATAACATGCGAGACCTCTGTCCTATGAATTCTACATGAACTCTGTGTGCTTCACGCTTGTGTTTGGCTGCTGCACTCAGGCTCAAAGCCCTGTGGTTCAGCATCCTACACAGAGTCTCTTTGTGACCTCATCTTCACAGCTGATGGTCAGGCATTTGAAGATACTTTTGAATTATCGATTTGACGCAGTGCTCTTGTGGCTATTTATTCAGCAAACACTGTCCTTGCCAGTTGGGTTCAGAAAGTTTGCGTCTTACAATGCATTTTGCAAATGTTATAAGTAATAGATTTGAATATAAGAATAGTGTTTAATCAAAATACGGATTATTTTCATAATAATTTAAGTCTGTATGCCCAGAATCCCTGTCCTTCGCAAAAAAATGTATCCATTCGAACAAACAGGTTAGCAGTTTTATGAAATCGTTTTTTTTCATTACTACAGAATCTCTATTCTATTCATGATTTTTTTTTTTTGATTATGATAAAGGCAGATTGATGAACACATAAGAATTTATTTCAATGAGAGCAGACTTAAAGGGACAGTTTACTCAAATATGACATTTTTTTCCTCATTTACTCAGCATCTTGACACGTTGAACCTGTATGACTCTTTCAACTGCAGAGCTCAAATAAAGATTATTTTGTAGAACGCAGGTTAACAGAAAACATCTGTCTCCATTTACTCACATGCAACCAAAACCAGTGTAAGACAAATGGTATTATCAAAAACATTTGTCGAAATATATTCTTTTGTGTTCTGTAGAAGAAAGGCAGCACGGATTTAGAGGGTTAGTAAATGATGACAGAACGTTCATCTTTGACTGTACGATATCTTTCTTCCGCAGGTAACCAAAAAGAGGGCGAGTAAATACTGACAGAATTTTTCATTCTTGACTGAATGACATCTTCCACAGTAAACAAAAGAAGATATTTTGTTCAATGTTGGTATCAAAAAAATGTTGGTCCGTCTAAACTCCCGTTATAAGGACACAAAACCAATGCTTTTGTGTTATGTAGAAGAACACAAGTTTAACAGTTTTTTTAAATGTTACCCAAACCCCAAAAATGTTGGTCCCCATTTACTTCTGCTTTACTTCTGCATGTAATCATAAAACCAATGCAAATCCAAGGGGGCTGTTATCAACATTTTTCAAAATATTCCCTTTTATTTTCTGCAGAAGAAAGGCATAAAGGTTTGAGGATGAGTAACTGATGACAGAATTTTCATTTTGGCATAATAATAAGACTACAGAAAAAATGTTACATGTTAAGTCCAACAACCCTGCTTTTACATTCTCTTTAGCATAACCCTCTATCTAAGCGACTGAGAGGAAGAGGTGATGATGATTTTGACTGAGAGTTGGCTGTCTAAATAGCACACATTTGGAGCTTTACACATTTTTGGCAAGTTCAGAGAAAAAAGGGAGCACAGCTTGAAGTCCAGGTGTGTTATAATTTCGACTTCTTTCATATATTTTACCTCCCACAAAACTGTGCCAAACTTTCTCGCACAAAGAAATCAGGTGCAAAGATGAGACATTCTTCTATAAAGCATGAAAGTTGCCAGTATACAGAAGAAATCCATTTTATGAGCACGGCGTTTACAGTACAGTGTTTATACAGTGCTGGCGTACTTGAGCTACTGATCTATGAGATGTACAAATACAGAGACTGATTAAG
Source organism: Triplophysa yarkandensis (assembly GCA_033220385.1). Classification (NCBI taxonomy): domain Eukaryota; kingdom Metazoa; phylum Chordata; class Actinopteri; order Cypriniformes; family Nemacheilidae; genus Triplophysa; species Triplophysa yarkandensis. Next base: position 8,702,448 of record CM065658.1, on the reverse strand, counting down.
AGAAAGGTTTCACAGCCTCATTAGAGGTAAGAGCCGTTGAAGGAACATGCTTGTTAACATGAAAGTGTATTAGTTGTTCATGCTCATATAAAGGAGCTGGACATCTGCTCCATCAAAGGCTTTCCACACACGCATATGCAAACAAGGAAATAACCTGTGTACCTGTGCCAAACATGAACGGACCTCAAGGCAAGATCAATGAAATAACTTGTTTGCACTTGTGTATGTGTGGGATGTGTGGTGTGAAGGATTTAGACGGTGCGTGTACTCAAAACCATTGCAAGTCAATGTGCGCTGTTGTTGTTCAATTACCAACATTCTTTAAAATATCTTCTTTCGTATTCTGCGTAAAAAATAAAGCCGCTGTACAACTATAGAGATTTGAGGTGTGACTGAAAAGACTACATTGCAAGATTTGGGTTTTGATGTAAAGATGTCTAAATGTGTTGTGATATTATTATTTGCACAAAGCACATGCCAAGAAAAAAGAACTAAACATGACTGAATCTGTGTTACTTTAAAGCTTGTAAAGGCAGTTACCAATCAACTCCCATCTGCATTTGGGTTCCGAAACTATAAAGAAAGCTAATAAGGGTTTGAACTCCATAAGCGGTAGTAAATTAGAAATTATAATTTTATTTTTTAAAGGGATATTGTACCACTAAAAGTGAAAATTCTTCCATTTATTCACCCACTTGTCATTTTGAACATTGACTTGCATTGGTTTTGTGTCTATACAATAGACGTGAATGGGTACGGATTTCACATTGTTCAGTTACCAACACTCTTCCAAAAATCTTTTGTGTTCTTTATTAGGAAAGTCATGAAGGTTTGAAATGATCGGCAGAATTAAAATTTTTGAGTGAACTTTCAGTAAATAAACATGACAACTCTTAAAGCATGTCAATGCAGACTTCATAATAACACAATGTGCTAGAATACACAGCAGGTCAATTCTTACATGTTTAAAGGTGCAAACGTTAAAATATTGTTGTTTTTTTATAAATATATACATTTGAAACAAGGATGAAAGCCTATTGGCAATAAATGTAATGCATTCTCCATTTACATCTAAAGTGTACCCCCTCCTAAACCACTTGACTGCAGGAACCTCTTGCCATTGTTTATGGAGCAGAATGGCTCTGTGAAGTTTTGCTCCTTCTACATAGGAAGGTCAAACAAGATGAAAAACAGGTTCCACTTTCAACTAAACCTTAGTTCCATTTTTACAGTTCAGAGCTCAACGATTTCAATGTTATAATTAAAAACTTAATTAAAGACCTGTCAGGATTTTTTCAAGGTGACTAAATGGGCAGCTATAGAAACTGCTCGCACTACTGTACTGTACCTTAGCTATGAGCTTCTTTCATTGAAAACCGAACAAAACCAATCGCATCGACCAAGTCTGAAAAAATCATAGCGTTCTAAAGTTAAGAATGGCATGTGTCGATAGCTTGTTTTGATGCAACCCTTCAAATGAAAACTCACACATTTCTAAAGCTATTTCAGCAGAGTATTGATATTGCACATGCACATGTGAACAAACATACACGTTTCATATGGCAGCGCAAAGCCGAAATGTTTGATTGGGTGTCAGAAAGAGAAGATAAAAAGCAAAATCATTTCCTCAGAGACACGGAGAGAAAACATTGCTGAATGATGGTGAGTGTTACGCTGTCAGCCAGAAACATGTTGTTGTTTTTTTCTGTTTTTAAAGATGGGAAACCGCTATGTCAACTCATATGGATTAACATTTCTCACACGTTACAAGAAGACACAGTGAAAGCTCTTACAGCCTAAACCTCAAGGGAGATGATCATCATTTTACTGGCAAATGCAGTCTTTAAATGTCTTTAAATGTTAAAATGTTGTCTCTTATCAAAGCTTCATATGCAGAGACAAGTTTAAGTAAGCCATCAATACGGTGATTTCTGTGAAACCTGTAATATTTCTGTGTAAAAATATTTCTGTTGTTTTTTTACGTTGGAGAGGACAAAAAAGACTGATGAAAATTTTTTCTGTCCAAAAAGCAAAATCTTTCAAATCGTTGGACTTATGTGTGAACAATAAAAATAACACGTGGTTTAGTATATATTCTAAAAATGATCTGTTTCGTTAACTTAGTAAAATCTTTTAAAACACTAAACAGATTTTTCATTGGCAAATATAAAATAGTTGATTAAAAATCCAACTTTTAATATTTACATTTTTTACCTTTAGGACTGCTTTATTAGTATTATTACATTTATCATGAGGAAATCAGTAAACATTTTTAATGTAGTACCAAAACTCGAATTTTTTTCTAAAGCTGATCAATTTATTAATTGCCAGAAAAATTATAATATTGTGATATTGATAAAGAAAACTGCAGCTAACTTGTTTTTTGTACAGGCGTTTATTTGCCAGTCTGGCCCTGTCTAAATTAAGAGTCTATTCCTAATTTTAATTTAATGACAATTTTAGACTATGGTAATTTCAGTTCCGTGTCTAGAGTGACAAAGTCATTTAACAGCAAAGTGAAAGACTGACAGCATGACAAGACACAAAAATTGGCGTAATTACATCAAAATATATGTAAAATTACATCTATTGGAACTACTGATCGTGATTAACCACAACTAGACTAAAAGTTTGTGTTCACACACATAAGTGTACATATTTAAGACAAATACCATTTAACTAAATGTTATATTCAATTTTTATTATTTAAGTTAAATCGAAATATTTTCGAAATATATTCACATTATTTGACATTAAAATTGACGTTTACATTGCCTCGAGCATAATATGATATCATGTTTGATGTAATGTTAATGATGCCTTAGTGGTAACAGCAGCAAGTGTATTTTTTCTATTATAAGAGACCTATTACCTGCTGCTCACCAAATTGAGTCATCTTTAAACATACATTTTGATTACATTATCAACCTTTATATTATAAGTATGACTGTCCCTGGCCATTATATTCTAACCTGTCATTTTATTCCAAGAGCGGGATAATAAATCTTCTGAATCTTTTGTATTTCAGAGAGAAAAAAGCATATAGCGAACATGATGACAAAATTGCCAATTGTGTTAACCAATCATTTAGCAAAACAAACAAAAACGAATACACCATACAGCTTGAAATATTGTATGGATGAACCCTCCTTAGCTTAAATCCTTTATTTATGTTCGAGTAGAATGCAGTATAAAAAACACACAAGCTTGCATTCCAAGGCTCCAAGAAAACAATGGAGTGATTTTTACAGAGGCAAAATATTTTCGCATCCTCAATTCCACCCGAATAAAGGAAGTGGCTATAAATGAAGCAATAAATAAAGCGAAAGGGAGCACAGCACACAAGCCTCTGTTTGCGGTTCATCAACACAATGATCAATGGCATTCTGTTCTCTAAACACCGTTACAATATATGCCTTTCACAGCCTTTCAACTGTCCTGCTTTTCTTCCTCCTGTCATTCATTTGACACGCTTCAAACGGATACAAATACATTTCAAATTGTAAGCTCTTTCAGATTTCACAAATGTGGCCTCCAAATGTGGCGAGTGTTTAAAACAAACAAAAAAACCTGCAATTGACGTTTCTACAATAAGCCTGTATTAGAACTAGTAGTGTTTCTTAGAACGTGGATCATCTGTATGTACATACTGTAAAGATGTTTCATGTGGCTTTGTAAACATCACAAAAATAAACAGATATATTACATTTATAAAACTTTTCAAAACATCTGTGTCGTAAATAGAAAATATTTGTAAATAGTGTATAAAAAAGTTAAAAAAAATTAAATCTGATTTACTCAAATATTTTTATTAAATTCCACCAGAAAAATAATATGCATTTGCTAAATAAAAAAATCACTACATAAACTTATATGTACTAAAATTTTAAATTTAGTACATACCGTTTTAGAAAAAACAACTGTTGTTTTTATTTAATTATTTTAACATTTCCCACTTTAAAAATATATTTAATATTTTTTTTTAATTCATTAATTACATATAATGTTAATATTTGTGATATATAACAAGCCATGTGAAATATTTTTTAGAGTGTATGTTTAAAGCCCTTTAAAGTGAAAATGTTGAAGAAAGCAGGCATATCAGTGTGCACGCACAAACGTACGGTTCACACGTGATTTTTAAAGCCGTGTTTGAAGTTGACACAGTGACTGCTCAAGGATGAAAATGTTGTTTTTACAGTGGCCCTCCACAGTTGATAAAGCCACGCGACAATACACTCACCCTGTATGCCTGAGTGGCGCAACCAATCAAAGCTCCCGGTTCAAAGTAGACCTTCAAAGTATCCCATCAATAAAGCTCACAAAATTTTATACTGAAAAATATCAATATTTCATTCTTATTCATACATCTAAATGATAATTTTTATTCATGTAGGTGTTCTTTGATCTGAGAGGTTCTAAGCCCTGTCAGGCTCTTCTCCGCGGCTTTGGCGGCATGCTCCAAGCGATTCTAATTCCTTTAGCGGTGGTGTGTAATTGAAATGAATCATATTTAATATCCCCCCATTAGTCCTCAATGGTCATCACACAAACTATGGAAGATTTTCGCATGCGGCGTGTGGAGTCGACTGCGGCCCAATTACAGCGTTCTGCGCGCTGTTCGGTCTGAAGGTGCTGCCATGCTGGGTTTGTGGAGAACATTGCTGGGTTTTTGAAAGTCTCATTAAATTCATCTCACAGATTTTAAAATAGACCGGCCTTTCTTTCTTTATACCGTTGCTAAGCTTCCAGTGTAAGCTTTATGTGTAGCTTGTGAGCGTTTAAAACGTGCATCATCACATACAGCACAATGAGCACAAAAGTGCAGTACTTGGCACTATTTATGATCTAAAGCAAGGATTGAAAATTGATTACATGTATTTTGTTTGTATTCAAACTGTTTGCAAATGCATAATTTTTCATCATTGCTGTGTATTTTCTCCACAAAACTGAAGTTTACCAAAAATAGTTGAAACCTTTTCTAACTTCTGTTTTAAACTTCTGTGGATCAGCAGTTTAAGCCATTGATATGGGGCGAAGTTATCTCTGCACTTATGTGTCAGCTCTCAGTTTTACTTTCAGTTTTGGTGGTGTAGGGCATTTTAAAGAGGGGCCTTCAAAATGTTCTAAAAAAATAATACAATTGCTCTAAAAGAAATAAAGTTTTAATAAAATCTATAATAAAAAAATATAAAATAAAAATAAAATAAAATGTATAATTTTGGTTTTATTTATACAAGTTTATATAATATCTTACATGTTTTATATTACTTGTGTTGTTTAAATGGTTCTTTATAATTTATATAATTTAATATAGATAACATTTTCCAAAAGGAGATACATTTAAAAAAATTGAGTTTGTCATGTAATTTTTTGTGTAGTGAACCTATTCTTTCTCCTATTCATTTTGACACATCACTTTATTTTCTTGTTTAAAATGTACTGCAAGATGCAGATATTTTCCAAAAATTCAAACCTTATTTAAGCTTAAATTTGATATTTCCTCTCGACCAATCATAATTTGTTCAATGCTATGCATCATGACGATGTGTTTAAGTGTTTGTTTCTGTTCAATCTTTCCAAATGATGGCTTTAAACTCTTAAAACACTTTTGATGGCCTAGATAAGCCAGTGATAAATACCCCTGAGACCAACTTGACATTTGCATTTGAGACATAAACCAACATTTTTAAATGGAAAAAAGGAGGGATTTGCAGCATTTTGAAAAAATTTCTTATTTAACAACATTGTTTAACATGTTCAGATTAAGCCAACAGACAATTTTTCAGGATAAATTGAATATTAACAAAATGTAGTCGGGTAAAAAAAAGTACTTTTCAGAAAACTATAAAATAGATTTAACTCATTTTGGAAAAGAGCTCTTCATATACTGTATATAATGTTATATGGATATTTATATTAGAAAGGGGGTCTTAACAAAAGGTCAATTATATTTGGGGATGCCAAGCATTGTGAAGTTTAAAAACCCCTGGCACATGGAACTGGCTTGTGTAATTGAGCTGAGGCTAATTTGCACTTTTTTAAGTATCTGTGAATACATAATGAAGATGGTGTTAAGTTACATTTAAGCTAATTTAAGACTGAAAAAAACCATTTGTAATGTTGTTGTTCAAAGTTTAAGGCATATAATTATACATCACAAGGGTGATCGCCACACAAGGTCATCAAAAATGATGCATCTGTAAAAACCTGTTTTATAAGATCATTGCTTTCAATAAGATGTAACCACATGTGAAGATGTTTTTACTGCAAACCAAGTTTAAAAAATTCCGTATAAGATGGGCACTTAGCAACACACGGTCTTCTCTCCCCACATCTTTCCAATGAATGCCCTTCAACACATCAATAAACGCCAGAACAGATTAAATCATAACCTTTTGTACACCGTACTATCTTCAGTTTAACCTCGCCACGTCTCAGGTCAAAGAGGATGTCATTCAATTGTCTGCATCTACTAACAACTTGTGGCAGCCACACAACGCAGTTTTTTACTGTTCTTACTCACAAAGTCACATGCACACACACAGACTTGCATTTAAATGCCCATGAAAGCCATCCATCACATTCATCAATCATCAATCACGCTTGGCGGGAGACGTCCCTTTTGGACCAGTCGCCGTGGTTACACTAAGGCGTTCTGCCTCCACCACTGGAGGGTCGAGGGAAATCTGCAGTAGGGCCTTTAAGCGTATTCATTTGTATGACTTAACCAAAACAACGTGAGTATGTGCAACTTCCTCTAAACGAAGTCTTTTTCTGAGCTATTCCCTGAAGGTAACATCCACCTGTCACTCACAGTAAATGCACACCCGTGCTTTAATCAAACATACACATGTTTTGAACAGCTTGTTCTGGAACAAACACTGCACAGTCAAGCACACAGCACAAATCCGATGAGACCGGTGATTCTTCTCCACAAGCAAACCAATAATGAGTGTGCGTGTTCAGGGGTAGTACACAACCCGATAACACAATTAGATGATTAAACGCCACTGATAGCTGGAAGGGCCTGAGCTTAGCACAGTAATGCAGATATTCACTGAAAATAGTCTGGATACGGAAAAATTCATTAGGTACAGATGTCCGGCATGTTTTAGTAAGATCTTCCTTTCAGCTGAAAACATATTTTTCATGTTTTGTAAATGTACCCCAGTGTTAGAATTGTTGCCAAGGACAATGACAAAGAATGACTCAAACAAAATGGCTTTTAAGGCACAAAATGTAAGTGTAATGTATCCAAAAACCCCTTGCACAGTGGTGTGTATTTTGCTCACTTGTGAACTTGCTTCTCTAAATCTTAACATAACTTTTCTTTACAAGGCATCGCTCCATCATTCCAGATTTCACAATGTCATTAAGCAACACCTTTGTAATTGCTTTGCCATGTACTGTATATATAGTTTTAAAGCAACAACATCAACAAATGTTATAATGTACTATGCAAACATTATTATAATAATACAGTTTCTTCTGTAACATGTCGTTGGCGGCTTCCCTTACATGACTCTATAGCTTACAACCCTTTTTTTTCATAAATTTTGGGGATTTGTAACTTTGTAACACACTGTAATGTAATTGTTTACAGGTACTAACACAGACACACAAAGGAAACAAACAAAGGAAGTCTAAAATGAGGGGAAAGAATCGAGGATTTTTTAACTTTCAATCACATCTGCAAAAAATAGAATCCCTGCAGTTGATTTCTAAAAACAAGCAAAAGTAAAAGCAGGTTTATGATATCAGCAATCAAGTTTAAGAATGTCTAGCCAGTATTTGTTTGGGGTTACCAGTAGAAGATTCCTTGTTTGGCCAAACTTAAATGAATTTGAATTTGCATCACATACAGACAAGTATGGAGATAGATACTCAGAGTTTGTACCTAATATCTAAGTCATGAAAGTGCCAGACCAAAACTTGAACCCACAAACCCTGGGTTAGGAGTCAAACTCTCTAACCACTAGGCCATGACTTCCCAAAATGATTACCTAAAAAAAAACAATATTCAATAATATTCAACAAATCGTTTATTTACCACAATTAATATCCAATAAAATAAAGCAATGTAAATTGTTCTTCAACTTGTAGCGCAGGATAATATCTGGTTCCTCTACATAAATATGTTCTAATTAGGGTGCTGTACCTGCCAAAAAACGCTATCTGAATTTTAACAATCACCCACCTGCATTCCCAGCTCCGCCTGTGTAGATCTGTTTTTAATGTATATTGTTTTTAATATTGCAGCATCATTATTTATATGCACAGTACACACTTATTCTCCAACTGCAATAGTAGTCTAAGCAGATGCAGTTATGCAAGACCAAATACATGTAAATATCACAAACAGTAACATGCTGAAATGAATCAAGAGAGTAAGAAATTAAAACATACTCTCTTTTGTTGTCTAAGAGACCTCTAGGCCATTTTCGATGGATGGAAAATTATTTAAATGTTGTTTTTTAACTCTCGTGAGGAAACTAAAAAGAACATTTCTTATTCTGAAGTTACTCAATGACCCTAACTACAAATAAATCTTGAACAAATGTGATGCAATGCAGAAATATGATTGAAGATTTACAGTAGGGTTGATTTTTGACCTAGACTAATTACTCTATGATGTTTTACATCAGGCGCTCTGAGACCCAAATCTTAGAACAGTGTGTGGGTAAATGTTTATTCTATTAGTGTTCTGTTCACTGTCCGCCTGTTCTTAAATCTGAGCCGAAATTGGCCGAAGGTCAGGTTAAGAGCTACAGACAGTTAATTATATAAAAGGGTCAATTATTACCACTTGGGGGTTATGGATGCTCCGTGAAATATGTGATGGTTTGGCTCTCACTCACATCAGAAATGTGAACCCATCAAACAATTAGTTCATGGCTCCTTTAAAAACCCCAGCAATCTTCATTCCTCAAAATCCCACAGCTATGAGAGGGAGAACAAACTCTACGAGCTCACTACCTCGATCTCTTCACGTCTAGCTGTGACTCTATAGGGATAAGAGGAGGAAAGAAGAGGTAGAATACAAAGCAAATGTGTCTGTCCGGCTCTTTTCAGGGACTTGCAAAAATATCTGAAGTTCCGAGCATAAGCCTGTGGGACAGAGATGTAGAATAAATATGGAGAATGTAAATATATCTGATAGTGTGGAGAACAGGTATTAGGTTATCTGGCTGGACCTGGTTGGGAACATCTGTATGATACCATGTGGTGTTGGCATGCATCTGAGCACCTGTTCCTCTGAACCCCTGCAAAGGTCCAGAAAAGTTATGATGCTTGCAGGACATCAAGTATTTAACACCCTTGCTTCAGACAAAAAACAAATGCTTCTGCATTTAATAATGTCTTCGGTTGAGCAAAATTTGAAGAATGTAAGAGCCTTCTTCGATAATTTAGTGGCAAAACATATTTCATTTTATTTACAGGTTTCCTTTTAGTCAAGAACTTGTATGCCATATTTACACAATTTTTTATTTGACTGCACATTATTTGCCTGCAGGGCTTTTTTCCTCTGCAATACACAAAAGATACGCACAATAGATATCAATAGAGTGCCAAAGTTATGACGTCACTTTGTAGGCCAAAACACGGAAAGTGAGTCAGCAAAATAGCACTTCCCTCACCCTAAAGTCTATGTTATGAAATAATATCTGCCGTTTACAAAGCTTTGAAATATTTTCCTGTTTTGATCCATAACATAAACACACCAGTTATAAACGGTGGTAGCTAACAAGTTTCTAAACGGGTCTACATCCTTTGGCGGGGACTTAAGACGTCATATTGACAAACAGAAAATCTCTCAACAGAGAGTTCAAGTTAACCTTTTAGTTAATATATGTAACGCTACATAGTCTTTTCAAATTGTACTTGTTTGAAATATTGTTGAACACAGGTAACCAATTACCAGTTCTTTATTTCTGTGGAAAGACAGTAGGTCGACAATTGAGTTTGTTTTGTTTGTTTCAGAATTTAACCTAGATGTCATATCAAATGTCTCAACTGAGGAAATGAGTATTTGGTCCCCCAGCTGTTCCTTATATGTACATTTAACTTTTCTTGTGTCTAATTGCTACCTGTACCATTGCAACCTTTTAAGGAATGTGTAGTTCTCCTGAAATCCAAAATGACATTTCAAAATGTGACACTTTCAACGTTTGATATGTTATCTATATTCATTCTGAATCAAATAAAAGTTTATGAGATGTGTAAATTATTGCATTCCTTTTTTGTACAGTTTCCAAACTCTTTTGTAAACAGGTTTGTATATAAAATTATCGTTGGGACTTATCACATTACGGTACACAGACCTTTCCCAACTAAAGAAATAAAAATGTGATTTCACAAGGTTTAAAACCCTGTGCTATAATAACCGTTTTCTCCAAGCCTTCTAATAAAGGTTTATACACACTTCTGTATATATGTATTGGTGCAGGGATTAAAACGAAAACTTCTGTGGGGGATGCCTAGGTCCTACATCTGATTAACATGCTGAATATAAATAAATTCCAGGAGCAGATTTCGACTTATTAATATCTTTGATGTATGAATCGAGTACGGTATAAACGGTGGTGGGAGCGTAAACAATCAATAATTCAGAAATCCTTCTCTCTCTCATTCTCTTCATCGTTTTATTTCTTATTATTCTCTCATAAGATGTGAAGTTTCAGGATGTTAACGGGATCTCAGATGTCACCACTGAATCTCTTAAACATCTGTGAAGGCCAGGGCTGTGTATCCATTTGAATTAAAGATCCTGAAAAACACACACAGTAATTCCAGAACTGCTAGGTACAGCGAAACCTGGCCCAAGGTCAATGATCGGGCAATTTCTTTTCGCTTACACACACACTTGCATAATCTTGCTGGGATCAAATAAGGTCATGGTTTTCCAAGATGATCCGGGTAAGGGGTTTAAAAGGGTTTTTGGAGTGCTAAAAATGCTTGGGCTTCTATATTTTAGGGGACTTTCCTCAGATGTACTAGAAAGATGTACCATATTGTGCAGAATGTACGAGAATTTGTTTCTATGTTAATGATATTTTGCTACGCTGGATCTCTCATTAATATAAATGTCAATTTTAAATGGACACACTCTAAAAAATAATTTACGTGGCTTCACAAAGATTGACATATATATTTATGTTTTTAACAAAATTCAATATATTTTTTCAAATAGAACCTGTTAAAAAAATGCTTAAAAATCCATCAGGTAATCTCTCTAAAATGTACAGATTTTTTTTGAGTTTGTTATGAAAAAAGTATTTATTAAACAAATAAATATTTATAATATCCACCCAATGTTGAAGTTCATTAGGACTATTTTCCATACATGTACACAACATTTACACAGTAATCATTTCAAAGCTTTAAAATGTACTTATTTTTATTTGTGTACAAAATCACTGTTAATTTTTTTTTTATATTTTGTATACTAAAAAGTATTTTTAAAGTGATTCAAATTAAGCATGGTGAATGCTAGTAATATGTATCAACAATGTATATACAATGAAATAAACAAAAATATTTAAATTAATTTAAGTTAAATATTTAGGCATATATTACGTTTTTAAGCTACATTTTAAAACGAGAGTTTGTCTTATCATTTTCACTGGACAGTATGGTATATTGTACACTTAAAAAAAGAATGGAGTTACTTTTTAAACTAATTTATCTTAGATTTTGTTTAAAAAAGCATATTAAAAAATGTAAATCATTGGTAAACGATTAAATTAAGTAATTACAACAACTTTCTTTTCTTATTGCATCCTATGACCATCACGCTAGCCATTTTACTAAACTTTCTGCATTTTTACATTTTTAAATATATTTAGTTTGATTTTTCCTCATGGAAACCAAAAATGTCTGAAAAAAATTGAAAAAAGATTTTCCTATCTTTGTCCCAAACTCTCTAGGGTTTACCAGGACACACACATATGCACACAAAAACACGCACACCCCATCCGTCTCTGACTGTGAGTCATAGTTCATGACTGTTTTTTGCTCGTCTTTTTTCTCTGTGTACTTGAATGAGAATTGAGCATTATTTATATGCCCGATGATGAGCCACTAGCTGCAGCTGGTGTGACCCTGTGAAAGCCACCCATTGTGTTACTACAGGACAGAACATGCCCGACAGAAGCTGCTCATGATCTGAATCTATGGTTGACTATGACTTGGAAAAATAATACATCATAAAAATATCCAAAAGGAGTACTACGCCAGATTTTTTTTGTCCGCATTTGAACCTTCGGGAGCTCTTGCAGTAACAAAAATAAACAAACCTCTTCCCCAGCCTTCCTGCCGCTTACAACATACATCATGACCGCAGCTGGGATTGGGTGTTCAGAATCCTTCTGTACAAGTCATGGCACCACGGGCTCATTTCCTGTTCTTGTCCGTCAAAAAGACGATCACAGCCTCGGGCCAGCAGACAAACGCACACACTTACATGCAAGCTCATATACACAAGGCCAAGGGACACAATGATGGTTATTAATTTCAGCCTATGAATAATGGAATCTAGAGAGAAAGAATGCAGGAACGTTCTGGAGCTACTGGGTTGGTTGAGGTTACCGCTGGAGAATAAATTTCAGCGCAGTGTGAAAATGACCCGCGCACCTCCCGATATAACAATGGACACTATCATTAAAGGGGTTACTACAGAGCCAAATCAAAGTGTGTAGAGGCGTATGTGTGTGTGTGTTGGGGAAAACAAGCAAGACAGGATTCTTTTGGAGTCACCATGGCATGGTACCCTGCGGGCATTGTGGGTATTTGACAGCCCTGATGGATAGTGGTTGAGGCAGAGTGTACTGTCATGACTACAAGTGACATAGTCCATAATGTTTCAATCCTGACAAGCCACAAAATGGGCCTTTTCAGCATTGTAAATGGGATATCTCTGGTGAAACGTGTCCACAGCCTTGTAAAGTTGAACAATGTATAATCACGGTTTAATTTTCACGGTCAACAGACGCATTCAGAAGAATGGCAGCATTCTTGAAAGGGAACAAAAATTGATGCATTCGGGAGGGGAAAAGGCTTCTTTTGCTGTTGTCCTTGCAAATTTATTAAAAACACTGCAGTGTTGCTGATAAATGTGACAAATATTTCTAGAGGTCAAAGCGGTATTGTACTGCTTATGAAAGACATTTCTCAAAATCTCATTTTGAGAAAGTAAACATCATTATGTTATTATCTCAAGAGTGGAGGTCATTCTGCAATCTATCCACTGAAATATTTTCCGCTAAACACTTAAGACATAGTGATATTTAAAAGACTACAGTTTTGTCATTTATAATCAAACAAGCAAATATCTGTATAATGGAGCTGTAGAAGGAGGTAAAGTTCACAGCTTTCGATATTTAGTTGGATGTTAACTCATGTCTACACTTCATCAACTAGCAACACTAACATAATATTTTTGCCTGTTTTATAAGGAATACCAACTAGACTGAAAAAAAATGTACTCTGTTCTTTAAAATTAAGTAAATATTCTGAACTTGAATTTTTGTATCAGACAGCAAAAAAAGTAAAGTAAATCTCATTAACTCACCTATAATAATTCAGCATAAATATTGCTTTGTGTATTATATATATATATATATATATATATATATACACACACACACACACAAATATATAACAATATATTATATATATAACAATATATAAATATTGTTTTAAATATGACTTTTACTAAAAAAGAAATTATTTTGTTATTCGATCACCAGTGTTGTACAGTTATGAACTACATGCAAAATAGCCTATTATAAGGAATACTATGCAGTTATTTTGAACTGTGACCACTGAACTGACATCATCGCCATTATAAGATTGACTGATGTGCCTAATGTGATCTATGCTCCCTGTTATGATTTCTCCAGTCCCACCTCCATACAATAACACGATCCCTAATAAAACTAAGAATATAATGTGGGTTTGTATATTATATTATAATGGTTTTGGCTGACCACTAACCACTAGGGGTGTAAAGCAGACAGCTCATGCTGACACAATACAATATCTCCATCAGCCGATACTTAAAAATATATTAATTGATATTTTGATATTCTGATGACCAAAATATATAAAATGAACCTTTAACTTAAAACTAAAATTGATATTAAAAATGTTAAGTTATATAAAAATATATTATTACATTATGTTTGGGATATTCACAAAGCCATATGTAATATTTATAAAACTGTATTGACATGTTTTAAGTCTATTTTATTTCTACACAAAGCAATTATAAAACCCTTATTCTTGTGTTCTTTTAAAACAATCATCAACATCTACAACCTGCAGGTCTGTGTCATGAATGTTGTGCAAGTTCCTTTATCTTTCTCCCCTGCTACAGTAAGCGCAGACTCATTTCTCTTTTTCACTTCGCTCGCATCAATTAAAGACCTCATTGAAAATCATGTTGTGTGCGCATATGCGGGAGCGTGAGAGTGTGGGCGGGTTCCTCTTGGAAGATTGCCCCCTCCAAATACCTCATGATAAGCTGAATGATTAGTGGACACTTTCTACAGAACCACACGAGTGCTCTGTCTTTCCTCACCACCCACCTTAACAGAACCAGAAAGAAACACCCACGTGTTACAGCCGTTAATGGATTCTTCTGAAGTGACCTCAGCCAGTAATCTTATGCAAACAGTCCATAAGTTTTATAGCAGAACCTTCTACACTACACTCGAACTAGATATCGCTGCAACTGCAGGCCTACGGTGCAAGGACACGCATTTAGAAAAGTTGTTTACCGACGAATGAAAAATCTGTCATAATTGACAAATGTCACATAACAAAACATAATACATTGGAACGAAAGCGTCTTATTTTCAGAATGGCATTTCCCTTACATTTATGTATGTGGCAGTTGCTTTTATCCAAAAAAACTTACATTGCATTATACTTTTTCTTCAATGTATATTCGGACTCATGACATTGCATAGTAGACACTATGTTCTACCACTGAGCTAAATAAGCCAACAGAAATAACAACAAGAATGCCAAAAAAGCACCTTAAGAGTATCATACTTTGCATTGATTTAAATCACTGAATATCTTCCACTCCATTGAACTGGTAACTGTTGGAAATGGATCACTGAGTCAGTTAATTCTGGTTGGTGAATAAATCATTTAGACTGTCCAACAGTTTATTGAACTAAATCGATCCGGTGCATTAATTGAAACGAGTGATCCATTCTCAAGAAATCCCACAAATGAACGCCGGGGTAGAGCGTCAAAATTTTCATTGAAAAGCTATTTAGAGGAGACTCAATATAAGCTTTAAGAGTCCACAATACACTTAAAGTACAAAAGAGTGAATACACATATTGTTTCATATAGGTGGAAATGTATAATTTATCAGAAATTCCTTTTATTTCTTTTTTATTGAACATTTCGCGGCAAGCTGCTTAACTTTAGTGCAAAGTTACTTTCCGTGTCCCAACTTACATACTTATTCTATGCACTAAGAGTATCGTTTTTGCTATGGAAAAGTACATTTATTTTAATGCATTGGAAAATGACAGTACACACTGAAGCATACTAACGCCACATCCTAACAAAACCCGATGCGAAGCCACGACACGAAACGAAATCGATCTTTTCCATGTTAATCAGAGTTTATGTCCTTACCAGGCACGACAGCAGTTCTATTTTCAACAACAACCACGCAACAAACTCATTTGATGTAGGTCTTTTCACATTCACATGAATAATGTCAAATGTTTACTATACTTTTGTTTCATACATTATTATAATTTGGTAAGAGTATACATTAGAAACAATAAAACTCAGTTTTTTAACAAAAAAACGATAAATTGTATAGTTTATTAATTTATGTAATTATGTACAGTATATACTCATTGTTAGTAAGAGTGCCGGACAGCATGTGTGCCTATGCGTTCTTCTGATTGGCCGTTGGTTTTTGATAAATTGTGTTCGATGTGCTTGGTGTGGAAAGACAGATTGCTTATGAAAAGGAACGTATCTTATACTTTTTGTCAATGATTCTGTATAACGTAACGGAAATGACGTTGTTCTCGAGACGACACTGTGAAAGTGAACATTCAGAAGTATTACAATAAGGCTCTTCTTTGAAATATTATTGAAATATTATTAGAATTAAAGTATTGGAATTTAGTAGTAGATCACAGGAGAATCTTTGGTGTACTGTTTTCAACATCATAGGATTTTTTTTAATCCTTTTGAGACACAGCATCTGTTTAGACTAGACAACAGAATAGAAGAAAACATTAGCAGATTAACTAATGTCAGATGTTTCCAGTGTGCAAATTATTTTCAACAACAGAACAATCTAATTTATTTTCTGTTATCAGTGGCTGTTTTAGCTTAGAGTTCTTACTCAGGTAGGGATGTAAGTCAATAGCTTAAAGTTTGCATATAGTCGTGAACAGGCCCAAAGTCTGTTTACGAAAATCCTGCCACTCAGTTGCCGTATTGGTATCGCGCCCCTGCATATCGAGCATTTCATTCTAATGCCTTTGGCCCATCTCGTTAACATTTTTGTGTTACAACATGCATTAGTGTGACATTACATATGAGCCCATCACATCTGTGCGACGACAAAATGATCGTTTCAAGACACTTTTCTACATTATGAAAATGGAACCGTTAAAGTCGAGTACGTTTATTACAGAAAACTTGAACTGGGAAATAGCATAATTAAAGACATTTTGGACTTTTATGATATTTTTATACTCGTTCAGAAGCTTTAATGCTTCATTCATTCTAACAGCATGGAACAAACAACTAGTCTGTAACTTATATTGTCTCTGTCAGCATTTTACATACAGTCGCAAGATAATAGCAACTACACGAAAAATATGTGTTTTTAAGTACATAAACTTTTTCTACTTCCTGCCTCTCCTAACAAAGAAATAGCCATGAAAAACACGATTTAAGGAAAGTAAGAGAGACAAAAAAGAAAGGTGACATCGAACTCACTTTGGCCTCATTAGTTCGTCTTTCACCATGGTGGCAAGGCGGTAATTATGGGATGCAGTTGCCGTGCTTTGTAGCTTGTGAGTGTCTGGGGATTTTAAAGAAGCTGGTGGAATCACAAAAGAATGGTTGCATCCCGTCTACGAGAGAAAGAGGGGAAACAAAGCACAGAGTAGAAAATTGATTATAAGTAACCCTTTGTGATCAGCAGGAAGCTTGTCATTCAAAGATGAATATCTCAGTCTCTTGCTCTATGATATCCCCCTCTCGCTGTGTTTCAAATAGCATGCTATCATACTATTCACTATCATTTTGAAAAGAATATCAGTATGCAACAATTCCCAGATGCATACAGTGATGCTTGGCATACAGTAGACTAACAGCATGCTGTTTCTACTATTGCTCCAAATGCAGTGGGTTTAGTTTTATACAGAATAATGCATGGGCAAAATTAGTCACATTTTGATTGTTCATTCTAAGTAATATTAAAACTGCTATTGGGATGTTTTAATTAAGTAATATTAACTATATATTAAAATTAAGAAAAAGAATACACTAAATCAACATAGATATTACAATATGAATAACTCAACCTCAACTTGTTCCAAACCTTTTTCTTTGTTCAAAAGATATTAGGAAAAAAAATTAAGAAATTGACTTTTTACGGAAACATGTACTATAATAGCTAAAAAATATTGTATTTTAAATTAGAGATATTTTGTAGAATTTTAGAAAACAAAAAATTCCTGGGCATCTCATTTTGAGTATTTCATTTTTTGTACTATAGAAGGTTAGGCCTGCGGCCACGAAAATAAATAGTTGGATATAAAGAGAAACTATTTACACAAAAATCAAACATGTCCTTTGTGTAATTATTTCAATACTGTTTAAATGTTGTGCATATTACAAATATATATGTAAAAAATATTTTTTCATTAAATAAATTAGATAATTATAAATGTAAGAGAAATAAACTTTTGGATTTTTAATTGATATTAATATGTCCCATAGAAAACAATACTTTTGTTTACTTTTTGTTAACAGTTTACTTTTGTCATATTCACAAAGCAAAATTAATATTTTTTTGAGCGCAGTATTTTGGTTTGAAATATACAATAAAAAATATATAAATATATATATCGAAGTCACTTCGGACAAAGGCATAACATGTAAATGTTGTCCAACCCAGTTTTGCTCATCTGTGTGTGATCCCAGTAAAATTGTCTGTCATTTGGAAGCTCACATCCTGCTAACTGAATTTGTTTGTCTTTGTTTTGCAAGTTAATTACCACCACTGTCAGACAAGCCATTGGGTTTATTGGTTTAATAGATGTTATTATAGAAGAAGCAGCATAACCCTGCAGCAAACATTCACTGACTGAAAATTCTAGAAAACTGTAAGAAAATGTTAGACAGAGCACACAGTAGTTTGGTATTTTAGCTCAAATACATAGATGCTTTTTTATATGTGTCCTGCTAATATCTACAGATTACAAATGTATGAGGAGATCCGACACAAATAGAACAAAGGGGGCAGATACAGCATCACATCATCTGATGCATGTGTGTGCGTGAGTATTGTCACGTCTTAATAATTCAAAACAGGGTAATCGAGCCATAGAACGGCTTGCTTTGTTCAACTAATTCCATAGCAACCACATGCCAGAACATTACACAGGGCACAGAAAAGTGATAAATGAACAATAAACGCTCAAACACACACGCTCACACACACACACACACAAAACTCATGTGTACATAGAAAAAGAATCATTCTGCATTACAATTCATTCTTCAGACACAAAATCATATTAGTATTAATTCATATTTGTGATGCATATGCAACACAAATGTTCACAGTTAAGTATTTATGGCTTATAAAGTAATATAAGTGTTATAATTAATATAAATCCAACTGCTGTTGGGTTGTTTTTCTTTAATAACAATAACCCAGGTACCTCAATAAAAGTATAATAGTATTTCAAAGAAACATCTCTTTTTGGAAAATATATTTTTTAATACACACTTCTTAATCTATATTTACAAATGGTAGATGTACAGAACACTGAGAAAGTTTTAAGGCTAGGGATGGACTACGACGACATGTTATATTAACTGATGTTGTGTGTCAACCTGTCTTGGAAACCTTAATGTTTTAATCAACGGAATAAATTGAATTCTGATGTTGACAAGTTGTGCTACTTTATACTTTAAACAAATCCAGAAAAGACGTTGTAGTCTTGGAAACGTAAAAACACATCATTTTAAAATAAGACTGAATTATGATATTTTTGTAGAATTATTTTTCAATTGCTTAATTCAATCCCACAAAGTTTATTTTTGTGTTTTTGTACCTTTTTTGTCAAATGCCAAATCAATACACGTTACGCAAATGAATTCATGTGAATCATATTGTGATGTTACTCTGGATCTGTTCCATTACCCCTGAGGACTTTGATGTGATGCTCTCCTTGCTTTGACCACGCATGGAGAAGTTGGGAGTGTGCCCAGACCAAAAACAGATTGCTTCATCTGACAATAAAGTCTATACACTGTATAGTATTACATTAATGAAACAATTTTAACAAGTCTTATTCTTTTTTAAGATAACTTAATTTTCAAGGTTTGTAAATGAAACAACAAACAAAAAGCAAGAAATATTAACATGTGACACCATGGTGTACAGGTATGTTGCGTATTTTCTTTGGCCATAGCAGTATCCACTATGATACATTATCAGTTGTCATGGAGATATTTTGCCATCCAAAGCAAAACCCAATTTACAGCAACTATCACAAAAACTAAACTGTGAATGAATCTAGATTTACTCATTTTGTCTCTACTACTAAACTGATAATATCAAGCTCTTGTCCACCGGGCCCGACCAGACTAACACGTATGTGGCCCGAATGTTTAGATCTAAAATCATCAAGGCCTAGGAGACAAAGTATATTTAATTTTTAAGTGTGTCTTTTGTCTGACTTTGAGCATCCAAACAAGTAAGAAACAAAAAAAAAGCCTTGATGTAAAAGAAATAATGGTTTAATTAAGAATGCAAGCACAAAGACACGAGATGAACGCCTGGAACTCAATCTGCTGAGACTTTGCAGAATGAATAGGATAAATTAATGTTATTAACTTTATTCATTATTCATGTTCACAGAGGGAGGCAGATTATGAGCTAATATTGTCTGTGAGCGAACCAGAAAAAAACAAGAACGCATAAAACTAATAAAGCAAATACATTTGTAAGTCTTCAAACACTCTGCGGCAACACTTGCATCACATTCCCCCCAGCATTTTAGTATCAAAAGTTGTCTAATATTAGGGAATTTATATCAACCACCTGCAATCCAGTTGCAAAAATGTATTTGATAAATAGTTGAGTGTCACATAAAACATAGATGAGTAAAAGAAGCTATTTGGAGTTTAACTTTTTAAACAAATAAACAAACAGAAACCAAAAAGGAAACATTCAACAGTCATCCATAAACAAAGCAAACTTGAGGGCATAAATACATAAAAAAAGGGAAAATAGGCAAAGTAAAAAAACAAACAATCACCTGGGATCAGTCAATGGAGAAACAGGAAACTAACAACAGGAACCTGAAAGGATTACAAAATAAGAGCCTTACGAAAACATGACACACATCTAAATACATTCACTCACTAGATTAAGGTATTCTTATCCAATGATAAAAAAGTATAATAAAAACAGCAATCAAGTTTGTTCATAAATTATACTAATATTATATAACTTAATTTGAATCAAAACATATCTCATTTTACCTTATTTCAATCCAATTTAAGTTTTAGATTTTCTAAGTATGCTTTATGTTTATTTCGTTCCGTCTAATTCATGTTTCTGAGAGACTTCATCTTAGACTTTATATTCCAAAAAAGAATTGATAAGATATTTGATAAGATTTGGGAAGATGTTTTGGTTGGAAGAAGTTAAGGAAGAGAGGGTTCTTACCTTTGACTGAATGATTGATTGATTATTGAACAAATGGGGTTCTTCTATGGCATCGCTGTGAAGAACATTGTAGATGTTAGAGTTCAGACAGGTGCAAATACAGACCTAACTGTAATGAAGTACTTTTAAAAGATGGGATTAGAGTGAAAGTGGTTAAGTGAAACTGTACAGTCCTATTAAATTACACCAGATAATATGTTAACATCATGGGCCAATTCCATTCCCAACGTATGCAACGTTCCATTTGGTCTCTCTGGTGAAGGCCCTGGATGGTATCCGTAGCGACTTAAAAAAAGGGCATTCTTATGGCAATTCAAGCATAGCAAACGAAAATTATTGTGTGGTCCTGGGGTCACCAACTGATTGACTCAGACCGCAAGGCTTTATGTCAAAATGAAACAAATACCAATTACTTTTTCTTAATTCAATCAAGTTATATCAGCCACTCAGTAGAGTTGGGCCCTAAAGGGCCAGGGGCTTTTACTAGACACACCATCACTACGTTTAGGCGTGTAGACAGCAGAAAGCTGTGCGCAGACAAATGTAACGGTCAGTGATAAAATGAATGGGTCAACGGATTCACATTTAATTGTTGATGTGTACTGCAAACTGCATTGCTATGGGTAAGATTCTCTGAAGTGTTTATGTATAAAGTACAAGCATACAGAAAATACGAGTGATATCCACTTATTCATCACCCTATTATAAGCCTATTAATGTTCACTACAACTAAAATGACTCATAGGAAACCCTAACAAGCTCTTTCCTGATGGGGATAGTAGAGGAGTGTATAGGGGATGCGTGTAAAACCATAATATATATTTTAACACATATAAAATGTATCCTATGCAAATTTTTTTGAACGTCCTTTAACCGACTATTTAGCTGTCCAGAGTCGGCTCATGAGGAGGGTTGATTAACTAGGCCTTAAGCAATTTAAATTGAAGACCCTGCTGCAGTCCAAATCAGGTTTAATTGGAAATATACTATTTCCTTGATTTTAGAATTTTAGAATTTTAGATTTTTCTTCTTTCCCCCAATCAAGGAGATTGGACTGCTAGGACACATTATGACATTGATATATGGACTTTGCAGTCACAACACAACGGTGGATTTGCACAAAGACATAAAACTGTAAACCTTTCAATGCACTGTACGCTGTTTTGAATGAAAGTGTCTTGCAAATGCATAAATGTGAATTGTAGTAGCCTGCAGTTTTCTCTATCCAATTAAGGCATGCAAATTGCTTTAGCACTTATTCTGTGACTATGTTTGTGCTGTTACCCGATTCCCATGATTTCTCTTGTGAATCAGGCCCTGAAACAACACAGACGGCAGGTTTATATAAATGCTGCTATCAGCAGGCCATTCTAAGTGAATTAGTGACTCTTCGTCTTCGTATATGCACATGTATTATTATAATAAAAGAAACTCATCTTTGATGACAAAAATAAAACAGGATTAAGGTACACACATCTTGTTTCACAATATGGCATATGTCGGAAAAAAAACAAAGACCTTGAGTCTGTATGTTGAACAGTTCAGTTGTTGGGTAGATCAAACCGATCCTGACACATGACAAAAGGATCACTTTCATCTATGGCCCAGAGTGTGTCTTATGACCACATGAAAGACATCACACATAGGCACTCCCTCTCTCCCAGGACTAATCCTATTGTGAACGCATGAGTCCATGTGTGTTGAGACATGAAGGACATAGCATCAGTCCTCTTCAGCTGTTGGTGCTGCCCATGTGATCAGACTGAGCGTTGCCATGGGGTGCCACCGACACTCACCCCATCAGTGCAGTCAGAAAGAATGAGAGCGACTGGAAGGCAGATATACTGCTGTTAGTAAGGACATGATTATTTATGGATACTCAACTGATGCCGGTTATTGTCAGGTCATGAGAAGGATGAATTTATGGAGGAAGAGGCGGCCTTCCTTATTTATGTTCTATATAATACATACATTTTGCACATTATGCAAATCGCCTGTATGCCCGGAATACCTGGATGATCAACTACATTTGTCAAAATGTGCAGAAATATGTACAAAGCACACTGCGTGAAATACTGAACCAGACAATGCAATGCGCTGAAATGACCTGGAGCTAAAAACAGCTGCAATATTGAATATTTTCTTTTGATTTAGTGGACTTGAAACAGGTAGTAAACATATACAAAAATGCGAAATATTTTGCATATCTTTTATATCCACTTTTATATTGTGGTTTATTTTTATATTTCAAAATATTTGCTTTAAACAACAGAGATATTTAAGTATTATTTTAGTTTTATTCATGTTTGCAATCTTTATGTTTTTTTTTTGTTTTCTAAACTAAGATGATGATTTCAGTTTTAGTTTTTATATTAATTTTGATGTTTATGCAAAATTATTATTTTCATTGATTTACTCAACTTTAAAATCTGACCCGAAGCTAAAATAAATGGCCGCAATTCATATTATGATTTACTAGACTTTATAAGGACAATAGATACTCAAATGAAAAATATTATGTATTCTTTTTACCTTCACTTAATAATGTTTGCTTTTTTATTAAAACATATTTGTTTTTAACATCAGTCAAAGTTATTGTAGTTTTGGTTTGTAGACTTATTCATATATTAAATTATCTTTACCAAGTTTTTATCTTTCTAAATAAGATGATTTTTTTCATCAATAGTTTTTATTTAAGTTTTGGTATTTATGTTACGTTATTAATTTTAATATATAAATATATTCAAAAATGCCTAATATTTTGTATTTGTGTAATCCCATATACATTTACTTGCTTCATGTTTGCTTTTATAGTATTGTTTATTGTAGTTTGTTATATAGAATTTACATTTTTGTTTAATTTTCAACAAATTGGGTTATGTGATGTTCTCTTATTATTATTATTTTTAATGCTGTTAAATAAGATTTTACTAGTTTTACTAGTTATTATTAGTTATTATAAGTTAATAGGTTTTTGTGCTTTAAAGTAAACTTCATCGCTTAAAAGACATGGAGCTAAAACAGTAGAAATAATTTATTTTTATCAGACTTTATAGAAAAAAAATATATAAAACTGCTAAATATTTTATTGCTGGCTGCAATTTTACTTGAGGGATAGTTCACACGAAAACGAACATTCATTATTAACTCACATGCACGCCAATTCAAACCTAAATTTATTTCTGTTGCAGAACTCAAAACTAGTTATTTTTATTGATAACTACAAAACAATTGAGTTCATTAACACAAATTGTATGAACAAAAAACCTCAAAATGTTTTTTAAATAAGGCATGCAGGCTCTAAAAGGCATGGGGAGAAAAAAATGATTAACGTTTGACTGCTCTATCTCTTTAATATTTGTATAACATTGAAGAACATATAGTATCCGGTACACATTACACTAAAGCAGATGGTTTTATCCAACGCGACGAATGTAGAGCATCACATGCAATTTATCATACAAGAGCCAACAATACTCACAGCACCTCAATGTCAAGCTTCAAAAGCAGCTCGGAAGATAAATTATACCAGACCAAAAGTTACTATGCAAATAAGAAGAAAACTGACTGTGGGTATAGTTGAGGTTTCTATCTCATTCTGAACATATGTTTGATACGTGTTTTCCATTCCAAACTATTCTGAGATATCAAAAGACAAAAAGAGAAGAGAGACAGACACGCGTGGAACTATTAGAGATGAAGACAATTAGCCAAACGTCTGCGCACAACCGGCCTAATGATGCGGTGCACAGCACACAGCTGCAGCAGATGTGTCTCAAATTGCAACTCTGCAGTGTGTCAGTGTGTGTGCGCGCACATGTGCAAGTCTTGGCATGTGTTGCAGTTAGACCCCAACTGTGGTTGTTTCGGATGTCTGAAATTAGCGTCCAAATTGGCCGACTTCACCACACTGGAAGATCCAGCACTTAATCCCAAGGGAGCGATCGAATTAACCCGTCAAAATCTAATCTGATAAGAAACTGGACTCTCGTTATATGTGTGCGTGCGAATGCTTAGTGCTCGTGCTGTCAGAGGTGGACTTGTCACAAAGTGATAGGGCCTTAAATCCTGTTCATGGTCTTGGGGCAGAACTGAGCTCTTTCTTAACCTCACACAAGCACACAAGCTAGAGGAAGGATCTCAAGTCATAACAGCCCTCCAAAAAATCTTTTTTAATACTATTGCAACAGAAGTCAGATATTCAGAAGACTTTCCTGAAGCGTACATGTAACCACCCACAAGCCCACCACATACACGCATGAGATCTGTGTGAACTGTTTGTCCTTCTTAAATTCACGGAGATCTGCAGTCCAACGTTGCTTGAGTCTTCTCACACAGCTTGTTTTATCAGCGCCGGGTGAAAACACCTAGAGCGGAACAATGTTATTCACTGGAGCAGACACAACCTCTCTGGGTTAATCTTCTTGCATCTAGCATGTACCTGCAGAAAACGCAAAGGTCCAAAACATATTTTTATCTCAGAGAATTGTGTGGCAGGGAGGTATTTTTCAACAACAGGGTGGCAGAGCAAGGGTCTCGCCTGGAATGGTTTCACAAGGTACCAGCACAGGAAAATCTGTGATAAGCCCTGGAATTTGCTGGTTTTGGACCATAAACGGGGGAAAAGTCTGTTTTAAAAAAAATCTGCTAAATGTTAGAAAATTAACACAAGGCATGCCTGGATTTCACTAAATAAACCTGGAGGAAATGTAACATGTTTCATATTTCAAATAACCTAAAAGAAATGCTGTTAAAGCGTTCCAGGCCAGCACCATACCGTATGTCAGTTTACTTGAACAAATGGCACAGGTGCCAACATAAATTTCTGTTGAATTTTTGATCATTTTGTCAGATTATTTATTAAAGTATATGCTTGTTTGTTTGTTTGTTTTTTGTTTTAATTTGTTCAGAGCTATCCAATGATTTGTTTTATTTGATTCTATTCTATTTGATTCTATTCATCACTGTATTGTCACCCATCACAAATTGTAATGTCTTGCAAAAGGTGGCATTTGAGAAAAAAAAATGGTTGATTATAATACAATTCTCAGCTCATAAGAAGAGTAAAGCTTACAAATGAAGGGTAAGCAGTCAAATGTACAGAAATAGAAACTGACATGAGTTAGAACCACCTTAACCAGGTTCATATATTTGAATTAATAAGAAAGAGACAAGGTATGCTTATAAAAAATTATACATGTATGCAATAAAGCCTGAGCATAGAAGAGATGTTCACAGTGCAGAAAAGAGACGATGCATTATGCACACCAACATCGGTCTTGTGATTTGGCTTTCTTCTGTACAGTTAGTTTAATGTGATAAAGCGGAGCATCTCCCACAAAGTGAGAAAAATTCACCAAGAATGAATTGTGTGTGCTGATAGAGCTGTTTATTTGCACGTGCTGTCTGCATAGTTCAAGCACCTCATTCACTGAAGGAATTATGCAAACTGTGCAAACACGCCCCCAAAACCTGTGCTGAACGGTAATTTCATCCGCACTTCCTGTTCTGGCAGGATGGTTGAGTGTTGGGTTTTGAAGGATGCAGCAGGCCGTTATTATCTGGCTTATTTGTGTTCTTGTAGCTCAACTGGTAGTACATGGCAAAAAGGTTGAGAGTTTGATTAGCAGGTAACACTTACTGACTGTATAAAAATGTAGAGCAGTTGAAAAAATAAAACAGGCCGTTTCAGGTGAACGTTTAGTTTTTTGTATTCTGTGACCTAACCTAACAATCTATAGCTCAATTTTAAACAAAAATATTTAACACTTTACAACAAAGAGCTATTATAGTCAACAATTCGTTTAAATAAACAATGAACAATACTAATGGAGTAAGTTTAGGTTAATTTTAGCATTTACTAATGCATTATTTAAATCAAAAGTTCTCCCCGTTAACGTTAGTTAATGCACCATGATCTAACACGGATTACTGATCCCCAGGTAATCATAGATTAATCATATTAGTTCTTTAAATAATCAATGATTTTTCAACAATTAACTGTGTTTAATTACATAGATCTATCGTAAAGCATTGTTCTGCAATCCAGACCATTAATTTAAAGCCACAAAACATTGAAATTCATATAAACGAAACAATCAACAATAAGCTTCATTTGCATAGCACATGATGATTCATAAAAGAATGACAGCGAATTATGTTTAATTATGACACTGTGCCGAAATAAACTGCATTATGAGCGGTTGGTGAATACGACGAAGACGTTTTCTGCCCCAGTATGTTTATTCGCAATCGAACTCCCACCATAAGCAATGTATTTTTCAGCAGGGAACGCATGTGGGTTTGAGGCAGACTAACAGGCAGTTCATCTAATGAGAGCTTCTGAGACAATAGCCCACTGCAGAGCACATTAAGAGAGATATGAGCAATTTGAGCACATCAACCATGCCGTGCAGTTACAGCGGTGAAATCCAGACCCAAAAATGATGTAACCGAGCCCTTAGAGAGTCACAATGTTCTGACAGGAGTTTCATTATGGATTTTATTCCTAGGATTTATCCCTCTGCCTTCTGACAATGATAGGGTGATATACATCACTTGTGATAGGTGACCACGGGGCAAGAAGCAGTTTCCCTATATGACAGCTGAAGTTTTTCCTCCAACTTTAGCATTGCTTGAAATTACTGAAGCCTCCACTACTGGTCTTCTATACGGGTTGTGATCTAGAACGTTCCTTCAGAAGGAGAGTCTAAATCATTGTGTGAAAGATGGCAAGAAATCAAATCTAAAGGACGGGGTTGCTCATTTACAGTCGGCGGCGGTAGGCTGTTACTTGTTCTACTGAACGGGCTCCAAGAAATGCTGAAAGTTTGAAGATAAAAAAAACTCTAAAACTGGCTGAAATGTGTATGATTGGAAGATGAAGTTCACTGGATGTCAAATATCGTGTTTATAGTTTATATGTTACTCTTGCTATCTTTCAGCTATTATGGAATGTCTTAAAATTTTGGGGGGAAACGTTCTTGCAATTTAATCTAACACTTTTAAAGTAGAAAGTTGGAAAATGACAGTGGTTTGGAGTAAGAAGGCCAATGTTAGCCTCCTACGTAAACCCTAAAAGGTTTTTTATCTGCTTTTAATATGTATCACAGTAACCTTTGTCTGATATGAGTCTCAACACCTCAAAAACATTATTTCTTAATTTTTTTAAGGTGCCATATGATAATATTAGTTTTTTTATTTCGAGAACTCTTTTTTTAATCATGATTAATTTCATCCAGAAAATAGTTTTTGTTTATATCACATACATGTTTGTGTTCTGTACATTTTAACAACTTATCAATAAACACTAACACATGCACTTACATGTATATATATTTAGAAAATATGTAGAAGCAATATTATTTACATAATTCACTTGAAAATATTAAAAGAACCGGTGAAAAATCCAAAAGGTAATTTCCCTAGAATTCACAAATATTTGTAAGGTTATGTAGTTAAAAAAGTATCGTTTATTTAAAATATGAATAATTGTAATATACACCTAAGGTCTTTGGTGAATTCTAATAGAACATTTAAGTTAATTTACTTAGTTTTAACATACATAAACACAACATTTAAACAGGATATTCACTTAATTTCGAAGCTTAAAAAATTACACTTTTTCGAGTAAATTGTTCCACAAAAGTGTTTCTACAAAATTGTAAAAAAAAAACACATTTCTTTTCATCCATTTCCCCGCGCTCACCTAGCCCCTAAAATCCTGAATCTGACATAGCTGGATGTTCTTCTGTTCTTATCATTAGCAAACCAAGTTATGTGAAATCCATTTGAAACGACTTCCCAATTTCCTTGAAAGCCTGCTGCGCAGTCGCTTATTTATTCAGATGTTTCTACGCAATTTTGAGACGAAATTATATTTATTTATCTGCGAGCATTGTTCCCTATAAGTGTATGTTTGGGGCATGGCGCCCATTAGCTCGACGCAAAGGCCTGGTTATTAGCGCTTATCCCATGATGATTTCGGTCTCCTGCAGCTTTATTCCCCTTCGCTGGCTAAATAAATGCTAAAGCTAAAATCTCTCAATAACACTGGCACGCTTGTAACAGTGTCTGCTCGCAGGCAACTGTGTTCAATTAGCCTCTCGCATGGGTTTCTCTTATGGAAGCTAATGACATGCAAAGCTGCTCTCTTTAAAAGTTTTCCCCTGATTAGGGAATGCACAGCAAATGCTTCTTTAATTAGTTTTTGTGGCAGCAATCAATGCTTTCTCCAGTGGTTGAAAAGCTAATGCAAGGGTGCTTGTCTGAGGTTAGCGTTCCCTGATGCATATTTTCAATTGTTTTTAGAACTCTGCCTTGCGCGCGCGCGCGCCAACCGAGCGCGGGTCTTTTTTTGTTCTCTGAAAAGGTTAGCGTCTTTGGCGAGAACCAATTACTTCTGAACGCCTGCGTTAACAGAGGCAATCATTCCGCATAACCTTCCGCATGCCGACATGTTTACGCATTATAACGTTTCTTCGAATGACGGTCTAAAACCCGTCTGTCGATGCTTTTCTAAAACGGACAATATTTAAAATTTTCAAGGAATCAGGATGAAAAGCCGTACAGGCCGGGCTGTCCTCGGGCCAGCGTGGGAAATGAGGATGGATACGCTTGCCTCTGGAGCACATGAGCTTTAAGGACAGCAGTCTGCGTGTCAAAGGTCAAACCCATCTCATTAGAATAACCCTTTGCGCTGTGGGGAAGTAAAGGAACTTTGCAAACGCTTTTTTAATAATGAGCTACATGCATTCCCATCGGAGAGACTTTTATCTTTAACATTACTGATCAGAGAACTAGCACTGACACGAGCTGTCAAGACAAGGGATAAGAGCCTATGGTCATACACAAATACATCACTGTACACTTTATTGGATATTGTGTCTGCAGTTGTTGCAGATGATTTATTTATCAAATACAGCGTATGTGATGCAGGTGATTCATTTTTAAAGACGCTGTGTGGATTGTTTTGCAGGATCTATTGTAAGAAATGCTTTATAATCTAAAAAACTATGTTTGCAAAGGTGTATTAAGACCTTACGAATAAACCGTTATGTATTACCTTGGATTAAGATATTTATGCATCCATAAACCGCTGGGAATGAACAGGGAATTGGCCATGTTGCGCCCCCTTGTTTTGCACAGGTTACGTTTAGAGATTCCTTTAGTTTCTTTATTTTTTTTCAGTGCAGTGTCTGTTGAATTTCAACAAAAACAAAGCACAGGAATGACATAAACACACCCAAGAGCAATGGAAAATATTTAGAAAATGCAAGTGAAATTGTGAAATCTTCAGTGATCCTTAAATCTTAAGTGATCCTATAATACATTGGTATTGTGTTGTTAAGACATTGATTTAAACATATCTTTTAAGGACTTTGTCTAGTTTCAATTTGTGGAAGTGCAAATTGAAGTATTTGTTACCCTTCCTGGGAAAACCAAGATAAGACATAAAACCAAATTCTGAGATAGCGAGCATTAAAGTCTGACTTAAGCTCTTAACTTCACTATCATTTCAAACTTTGATCAGGCCTTCCTTAGTCAATACTAAAGATATCTTGTTTTTTGTATCATGTATTTATGTTGAAACAGAATAATCTTTACGTGCTGTTGAGTGATTTTATGAAAAAAACAAAAAAGGAATTTGGAAGGGTTTGATAGGAAGGGTAACAAAAACATTTTTTCATTTGGAACTTGGCAGAAGTTTTTTTACTAGTACTAGAATAAAGCAAATATGATCAATATGACGTCTTTTAAGAATAAGTGAATGGTTCATGTTGTGGTTTAAGGATCTTAGCTTCACAACACTCAAAGCTCTCAGTTCTCTAATACAGAAATAATTTTCTGTACATATGGCGCGATGTGACTAGAGCAACCTTTTGGCAAGGTTGTGACAAACCCCAAAATTACAGGAACCCTGACCCATGGATAACGGATTAGGTCATGTTTGGAAATTTTCAACCAATGCTTTAAACGGGAGACAGACTGGGTCAGAGCGTTTCATATTTTTGGGAAATCTAAAAATAAACACATAATATTGAGTGCATAAAAAACATCATAAGATCCAAATCGAGTAAATTCAGCAAAACAAAACTGGACTCTTAATGTTATTTAATTAATTTATATTTCCCTAATAATTTGTTGTGATATTAAGTAAAGTAATTTGAAACTTTTCTTGCTGAAGGTGTTTGTGGTGCGTCAGATGGTAACAGAATGGGGCTGGATCCTGGACTGTACCCAGATGGCTGCTGGGTCAGGGAGGGTACTCTCCAGATGGTCAGGTAAAACAACACACATACATACACACACACACCAGAAAAATAGGAGAATCAAAACCAGCAAATGAACTCGATTTTCAGGAATCAGGACAGAGCGGAAGTATCAAGCATTATGCAATTAGATCTAGACCGACTCGGAGTAGCATATTTTGACTTTACAGCACAAATGCACCATTAAACCTATCGTGCATGTCTGAGCCCCCGGGCTCCTGTTGTGTTCCTAAGACATACTGTCTCCCAGCAGGAGATCTTTTGCAGTATTCTCCCCCACAGCCAGATCTCCCATAATCACACTCCACGCTCCAACTCTCAACACTTCAACAAATGCTGTTTCGCATTACCATAAAACAATACATCAGCTTACGTAATCAAGAAGCTTGGTATCATAAATGTGATTCAAACAAAATGTATGGTCTATGGTGGAAATTTAGCTGGGTTCCAAAATCTAGTGTGTTGCCTCATGTGCTTGACTGCCATGTGTTGCTAAGTTAACAGCGTGCTACTCTATTTAGCATGATAAACACACACAATTATTAGTATTTATTTTTCACACTTTAAACTAGAGAAATATTCTATTATTTTCATGGCTCAATCCAGTTTTGAGGCCAATTTACCAAAATTTGATTCATATTTTTTATGGTTTCGATTCGATTTATTTCTATTAAAATTGGTTTCGATTTTATATTTAAATATACATTCTGGTTACTGAAACCCTCCTATACTGAAAAAAAGGATTTAAGGTTATCGGTCGCAATCAATAAATAAGATAAATAAATAAATAAATAAATAAAAAAAGATATACAGTTGAATTTAACCAATCTTATATTACGTCTTTCTTTATTTGTCATTCAATAAAGAAAAGGTTCATTGAATTTACTCAAAAAAAAAACTTGTAACTTATAATATGCCTTTGTCCATATTGCGGATTTCCCTGAATGTTTCTGTGTGATGGTGAAACATACAGCAGGCATATAATGTTACGCCACAAATAAAGTTTTAAGTCTCTGTACATACAGCTACAATTTATCGTTGCTTTAAATTCTAAAGTCGCAACAGAAGTTCCTTCTTTTTTAGCATTACACATATCATAACGTTTGAATACTTTTCACACAGGGCGCGTTTAATTTTGTTCTTATTTATCATTACCAATATATGCATGAAAGCTCAACTCTTCCCCGGCCTCCCTCTCTCGACATGTGCTTTCTTAATTCAGTTGAATGTGAATATATTGCAGTCATGGACTTACAGGCCAAAAAGAAGGATGTGACCATTGGTGACTGTAAAATGTTAATCCAAGACTCGTTCTGGACTAGAATATATTATATTCTTTATACAAAATAACTAACTATTTACTACTGTAAACAGTGATACATTACTTGAAAAAGTACTTAATGTGCAAATAGAACAAATAAAGAAAACTCCAGGGCAAGAATGAAGGCGTTTTCAGTTCACACCTTAAACCTGCTGAGTCATGATTAGAAACTCCTTTTGGTGCCAGGGATTATGCATTTAGAAATAATATGATATTGTTAAAATAATTGTATTTATTCATATGACTTGGATTTAAAACATAAACTCATGAAACCAACTAAAATTATTTATTAAAATCAAAACTAAATTCTACCATTAGTAAAATTTAATTACGCATAATTCAATCGGGGCCATAATCATTTTTCAGTGTAGATTGTAAGAAAAATAGTCATTGTAATAACTCAATTTTATCATGTTCATCAGTTCCACGGCATTAAACAATTTTTTTGTCTTTGAAGAAAAGTTATTTAAAAAAGCGTGTGTGGAAATGATGTACATGATAAAATTAAGTAATTCCATCAACCTATTTTTCCAAGTGTATATGATTAAAACACATTCACATTAATATTACAGCCATAAAAACATGGTAAATGTGATACAGTTAAATCATGAACAACTCAAAAATCCTATACAAACTGAGAAAAAAATTTGATAAAATTCGAATAACGGTCATAACTTCTAGGCGTGAGTATTTAATTAAATCAAAGAATCGATTCCAGGATCCATATGTTATTTTTCCAGCACTTACAGGCCATAATTATTAACATTTACATTCATATACTTGTAAAGCAAGTGTTACATTGGATTATGCTGTTTTTTTTTTTTTAAGTATGTGAAATCCCTGGGTTCAAACCCATGTGGCAGGCATTGTAAGTGCCATGCTGTAACCACTGAGCCACAAGAAAGCTGAACAATATTGTGTTAAATATTAAAACAAATGTTACAATCCTAAATAGCCTAACACAGCTAGCTTAGCAACACATGGCCAAACGTGCTGTGATTGCCTACAAATCATAGCTGTTGTCTTAGAATTTGGCTTAAACAAGGTATGATAGAACAGTAATATTTTGAACCATGTAGAACAGCCTTCCAAAAGCATTGGGTTCATGCCTAATACGCCGCCTCTGTAGACAGCTCACTAGGCTTTGGAACAGAGAATCAGTTTGCACTAATGTCCACTCAATCAATGCACAATTGTGTATAATATGAACCGAGAAGCCAAATTGCCTGTTGGCCTGCTCATTTTTTCATAGGCCCACCCAAATGGCAAATCATTCTTGTACGCCCCTGGTATAGGGCTACTAGTTTTATAAGTTGGTGCACTCAGACAGTGAAGAATAAATCCCGATCTAAAAAATATATTTTTTGTGGTCGAAACATTAAATTATGATTCCTGCGTAGAGTACTTTTTTTAGAGATAACAGCAACATCAATGTCCAAATCATGACATTTCAAGAGGTTTAAAAGTTGTTTATCTCTTTTACATGCTGTTCAACAAACCATGTGCCATTTATAATTTGAAACCGTTGATGACTATTTTCTCTATTAAACTAGAGTTTGGTAAAGACGATTAAAAGTGTATTTTGAAACTGGTCAAGGTAATGACATCATAAACCTTTGACCAATCACATTAACTAATTTAGCTAATTTGCATATCCATGTCACTGAATAATGTAATGTTGATGAGGTTTAGAGCTACATTCAAGCTATTCTAGGGCACAAATAAACTTAAATATTTAATTTTGATGGTCAAAGGGTTAGTTTGAATCCTAAAATGATCAAAATCAGAGGGCCTTTAAAGAACTTTTTAAAGCTCAAATTCTCCCAAGACTAAATAATATTTCTATGCAAGCCACTTTGTATTACAATGTGTGAAGATGGGTCTAATATGCGTCTATTCTATACATCATAAACTCCTGAGACAGTTGAGTTTAAGTGGCATTAAATGATGTATAACTAACACATAACTTCATTATGTCTCATAAGTTTCTCAGTAAGTGCATTGATTGTTTGACCTGTAGATGGTTTTGCTGTGCACTGTGAGACAAGCCAGTGATGCTAAGCATGTGCAGAGAAGGGAAGATGCACTCCATAATGCATGGTCTACCAACTGCCCACTGGGATTTGCTGCAAGATGGAAGACAATAATGCCAGACTCCAACTTCCGAAAAACCCGCTTTTCCAAAGCCCACAATCAAGAAAGGAAATTCCCCCTGGGGCGGAGAGCGAACGTAGTTGGATATTGTGAATAAAATGGGAAAGAGAAGAGTGATACATGGACATGACTAATTCTATTAGCTGATGCTAATTAAAAGAGTTACTTGACAGTTGCACAGGTCTCTGTTTGATGCATTAAATATTCAACTCACTCGGTTCGTTTTTATATGCTCCTGTGATGAGCTGGAGGGCGAAACTGAATGTTTCCACGTCTGGATAGACTTTCAGACTCAAGAATGTAGTTTCGAAAAAGAATATAGCTTAAGGCCTTATGAAAGGACAAGGTAAAATGGTATATAGAAAAAGACAAATAAAAATACAAAAAGGTACACAAATCCATGCAAAAGAAATACTGATTGTAATTTAATGTTGAAGCATTAAGATCCCTCCCCCACATCTTAATGGAATAACACTATAGATAACATTACTATGAGCTATAATCTATTAGAGAAAGGGAGAGAGAGAGAGAGAGAGAGAGAGAGAGAGAGAGAGAGAGAGAGAGAGAGAGAGAGAGAGAGAGAGAGAGAGAGAGAGAGAGAGAGAGAGAGAGAGAGAGAGAGAGAGAGAGAGAGAGAGAGGCAATGCCAAGCTTTACTGGGTTGCATTGTACCTTGAAATAAGAAATGGCAGACGGTTCGGTGTAAGATGTTCATAAAGTCTTACATCAGTATACATTAGTAGCTTTTTAAATTTGTCAACTGAAGCATCATACCTACATAATGGGACATTTGAAGGCTTTTTGATGTATATGATGTATATAAAAGAATAAGACATTATTTTAGAAAAGCAAAATGGTTCTGTCATGAATTACTGTATAGTTCCAAACCTCTAAACGTATCTTTTTTTGGTTAAACAGATTTTTTTGAAGAATGCTTGTAACCAAACAGTATTTGTATACCATTGACTACCATAGTTGAAAAAATGACAATGGTGGTCAAAAGTACCCCAGAATTTTTCCATATCCTACTCTTCAAAATATCTTCTTTTGTGTTTTACAAAACTAAAACATATTTTACGACAATGCTAGTCAATAGTTACTTAACAAACCAAATATCTTTGTTTGTGTTTAACAGAATAAATAAATAGTTGAAATTAAGACGAGACCAAGACATTGAAGGACAGAGACCCATTCCAAGGAAGGCCTCGACACAGTCAATACCAGAATCATGTTCTTCTCTTCTTTTGTGTTAAAATGACACAAAAGTTCTAGAAATAAAAATAAAACAAAAGCTTGTTACTTTTCAATTAACGTTTTTAAAACCAGAAGACAAACCAAATACAGTCAAGACTGAGACACCTCTAAGACTATCAAAAAGAGTCATGAGATGAATCTGCAGTCGAAAACAATCGGTCTTTTAATAAATGATGCCTTAAAGGGATACTCCATCCAAAAATAAATATTGTAGAATCACTCCAAGTTGTTCCAAACCTTTTGAAATGTCTTTATTCTGTTTAAAACAAGCAAACTGAGATATCTGGAGCACAACTGACTACTACCATAGTTGAAAAAATCAAAAGTAACTCAAAATCTTGTGTTTAACAGAACAAAACAATTGTGTAAATTTTTTTTTACTGGGACAGTCAATGGTGAACCAGAAATCTAGTGTGCAAAAAATTCTTTCAAATGTATTTTTTGGTGTTCAACCAAAAAAACTCTGATTTGGATCTATCTGGACATTAAACAGTGAGCATAACAACGAATGGCTATCTATTCCATAATCCAGCTATTTGTTCCCAATGACCCCAAAGCTCGGCATATAATCCTTCATTTGAATGTATCACAGAGCCTTAATGCAAATAATATCTGTAACTACACATAAAAGTATCCGAGAAAGTAACTTGAAATTAAAAGATGACACACTTCAACTTAACGAAAGAAAAAAGAACAGCAAAGAAACAGAGAACGTCCTACTGTAGGAAATGAAATGAGAATGTCTCTTATCTAAAGAGGAGGAGGACGACATGACCAAAATCTCAATCCCCAAAACACATTCACTGTCCTCAGCCGAAGGATTGAAGCACACACATAAACAAGCATTTAGTGTGCTCTGAAAGACTTCACCTCTGCAGAAATAATAACATTTTCTTGTCTGACAGAAATGTCTTACTTTAAAGTCAGTGGTATTTCTGATTTTATATTAGGTTATATCCCTTTTTAAAGATCCATTATCCTTTCGGAGCATTCACAGACACAAGGGCTTTATTTCCGCCCGTTAAATTGATGTAGGTCTGCTTTCTTTCCTTTCCGTTGGTTTGGGTCTGCTTAATGTAATGCTCACATTTTGGATTATATCATTAGGAACATTAAGATGCATTTCCAGGCCCAACAGATTGTAGGACTGTGCACACACTATAAAACGATACAATTGCTCGCACTAAGATACTACACATATATGCACAATGTGCTTACCCGGAGTAATTTTTACAGCTCTGAGGTTAATAGCTTGGAGACCTAATGGAGTTGTGCTTTCCTTTAGTACCAAGTCTGTCTAAGATGATCCTCCTAAGAAAAAGAGAAATAAAAACTTCTTGACAGTAAGAGCTATAACTTCAAAATGGAGGTCGTAACTCGGATCATTTGATGAGAAAAAACGTGTAGTTTATTAACACAAACTGATATAAGATCTGAGAACAGATTCTGAGATCACATCTTACCTTGCAATTTTTTTGTGATCTAAAGATTTCCAATTCAACTTTATTTATTTTATATTTATGCTATGTATTATATAATCTATTGTATATTTACATAGTTATTTGTCTTAAAGTAATATTTCACACAAAATTTAAACGTGTGTCATCATTTAGTCTCCTATTTCTCATTTTATACATGTAGGTCTTTATTTTTCTAGAAAACTAAATATTTCCTTTTAATTTATATTAACTCTATCCCCATACTTAAACACACAAAATGGGCATTCATTTTTATCATGATATATAATCATTTGTCTTGTCAAGTGACAGTTCATCATTTTGAACTTGTATGTATTTAAACTTGTATGCCTTTCTTTTCTCTGCAGAACTGAAAGAAAGTTGGTAACCGAATTGGCACCCATTCACTTCTATTTTATGGACAAAAAACCAATGCAAGTGAATGGGTGCCATTTATAACTATTCTTCAAAATATCTTCTTTGTGTTCTTCGGAAAAGGTGAGTAAAATGTTTACTTATGGATGAGCTGTCCCTTTATTCCGACACAACATAGTGGCTCTGATTTGCTTGCCATTCTTCAACCCAAACAGATGAAGAAAGGACGTGAATTCCATTCTGTCTCCAGGAGTCGTGGACAGACCCTGTCAGTACAATGATATAGCTGGCTCAATCGTCCTCTCATGTCCACTCACATCAGTGCGGACAGGAGGAGAGAAGCTCTTGTTGATTCTCTAGGCCTTATCCTTGGACAGCAAGGCAAAATAATGTACTGCCTCATTTGCTTTGTCATGTGATCTGGGGCGGCTGTAACAGGCAATCCTGCATCAGTAACAGGCAACATCTAACTGAGTTTGAATGCAGGTAATCACATCATGAATGTCAGCTATAATGATTTGTGTTCTGGCATCCATATGGGGGTGCTAGATCTCTCTGACCACATGCTTTTTTCTTTTATTATTGAAGAGTTCACAAAGAATGAACATTCTGTCATCATTTATTAACCAGCATGTCCTTTAAACCCATATGGACCACAAATGGCCTTTTAAGAAACTTATGGATGCTCTTTCAAAAAAATAAATGCGAGGTACATATAATCAAAACTATATCAACCTATAGAGTGTATCGAGTCTGTCATTTACCCATAATAATAAACATAATTATTTTAATGTACCGTCAGAAAAGAGAACTGCGGAGTGATACGTTAAACAAGGGAATCAAAGTTCCGGTCCAAATGACTAGCTGCAAACGGGACATAAGAAGTAAAGATTAACCAATCAGAATCAAGCATTGCCTTGGCGTCACTTTCCCACGTGAACAAGCCTTTAGCGGCTTCTTTATTTTAATAGTATTTAATGTGTTTAAGAGTCATGTTTGTTTCTAATATGGATTATTAATTTATAAAAAACGTTCACTATTTATAAGCAAAATAAATAGGACGAAACATGCAGTTATTTGCTCGTTTCTTTTTTTTAAAAACTAAGACTTAACATGTCATCAACCAAATCAACATTACTTACAATATAAGTTCGCACAAATCCACCTTTCAGTATTCCATTCTTTTCTCCAAACTGCCATTTTCTTCAATTGAATCGTTCTGTAGTCTATAAAAACATATCTCTTATGCCTTGCTCTAAATAGTTTGTAGAATCAATCGCACAACAACAGCGTTCAGTCATTTGGTGAATCTGTGGGCCTGAGCCGGCCGGCTTTAGTAAGCGGTGACGTCCGGTGCACACCCGTAGATCATTACTGTAAATCATTCTATTAAAATTTGGCCTCCACCATAGCGTTTAAAACAAACATCACGTCGGTTCATATTTGGTGTTGTAAAGGAGAAAATGAGTAAATGATGACAGAATTTAAACAATTTTAATGTGCAAATCTAACTAATTAATTCTGCCATGTAAGATGGACCGCAAACAAATCATCGGAGTTGGATGCATCCAACGGAAAATCTGAGTCATGCACACAACAGCCCTAAAAATGCACACACGTTACCCTCACACAGGCTGTGTCGAGTGGGTTTGACCCTGGCATAGCAGGAATGTAAAAGGCAAAGTTAAGACCAAGAGGGAGGGAGGGAGAGAGGGAGAGAGAGAGAGA
Source organism: Triplophysa yarkandensis (assembly GCA_033220385.1). NCBI lineage: Eukaryota > Metazoa > Chordata > Actinopteri > Cypriniformes > Nemacheilidae > Triplophysa > Triplophysa yarkandensis. The sequence continues at coordinate 8,662,920 of CM065658.1, read as the reverse complement.
GAGAGAGAGAGAGAGAGAGAGAGAGAGAGAGAGAGAGAGAGAGAGAGAGAGAGAGAGAGAGAGAGAATGGGGGTTGTAAGTTCTCCTCCCTGTATCAGTTGATCAATGTCATCTCCATCCTCCAGCCAGCACTGAAATCCTATTTATAGAGCTTGAAATACTCCCTTTCACACACTATCTATGTCTTTACACACATTCCTCCATTTGGCCTTTGCATATATACTTTATATACATCTGTCTCGATAGTATATGTTCTCGTAAATCCTGACTCTCTCTCAACTCTTCTTTCTCTCTGTTGTATATATATATGCATATAGACAACGCACAAGCGTATCCCTCTGGCATAACAAAGGATCAAGTGTTCCACTGGACTGCCCAGACCATTACTGACGAAACCTAGCACAAAAAAATCTGAAACAAAGGGCAGAGATAAAGAAAGGGTAGCAAGAGGGTATAAAAGGACACAGGAAGAGAATATCTTTGTGTGTGTGTGTGTGTTTGTGGTGGAGGGGGGCATACACAGAAATGTGGAATGAAGGAGATAGCAAGAGAGAAAGGCTTATTCCCCATCCTTCATGTGACCTTAAGCAACTAGACTTCTACTTTTTAGTCCTCTCATTCCAAAAGAATGGGACGTTGGGAGGGCAGGCTTTGATGTTGGCACAATAATCTGAGTCCCTGGAGAATGTTAGATAGAGGAGGAGTGGAGGATAGCCCTGAAGGGAGTAGAGAAATACACAAGTTTGTGTGCGTCTATTGTACGCCAACTCAAAATGATGAAGGCATGCACACACAGACCCAGATAATGACCCAGCTGCCAGTAATCACTTTTGAGGTCAAAGAATGCTGCAGTATTTCTTTTTTTTCCCTATTTAATGGAACCCATTAAGTATGTGTATACAGTTGCACTGTTGTAATGCACTTCCTACAGGCGTAGTATGCATGATTATTTTTTATAACATATATGGGAGGAATTCACACATGTAGGCGACACACAAAAAGCTTTCAGAAAAGCCAATACTAGAATTCTCATGACAAGACTAAAAATGAACAACAAATAAACCCAAAATGAGACAAGACGTTATGGTCAGTGTGTGAATTTATGTTCAATTAATTTCTCAAATAATCATTAATAAAGTGTGGTGTGAAAGGGTGTCATATTGTTTTGTAAATTCTGTTTAAAACGGTTGGTGGTGTATTAGAACTTTGAGTTGATTTCTAGTTGGTAGACCATGTTGGACAAATGGTTTTAACGCTATTTTGTGGAAGATCGGAGTTGGCTGACTGACCAAATCACTAGGTTGGACAAACTAGGAATCGGTTACAAAAAGGCATATTTTACTAATATGAAGATTATATAAACATTTTTGCTGAGTGAGATTAAATAAAATAACCCTAAAATTATTGCATTAGAAAACATTAACTAACATTGAAAAAATATTTGTACAGCATTACTTAATCGTTGTTAATTTCAGAATTTACTAATGCTTTATGAACATTTGTGTTGACATTAAAGGGAAACTTCATCTAAAGTTCAAAATATCATCTCTCTAGCTGTTCCAAACACTTATAAAATTCTTTGTTAGGTTTAACTTAGACATATATTTACAATATCACTTACAATACACTTCAAACTTACAATGATGGTCAAAAGAACTATTTGCTGTCCTACATGCTTTAAAATTTCACATAATGTGTTAAACAGAACAAAAACAGTTATAAAGAGATTTTTCCGACTAGGCAATGGGGGTCCAATCATCTTTTTGGTAATGAGCATTATTTCAAATATCTACTTCTGTGATCCTTAAAACAAAGAAATGAAAAAAGATTTGAAACAACTTAAAGGCGAGTGAAAGATGAGAGGGTTGAAAATGTTGGTGACCTATCTATTTAACACCAACAAGAATGAATAAAACTGCATTGCTCACTGTTAGTTCACATTAGCTAATGCATTTATGTAACTTATAAAACACAACCTTATTAAAAAAGTGTATACAAATAATAACATCCATTGAAGCTACAAACATCTTCTAACCAGGTTATCCAGGGGTATGACATGTTGTAGGTGAAATACTTGTCAAGGTTTTGAAACAGAGCTTGTATATCGATTTCTGAAAGAAAACCAACAAATCAACTTTTCCAAAATTAGACTTTTATTGGTCATTTGGGCTGCAACGGGTCATAATATTAACAAGTAATTGCAAACAGAGCCCACAGAACTCTGGACAGCCGTCGTTCATTAAAAAGCTGTTGATCATTACATGGCTGTCAGCCTCACGAGTGGACTGCTCATCTTCTGCTCTTTTAATTGGCGCTACGCAGGTCCTCTCTGAATGCATCCAGTAATACACACACACACGCACACCAATACGGTTCTCTTACAGCCAGAGACAAGTTATCATGGGGCTTCAGTCCACCACTAAAGTTTAGTCTGGAAACGAAGATTCCAAAAGACTGGTGCGTTTAGAAATATGGCCTCGGAGCCTCGAACGTCACTCGACCTCTTTGATCCATGAGAGCGGTCCCAGGGGAATAGACGATGAAGAACGCAGTAGAGGAGAACAAAGAGAGAGTAGATCCTTGACAACAGACGTCAAGCAATGAAATGGGAGAGCAAATGGAAGGTCTGTACCGAAAAGCGGGAATGTTAGAATGAAGGGGAAAGCATAAAAGTAATAGGTATCTGGACCAAACTACCATTGGCTCTTCGTCTCCTCATAGGTGGGCATTTCTTTATTTGTGTGTAAATAAATTTCAGAAAGACTGTTTTATACGGAAAAGATAAAAACATGCAAAATCCTTTTGTCTGTAGTCCAAATTATACATATACAAGTTCGTCGCGCCCTGTTCTTCTTCATAGACTACATCAAAAGAGGAAAAACGAAACATAAAACTATGTACACACCATTTAATTTACAGTGGAGTAAAAAATGAAATACCAGGCATGAAAGAATACCAGGATGACTAAGGCAGATGACATTTGAAAAAACAGAATGTTTCATTTCGCAAAATACTCAATCACTTCAAAAATTGCCGAGAGATGAACAATACCACGAGTTCTGCTACCAAACAATTCTGATGCTTGTCTCTCGGTCGCGATCGGCTGCATAAGTTAACGTTTTGGTGGAAAAGTTATGGATGTAAAAAAATTGGAGCCTCCAATAAAAACAGCAAACTGAAATCTATTTTCTAGCATACTGTACAAAGCTGTTCTCTCTAAGCGTTCTCCCAAAGTCTTCGTGACGTGAACGAACAGCGTGACGGTGAGAAACGCAAACAAAAGCGTGTAAGCATTAACATCATAAACAGGCTCACGACAAGTACACTCAAAAACTCTGAGCCATCGAAGCCTTCAAACAAAAAGCATCATCAGATCAAATAAACAAGGACTGAAAGGAAAATGTAAAAACAAAAAGAAATGTACAAAAAGGCACGTAATATCCCAGTGCTTCTGTACTGTGAGATTCAAGTGTAACTTAGCATTCATTTTAAACGTCCTTCAAGAGTTCCTTCATAACGCTTGTACCGATAATCCTTCCAACTTAGGCAAAAAAATCCTGGGCTGAACCGAAACTAGTCACATTTCCTTCATTAGACCCCCTCTATCTATAACAGAGGGCCGGAGAGACCTGGTTTCGTTGCCATGGTGATCTTCCTTCCACTTCCCATCTCTTCGTTTCTGTGTCTTTATTCTCTCTAGGGTATATTGGTTTCTTCATTGTTTTGATTCTGCACACTGTCCACGTCCCGCCATAAAAAAAAAGTGCCGCACTGTTTTTTTGATGTTGTTTTCTTTGAATTACCTCCGTCCCTCCTCCCTCTCTAGTCCTGCGGTGATGGCGTGAGCTAGTCGTCGTTACCTCCGTACATGTCGGCCAGTTTGCGGAAACGTGGGCCCCAGTCGTTGAGGTAGTCATAGTCCTGGTCGCCTCCGCTGCTGGATGAATGGAGGGAGCTGAGGGATCCGGCCGTGGAGCCGCTGCCCTCGTAGTCGAACACCAGCAGGGAGTCGTACGGAGGGGCCGTGGGATCAGTGTCGGCTGCCTTCAGACCCTGAGGGGCATAAGAGAATGCATTAAAACGTGCTGAACATTTAAGAACAAGAATCATTCAAGAACGTACAGAATGTTCGATTTCGTGAACCATATTCAATTCAAGTAACATACTGATTATGTGCTATACGTTTAGAGAAGGCAATGGAGAAAACGAAAAGGCAAAAGGGGAGGAGGCGATGAATGCAGAAAAGCATCGGGGTTGCCGTGCCAACAGATGCAGGGCTGTGGCGAAAGTGCTTGTGAGCAGTACAGTTGTGAAATCAGCACAGCTAAGCAGCCACTGAAAGATCGCTCAATTAAACAACAGCACGCAGAACAACACTCGGACGAGCGATGGATGAGGGCTATTTTAGTGCACGGATGAATTGAGAATGAGAAGAGGATAGATGCAGAAATGAGACGTGACAGAGAGTGCAATCCTGGCACAAACATTCGAATCACAGGACACGATGACCTGTCTGGATAGTTCTAGAGCATAAAAGGCACAATTTTAATCCTTAAAATGTTATCCAAAAGACAAGCTTAGGTGCTGGATGCTGCCATTCTTCTTAACTAGCTGAAATAATTCCCTTCGTTAATGCTTTGGTAAAAATCGTAAAGAACAATATCAGTGAATTTTTTTTGAAAATACAATGCAAATATTTACATATATTCGAACCAATTGCTTATATTGAATCATTTAAAAAAACTACAAAATAAGAAGACTTTAAAAGAAGCATTTAAAAAAAATTCAGTAATTTAATCTGCTTGTTAAGTGTGACGTCACGCACCAGCGAAAAATGCAAAAATACACTCATGGCCTGATGAAACGCTACCAAAAAACCTAACTTATATCTTCATATTTATATTGCGGATGGCCACACATTCATTTTTAACAAATGATACAAATATTATTATTCCAGATACCATTACCTTGGAGACTGTAGTATACACTTAAGTGTAACATACTTCATATTGTAATATAAGTCAATGGACAGATGTTTAAACAGTATCATCCCTTGGAAATAAAAAAAATATTTTTGTCACAGCTTTAAAACAAGCGCATATACTGTAACACTGCAATATAATAACAATGTATACAGTGACTGTCGGTGAACAATGTAGTGACTTTAGTCAAGTCGCTGACCATCCATAGAGAAAAAGAAGTTCATTGAAGTGTGCTATAAATATACTTAACTTTTAAACGTTAAATAGGAAATTTAAACTAGAATGTGGGCTTTTTAAGTACAAAGCACTATTTGTGTAGTAACAAGTATACTAATAGTACATTTATATTAGTAAACTAACAAAATAACATATACTTTTACATATACTTGAGCTTTCCTTAAGAATCCTTATTAAAAAACTTCAAGAATATTAGGTATTTTGTAATAGTAAGGTATTTTGAAGAATGCTGGTAACTGGGAGCCATTCACTTGCATTGGTTTTGTGTCAACATTTTTTAGATTATCTCGGATTGTGCTCTCAAGGTTTGAGGGGGACAAATGGGTGACAGAATTAACAGATAGACTAACTATCAAACCTTAAAGCCAACCTGAAATAAACCGCTGAAATTCAGGTAGGTCTTTTCATTAGCCCGATCCAACAAATAAAGTTCAATTCTTGGCATAACATTGTCCAGACAGAGCACAGACCCAGACTAAACATTCTATAGTCAGTTGCTTGATATGTATGCTGAATCCTACATTCTCTTGTCCAAACAAATCCTTCTCTAGAAACAAACGGCTATAAACAAAACTCAGCTTTCCACTCAACTTCACTCAAATCCAACCCGTAAGTGATGGACATTGCCAACTTTGCGAGTCATGTTATACGGCTAAAATAAATTCTAACATTTTTCCTTAAAAATATAGATGTATAAAAAATATCAGATTTGCAAACTTGACTGCTACAGCCTGTCTGTCTGCTTCCTCTTACATTTAGAAGTAATGTTTAATTCATTACTGGTTTAAGCACTTTTCCCTAATCTCGCACTGCTTTTATGTCGTAACGCTGCCGAAAGCCCGTGAGGTCTGCCTGTGTGCGATGTGGGTGTGTGCGTGGGAGGCTGAATATCCACAGACTGTAGCTGGAGATATTGAATCCCTAAGCCTGGCTAATGACCAAGGAAACTAAAAGGACCTCGCTCCAATTAACCAATCAATCACCATTAAGTCTTATCACTGGTGCCATCGAGCCATTTTATATGGCGGGACTTCAGACGAATGTCCAAATGGGTGTGCATGGCGTACCTCGTGGATGAACTCTCCGATGTCTCCGGGGTGGGGTGCGGCCGAGCGCAGGGGATAGTTGGGCTCCGAATGCATGGGCCGCTCGTCCAGACGGCGGATCCCGACGGGCTTTATCATGTCTGGCTCCAGGGTATCGGGCTGCTGCAGCTGACTCAGATCGTAGTCCTAGAGACGCACAGATAGATGAGACAAACACACGCAAGGTTAGGAGTTTGCTAAAAGCTCAGGACTGTCTGGAAACATTAGTGTCAGCGCTGGTGACCGTAACGCTTTAATTTGCTTTGCGACGTTTGTGGGTTTACTTTGTTATACTTCGGGGACAAATTTGTTCCTGGAAGCTAGCTAAGGCTGACAAAACCTCCCTTTGGGGACGCTCGGGAACGTCCTCGTTTAGAAAAACGACTTAATGAATAAAATCCGTTGCTTTATAAATTTGAGGCATAATCACTGGGATTCCTATCAGCCTGAAATCCAGTTCACAAACAGCAAAAGTTAGGTCTACAAAAGAGTGCAAATAAAAATCTTAGCTCGGTAGATGTCAACGAAACGTGTGTTTTGCATTGGCACTGCAGAGCACTGAAACACCTCATATGCAAGTGTAAGAGTCTCTCACATACGCACTAACATCAGCGGGCAAAGCAGGAGCTGCTTCATCAATTTAAAATTAGTCTCTTGCTTGCCACGACTCAGAATCAGCAGCTGGAAATTATTCATCGAGATCTCACCGCATTGCACAGCTCAAATTAAAATCACGACGGCGAGTTAAAAATACTTCTCAAAGTGCCTTTAAACAAGCTAATTGTCTAAAAGATCAAGCGAATCAGCGTTCGTATATCTAACAACAACATCAGAGACTGAAAGTGTGTTTACCTGGTCTTCTTCTCCACCGCCTTCCTCGTCGTATTTGAGAATGTTGTCTCGCACATCGTCCTCTGGGTCGATCAGGAGCTGCTTGGCCTGTCTCTCTTTATCTCGTCTCTTCATCCACATCACAAACATCAACACCAGCACTGCACAGAGAGAGAGACAACGAGAGGGAGAGAGAGTGAGATCAATATAAAACTAACAAAATGACATTAGATCGTAAGTCACTATGAATGGGGTCAGTGGTCCAATTGCGCCAACATGACATTGGCAGATTCATTCATTTGAGTTTGGGACAGGACTAACAGGGAAAAATTTTTAAAAAGTGACCTAAGATATTTCTTATGTTTTATGACAAAAAAAAAGATTAATTATTGGGTAAATATCATAGAATTAGGTCATTAATGAAAAGGTAATATTAGAACAAGACAAAAAATCAGGTCCTATTGCTTTCACTATAAAACAAGACAAAATTGCTTAATAAGAAATACATTTTACAGTGTATCAAAAATGTTTTGGAAACAACAAATATTATTTCAATTTTCTAAAGTATTTTAAAATGTTTGGTATATAAATGTTGTTGTTTTATTGTAATGGAATGTATAAGATATTCAAAAAGTTTTTATAATTTAAAAAAAATATAAGCAAAATTCCAGAAATGTTGTGTTAGCAGGGACTGCTGGCAAAATATGTGCATCAACAATGAAAGTGTGTGCTTTTATTTGCAAAACAATATAAAATAGCTTTGCTTAACATTAAACATCTTGCAAATATAAGAATATTAATAATAAAAAAGGTAATTTATACTATGTCATTTATGAAAACTTGAATCTAATTTTAAACAGTATTAGAATTTGTAAGTTTGATTAATTTCAGTTTCTGTTTTCCTCCAATCAAAAGTAGTCTGCCAAAAATTACAATAAACTTATAAGAACCTTTACAGTGTGTACGTATCTTACCTAGCAGAATGATGATGCAGATCAGTATGGCGATGATGGCCCCAGTGCCCAGCCCGGCGGCCATGATGCGCTCCATGTCCACGCAGTCGCCGTGATGATCGCATTGACACACTTTAATGCGCAGGAAGGTTGTGTTGGACATGGGCAGGTTGCCTGAGTCTGTGATGCTAATGGGCACCTCATATATCCCACTTTCAAGGTAACTAATCTTAAGACTTAATTGAGCGTGATCACCTGCAAACCAAAATGACGAAGTTCTAACTGTGTATCTCAGATGTTTTAATTCCAATAAAGACATTAAGAATGCAACATACCACTGATTCGGGTGAGTGTCCAGTTCCTCCGGATATCAGAGGGTCGGTTGGGAAGGTCGAAGGCGTAAGGCCCAGCGTTGGGGTTGAGATCTCCGTCTACTGCTGTGATATTGATGGCATTGGGCTCAGGACGCTCGCAGACCTCCGCTTCCTGGGGAAAGACTCGAGGTGCGTTGTCGTTTATATCCAGCAGGTAAATCTGCAGAGTTCCTGTCCCGCTGGCGGGTGGGACACCTGTCGAAACGGAAAGAAAGTGAATACGAGCCCAGTTTTTTGTAGTTGGACACCTGGTCTACAATGAGGATAGCCAAGAACCTCGAATGAGACTCATGAAATGATCAATTTTGATGTATTATTAAAAATGAGTGATTAATATGTGCTCAAGGATCCGGATCTACGTTAACAAGACTTTGTTTCCCACTGAATTATAACAAATGATATCACGGAAATTGTTTTGCAGCAGCCAATCAGATTGAAACTGGTGATTTCCGTTAGCTCTTGGCATTTTGTCTCAGATTCATGTTGCTGTCATGCACGATTTGAAGTTTCTTTCTTAAAACAAAGAGACTTTGGTATTCTGGCTTGACTATAAACCGGTCAATCTTCACCTGTTCGTTCAGCTGTTAAAAGTTTCTAGTGTGCAATCCACCAGCACCGAGCCATCCGGAACCAGCACTGGAATTTAAGTTGGTCTTATCAGTGCGGTCAGTCAACCTGCCAATGTCCAGATTTGTAATCTATCTGCAAACAGGAGCTTATGTAACCACCACAGACTGGATATTCACAACTGGAGCGAACAGGATCGAAAGACCTTTAGACTTCACTGATCTATGAACGAAAAGCAGCTGAAAGACGAGTGGATACGCGCTGCAAGCTGCAGAAGTTGTTCTTCCTGTTAATGCTAGTGCTCGCAGCGCTTTTTTATCCGCCTTAGCCCTGAAAACAACTATATCAAGTAGGACTAAGTATGCTTCAATTTATTGAATCAGGTGCGTGAATCAGCATTGGACTGGATGCTGAAAGGTCTCTTAGCAGGAAAGGGAGCCAATCAGCACCACGCCGCTGCTAACACGTAAAGATTCCTCTTAACTGAGTGTTTCTGGGGACAGGCTTTCAAATTTACGGCGTGTGCATTAAAGAGAGTTTGTTTCGCAGAGTGGATGCGGAGGGAATGTTAAACACTGCAGCAGAATGGGGGCTAGCAGACTTCTGTAGACTCATTCACACAGAGAGCAGTGTATTGGCATATGTGTGCTTTAGAGAAAGAGAGAGAATCAAAGAAAAGACAACCACGAGACGTTGAGAGTATAGGTGTTTCTAGGAACTTGAATATATATTATTTAACATGAATATGTGTATTTATTTATATCTAAAGGACAGTTATGACAAAGAAGGGAATAGATAACTATGGGTGACTCTTTGTGTGTATAATAGATTTTAAAGAACTCAAATAATGGTTTGAATTACTGTAACAATTTTTTTGCTATTTAATTGCACACCTTTTTCTTTTTTATGTCCTTAAGCTAGAATGACTCTGAAAGTGACTCCAACTATACAGCTCATTTGTTTTTATTATTGTATTTGTGGTGTGTACACTATTCTTCCAAATTTCAATTTATATCGAAATGGCATCTTAAGTTTTTATATTGTACTTATTGTACTTGGTGTAAACAGGCCATCATTCTTCTTACCATTGTCAGATGCCATGAATGTGGCATTGTAGAGGTTGTTTCTAACGTATGGAGATTCCCTGTCCAGAACAGCAATGGTTGAAATTCGTCCGTTGTTGGGGTCAATCTCCAGCCAGCTGGCGGGGTCGAACAACTTGGAGTACCTTTAAAACATGAATACACATGTGGTTGAGATTCACTTCTTCATATACTAACCACTGTGAAAACACAATGCTTTGAAACACAATCACAATGTTCAAAAAGGTAAATTCTGCAGTCTACATTATGCACAGTGTTAAGTATACAAATATACATATTGTGGTGAGTGATACACCCACAATGCAATGCATTCGACTTGGCATTCCAATTGACTTTCAAACAGCAGTGTGAAATATGAGACGGAACTAATAAAAGACATGATATTTAACGAACTGCAAAATGGTTGATGTTTTTACACAAAATGGGATCAAAAATGCAAATGAACCCAATGTCAGTCAACTCCTACCTAATAGTCTGCTGCATGTATCTGTCTGGATCGTGTGCCGTTAAAGTCGTCAACATGGACCACTGCGGAAGACCCTCCTCCAGTTTGATCTGCTTGGGGTTGGGGTCGAAGTTTGGGCTTTCGTTCACGTCGATGACGCGTATGGACACTGTGGCGGTTGACTGGCGTGTGCGATGGATGCCACTGGTCAGCGATACCTCATTATCAGCCACGACAGTCAGCATGAATGATCGATTCATCTCGAAATCAACTGGCTGTACGCGAGGACACACAAACACACATAATCAAGTTAACATAGCTGCACAATCTGTTGTGAAAAGAATCCAAGTTTACAATATGAATGATTCTTGTTGCAATTAAACACACAGAGGAAAATGTTCGAATAAAAATACTGAATGACTCACTCTCAATTAAAAGACATATAAACAATTAACTCAGCACAACAGTAAATAGACGCTGTTTCCATGGAGACGGTCTTTTGCTCAGTATTTGAACCAGTGCCCATGGGACACGAAAAGCTTTGAGGAAATAGTGAGATGCCCTTGTAAAAACGTTCATCCATTGGCCTCAAACAGTACCATTTATCCAAACATAAGATGAACAAATGTGAACGCATGTGACTATGAATCTATAAATTTTTGACAGAACCAACTGCAGGATTTGTAGTCAGCTTGGGAATTACATTCATGCAAATGGTCCAATTTATATGAAGACACTTCCCCTAATACTCACTGATGTGTCCTGTGTTCTAGATCCACAGATATATTCCCTCCATTATTGGTATTGGTTTAGAAATAAAAATGTAATTAAAAACTGTACATCATTTTTATCACTATTTTATTGTTTAGCGATTTATGAAAAAACAATATTATTTTATTTATATGATAAAAATAATTTAATACTTTTATTAAATGTGCTTGTGCAGTATTTACTTATTACTTTCATTTGAAGGTTTTTAAATGGCTCTTTTTTATTATATATAACATGTATTTTACCCCATTGGCATACAGAGTTTCACTGGATGTACACGCCTGGCCCGAAATGCACAGATGCACCGATGCACATATGTATCAGTGAATAATCAGTATTGATCTATAAAAGCTAATTTCACCCTATAGGCCAACATCACTGATGCGATACTGAATATGAAAAGGGATTTTTAGAATAAATGAAGAAATATTAACTTAAATGGCAAAGGTGATTTAATTTTTTGGCAAAGGTGATTTAATATTACCACAAACCATATATTACTTTGAATAACTGTCTATTGGTATAAGTAGAACTTTTTTTACTTTATTCATCTCTTAATATAACATATTTGATTTCACTCATTTATGGTTGGATAATTGTTTTGTAAATTAATTTGATCAAACATTTATTTTGTGTCACTTGCATTTAAGTTTAGAAGAGTAACGCCTTCTGCTAACCCAAAACAACACTTGCAAGTCATGTTGTCCTGTTACCTTGACGACAGTGACGAGACCTTCATTGGTGACGGGGTCGGTGGGGATGGAGAAGCGTCCGGTCGGATCTCCGGATACGACTCTGTACACAGCATTCCAGGCTGGGGTTCCCGGTTCATCTTTGTCTGTCACGGTGAGATTTGCCACTATCACATTCACACGGTTCTCTGGGACTTCACCGTGGTACTACAGAGAGAGATGAAGAGATCGATTTTCAGCAAAGATGGCTTTAGTGAGAAAAGCATTTAAGAGTGAGTGTGTCTTACAGTCTCGCGGGTGAACTCTGGAGCGTTGTCGTTGACATCCAGCAAGCGTATGACGGCGGTGGCAGTGTTGGACAGCCCGTACATTGGGTTTCCTTCCATATCAGTGGCCTGAATGATCAGGGTGTACTGGGGCACCTTCTGCTCGACAATGAAAACAAAATGAGTTCAAATATTCTTCTAAAATTAAAAGGTGTTATGGTTGTCGTTACACTTTCGCACCTCTCGGTCCAGGCCAGCAGCAACAGTGATGATTTTGCCGGTCTTATTGTTGATAGTGAACATGTTTGAAGAGGGACTTTCTGGTGTCTGGGACAAAATCTTGTACCTAAGCATCCCATTGGCTGTACTTGGGTCATCTTTATCCTGGGACGTCACAGTCATGACAAAAGTACCTACAGCGTGACAATAAAAATGTCATGTTAATGTTTGCTTAAAATACATCACAGCATGTTCACAACATGCATGTGTCTATACCTGGTTTGGCGCCCTCATCCACCGTGCCGTTCCAGATCTGATGAACGAACTCGGGCCTGTTATCGTTCATGTCGATGACGTTGATGATGATGTCGATGGGGTTCTCCATCTGGTTCCCGTTAATGTCCACGGCATGCGCGCGTAGCTGTGGACATGAGTACGCAGTCGAACAGTTAACATTTACATAAACCTCGGAAAACTCTTAGCGAAAACAAAAGCTAGAAAAACAAACACTTAAGTCAACAACACAGCAGCTATCCAAACAACACTGCGCATTTGCCACCAAAACGGTGCTGGTTCCTGTGCCTGGCCCGTGAACCTGTTTTCTACACTTCTACATAGCTAAAAGATGAAGATACTGTTTCAACAAACCAACCTACAAATACACGCCGCATCACAGATGGATGTTTTTTATTACCATGCCCTAGTTTTAACTTCATCTTAAAATGAAACACTCTATTATCATTTACTAATCCTCTTGCTTTTTCAAACGTGTATGGCTTTGTTTCTTCTGCAAAACCCAAACAAGAGACTAAATTTGAAGAATGTTGGTAACTAGCACCCATTCACTTCTGTTGGTTTTGTGTTCACACAATAGAAGTGAATATGTGCTGTTGTTAACCAACTATTTTTCAAAATAACTTCTTTTGTCTTTGTCTTTGCAGAAGAATGGAAGTGAGTAAGTAATGATACAATTTTTTTTATATTTGGGGAAAGTGTTCCAATGAGCAAAACAAGGCAGCTATTTAAAACGTTTAACACACAACCCATTTTTCCATTCTGGGGCCGTCAATTAATAGTAAAACTTCTTTTTTGTGTATAGAAAAGGAGCAAATAACAACTTGACTTATTTATGACAAATTCCCTGGTCAGTGAGTTTGTGTAGTCGGCCTTTTTGCACTTTGTGCTGGTGCAGTAATACTGCATATATTCATGAGTTAACCGAAGGAAGCCAGTTGCTCCACCTTTAGCACCATTAGGAGGTAAATCATTACATATTCATGTAATCTCTGCAGTTATTTGAATGTGAATGCGGATTAGGCACACTGAGGGAGGTTAACCACCTCTGAGAGCTGGTGGTAAAGTGAAAGGATATTGAAACAAGTCGGGAAAAGATGGAACTACTTTGGGGAAAGATTGTGGATTGTTCTTACTTAGGAAAAGACAGATTTGTGGAATGCCCCCTGCAGGCACAATGAATTAAAGTGTCCGTGTGAGACTTAGTGTTGGGATAAGCTTCTCCGAGTTTAATTTTGCCTGCTCTTCTCTTCACGGTACAGTGGATTAAAGGGATGTCAAAGGTCACATTCTCAGACTGGCTGCCATGGTAACCCTGACACATGCAATTTATTGGACAGTGTTTTATTGAGCGTTTCTTCATATCCTTGATGGAATGTATCTGAAATCCAGGATGTGCATTATTAAAACACACACTTACATGGAAGTTTGGGATATGTTCTCTGTCGAGTGGTTTCGTAACAGACAGGATTCCTGAAATGGCATCGATGATAAACAGACCAGTGGGGTTTTGGTCGGCGCCTGGCCCGGTCACACTGTACCGCAACGTGTTAGTCTTATCCCTATCCGACTGGATCTGCAACACACAGAGTTTTTGCAACATTCAATAAAATGTTATGAATGAATCACCCTTTACATTCAACGCGTGTTTGCGAGCGATAAGGTGTTTTCCTGCATGTACTCACTTTGACTAGCTCTTCTGGGAATTGTTTTCTAGAGTTCTCCAGCACGTTGACAGGTGGAATGACCCAGTCCCTTTTCACACGGTTCACACTGCCGTCGCCCATGACAACCACGCTGTGCTTCGGAAACACTATCTCTGGAAGCTGGGAAAAAGGGATAAAAAGAACAACAGTTGGATTTACAAACACCCACTCGGTCAGCACACAATAGGTGATTTACGCACACGAACACTTGCGACACATCTGCCCAGGCCTTAAATAATCACAGAATTTATTTACAACTTTGTAATGGGGTCATAAATATCTCTGGTGCTCTAACATGAAATCCCACAATAGCGACATCCACATAATGAATGTGTATTAGGTGTATATTCACAATGGTTTCGATAATATTGTGATCATTTTAAGACTTGGTGTCTAATGTAATTCTTATTTTGGGGAGCTATCTGTTCATTGATCATTTTATGCCTTAAAACTTATCTTCGAGTATCAAAAGTGCCTTATAATTGCTTGAATGTTACTCTTCACCTCTTTATTAAGTTTACACAGATACGTGAATATGCAGAATAGCCCCGTCTCCACTCAATCACACACTTTTTGTCTCACTTAACTGTTCTAAAACTGTTATTTTAAATAGACCGCTGTATTTTACTGTACTGGATCTACTTGACAGCAGTGGCTGTTTAGTAGCATGACTTCAGATCAAATATATAAATATCAAACTATAGGCGATCTCATCCGAAGGCAGAAAAATGTCAAGATATGTAAATGTCTACAACATTGCCTATCCTCAGTGTTTATATGCAGAACTTGAAATCCAGTTCCATTTTCTCTCTCCACGAGTCTTGTTATTGAGAGGAAGAGACAGCCAGAGATGTGCTTGACCAGGCATTTGCCCTGCTCTTACTGCTATACAGAAAACCCAACAACAAAAACTATGTGTTTAGCAAAGAGTTCATTTTAGAGCAAAAATGGCCGTGCAAAGGTAGATCACTTTATGCGAGTACCGAATCTTTGAGAGTTTCTGATGGCGAAGCATTTCGATGTTTTGTTTCATTTGATGCCAGTAGAGCTTTATCCTCGACCCTGTTCTATCTCATCCTCTCCAAAGTGAAATAAAGATGGTCACATCAACGTGACTTGAGCGGAAGCTCTGTTTTATAAAGGTGGATTGTCTTTCTCTGTCTGTTCCACAGGCCGGGCAAATAATCGACTTATTACCTTAAACACTTGCCCCTTAAACGCTAAATTCAAACATAATGTAAAAACACCAATTCTTCCTATTAGATCATGATTATCTGTCAAAAATAGTGTAAAATGACTGTACAAAGTAACAGTGGATAACATTGTCATTCGTTTTTTTATTAATTTGTATTCTCTCTCGCTAACTCAATTTATGTAAAATTTTTGCTGCAATTATGACACATAACACAATAAGTCCCACCGTGTTACATGCAAAATAAGCCAAGCTTTCATGCTTGTCTTGTAGTCGGATGCTTATTTGCAATTGTTTTATGTTTAAGCATAACATACTCAAAAACAGTAATATAATATTGTATAACGGATTCACCACCCAAACGAGAGTAATGTGAAACAAAAACATTTGCTACACAATGTACGCAAACAGGATAGCAAAATATTACATGATTTATAAACCTAAGTACAAGCACATTAATGTTAAATGTTAATTGTGGTATTATAAACAGTTTCATTGGGCGCACACGCATAGTGTGAATTTAAAGGTGGGATAACCGATTTCTGAACACGGTTGTTGTTATTTAAAAGTCAACAATAAAATACTACTACGCAAAAGGAACATGTCCGCCCCCTAACGTCATCACTTTTTCTACACTCTTTCTTATCCGCCCCTTACTGGGATTGCCCCAGTTATATTGGATACCGATACACCGATATATAACCCCAGTTACATCGGTTATCGATCTACCGATATATAACCCCAGTTATATCGGTTACCCCGACTATAACTTTGGTTCTGTGTTTGTTTATCTAATGTAGTGGGAAGATATATAATACACTTTAGATTTGATTTGTATAAAAAAATGATGAAGTCTACTAGGTAAAAAATGCTGCCCTTTTAATTTATATAAATTGTATTGAATAAATAATTTGTAGACAGAGTAATGTAATAAACTTGTTATTTCTTTGTTTGTTTTCAGAAATGATCTCCATGAACTTAACTTAATTTGGGCCACAAATGCACACATGTGCAGTAATGTTTGTGTTGTTGCATTGAAACCACCTATGAATGGGACCATCATTTCAATTTAGCGGCAAAGTTCGCTGTCATGATCGCACTACTGTCTGTAAAAACTGCACTTAATAAATAATGCTTTTTACGCAAGGGCTCTTATATATTCTATTTGTCTCAATCACGAGTGTTTTTCTCCCTCACAGGCTCCGGTTATCTCCCTCTGTCCAAACCCCCCCTTCAACCTCTCATAATTTTTCTCCTTGAACATCTCGGCCTTATCTCGGCCTGTCGAAACCCTTCTCGCTCCCCATGTCTTGCACTCCCCCCTCTTGGCGTCGATGCACGTGCGTGTGTAATAAAGAATAAATTTTGCCTGTCTCCGAGCAGAAGGCAGGGCTATGAGACATATGGTTACTGTTCCCTAGCCGAGGGTCCAGATCTCCACCGTCTAATGTATCCTCCTGCCTTAATGTCTCTTTAGCATCGTTAAACATTAATTACCGGCCCACTATCTACGTGTTAGTGCTCTGCTAATTTTCTAATATAGTTTTATTAGTGCCGCGGCTTTGTTGCAGAGCGCTTCAGATGGAGCTGGACATTTTTCTGTGAGCTCACATTGCTGTTTGATGGCGTAATTGCGGCGTGAGGCTAGTTTAGGAAGGCCACGAGCTGTTAGCACTGTGACACGGTTATAATTTTGCCCGGTTTGAGTCCTTGCTAACAAGGACGCAATGCCGCTCATGTCCGACTGTACCTGCTCGGGCTGGATGAAGAGATCGATTTTCAGCAAAGATGGCTTTAGTGAGAAAAGCGTTTAAGAGTTAGTGTGTCTTACAGCCTTGCGGGTGAACTCTGGAGCGTTGTCGTTGACATCCAGCAAGCGTATGACGGCGGTGGCAGTGTTGGACAGCCCGTACATTGGGTTTCCTTCCATATCAGTGGCCTGAATGATCAGGGTGTACTCGGGCACCTTCTGCTCGACAATGAAAACAAAATGAGTTCAAATATTCTTCTAAAATTAAAAGGTGTTATGGTTGTAGTTACACTTTCGCACCTCTCGGTCCAGGCCAGCAGCAACAGTGATGATTTCGCCGGTCTTATTGTTGATAGTGAACATGTTTGAAGAGGGACTTTCTGGTGTCTGGGACAAAATCTTGTACCTAAGCATCCCATTGGCTGTACTTGGGTCATCTTTATCCTGGGATGTCACAGTCATGACAAAAGTACCTACAGCGTGACAAAAATGTCACGTTAATGTTTGCTTAAAGTACATCACAGCATGTTCACAACATGCATGTGTCTATACCTGGTTTGGCGCCCTCATCCACCGTGCCGTTCCAGATCTGATGAACGAACTCGGGCCTGTTATCGTTCATGTCGATGACGTTGATGATGATGTCGATGGGGTTCTCCATCTGGTTCCCGTTAATGTCCACGGCATGCGCGCGTAGCTGTGGACATGAGTACGCAGTCGAACAGTTAACATTTACATAAACCTCGGAAAACTCTTAGCGAAAACAAAAGCTAGAAAAACAAACACTTAAGTCAACAACACAGCAGCTATCCAAACAACACTGCGCATTTGCCACCAAAACGGTGCTGGTTCCTGTGCCTGGCCCGTGAACCTGTTTTCTACACTTCTACATAGCTAAAAGATGAAGATACTGTTTCAACAAACCAACCTACAAATACACGCCGCATCACAGATGGATGTTTTTTATTACCATGCCCTAGTTTTAACTTCATCTTAAAATGAAAAACTCTATTATCATTTACTAATCCTCTTGCTTTTTCAAACGTGTATGGCTTTCTTTCTTCTGCAAAACCCAAACAAGAGACTAAATTTGAAGAATGTTGGTAACTAGCACCCATTCACTTCTGTTGGTTTTGTGTTCACACAATAGAAGTGAATATGTGCTGTTGTTAACCAACTATTTTTCAAAATAACTTCATTCTTTATATCCTTGATGGAATGTATCTGAAATCCAGGATGTGCATTATTAAAACACACACTAACTTGGAAGTTTGGGATATGTTCTCTGTCGAGTGGTTTCGTAACAGACAGGATTCCTGAAATGGCATCGATGATAAACAGACCAGTGGGGTTTTGGTCGGCGCCTGGCCCGGTCACACTGTACCGGAACGTGTTAGTCTTATCATTATCCGACTGGATCTGCAACACAGAGTTTTTGCAACATTCAATAAAATTTTATGAATGAATCACCCTTTACATTCAACGCGTGTTTGTGAGCGATAAGGTGTTTTTCTGCGTGTACTCACTTTGACTAGCTCTTCTGGGAATTGTTTTCTAGAGTTCTCCAGCACGTTGACAGGTGGAATGACCCAGTCCCTTTTCACACGGTTCACACTGCCGTTGCCTATGACAACCACGCTGTGCTTCGGAAACACTATCTCTGGAAGCTGGGAAAAAGGGATAAAATGAACAACAGTTGGATTTACAAACGCACTCAGTCAACACACAATAGGTGATTCACGCACATGAACACTTGCAGCTATAATTTTGCCCGGTTTGAGTCCTAGCTAACAAGGACGCAATGCCGCTCATGTCCGACTGTACCTGCTTGGGCTGGGTGAAGTTCACGCGGACCAGCCATTGCTCCTGAGATTCCAAGTCCTTGGCCTTGATATCCAAGCCTCGCCCCTTCCTGTCGGAGAGCAGCAGGTTCCGTGCCGCGAATACGGTCCCGTCAGCTTCTATCCGAAAATCTGCAGGGTCCCCGCTCTCGAAGCGCAGGCCGGAACCTCTCCCGCAGTCCACGAAATCCACTGCAGAAAGAGAGAGAGTGTGAGGCTGCTTTTGTTTTTAAACAGCAAACATCATAAAAAAACACAAGCACACAGGAAATCACATTCTCACTCAACCGCGTGGGAATAATAGTTTTACTTGAAAAGTGAGGACGAGGGGAGAAATGGAAACTGCACACTGACAGAAAGACACAGAGAGAGAAAGAGAGAGAGAGAGAGAGAGAGAGAGAGAGAGAGAGAGAGAGAGAGAGAGAGAGAGTTAGGAAGGGAAGGAGAGCAAAGGAAAGTAGGAAAGGAGAGCAGGTTCAGCTTCTAAAGCTCTCCTGCATAATTCATGCTGAGACATCCCATGCAAGCCCCCAGGTGCGCTGAGGAACGGAAGAACGGGAGGACGATGAGACACAAAAAGCGAGGGATGAGGAGGGCTAGAGAGTAAAGCGAGAAAGTTGAGAGGTATCCGCAGCACGACGCAGGAGGGAATCGCATTATGGGTAGAGACATAAATGAATGTGCTTTATTTATTATGTTGCAATTAGAGAACAGAGACAGACAATTACATGCGGAGAATTGAGAGATACTCGGCGATCAGGACGCATTTGTTTGGGAGAGAGCTCACATTGACTGGGCTCGTTTCTCTGACATTTTTCATCTTTCGAGCAGAACGCCAGCGCTCATTATCTGGCCCAGGTGGAGGACGCGCCTGGTTTCTAGCTGACACGGTATAGCTGCAGAGTACGTTACGGTTTATTATAGTATTCATAATGACTTTACATTTACACTTATTCATTTGGCAGACACTTTAATCCAAAGTGACTTAAGAGTATTATGCAGTTGTCAATCATCACCACAGGGCAAACAGAGGTAATGTGTCTTGCTGAAGTCATTGTCTGCAGACACTGGGATTCGAACCAGAAACCTTCTGCTTAAAAGTCCTACTCTCTAACCACCAGACCACAACTGACCCCATTATTGTCACTTCTCTTTGTGATAAGGTCATACTTAGGAAAATAAATAAAAAACACATTTATCATATTTTTCAATCTTAAACTAATTTTTACCCTTGTTGTTTTTTTTAAGATATGACTTTTCAATCATTTTTTAAACTAGAAGAGCCTTTTTTACAAATTAGCATTTGATATCAAGAACCGTGGAATTTTTCTGCTATTGGTACAGACTTCTGAAACGTTGGTCCTGTGACAACACCGATTTCAGAACTTTGACCTTTAAATGTACACTTAAAGAAGCCCAGGTCTAGCAGCCAGCATCCGTGATCCAACACATGAGGGTTAACCCTGGACTCGAAGCCCGGCACTTAAAATCCCTCTGTACCCATCCCGCTGTGCCTATGCCTTCCCTTCTATCAATTTCGTAAAACATGTGAAAAAGCTCAAATAAACAAGCGCACCTTAAACACTTGGGTGGCCGTAAGCGGTTGTAAAGGACACAGTCGACACAATGACCTAAAACCAGGAAAAGTCCCACACGCTGTTCGAGCTTACAAATGTTTTTAGGGCACAGCACGCTATTTTCAAACGGCCTAAAGGTCCTGAACTAAATCGCTTCTCCACGTAGTGAGCACAGACTGTGATGCTTTCACACAAACTCGGGCGCATTCTCAGATGCGTGCACGTGTTGTGTTGCATTTGCGTGTACGTGCGAGATAAAGTGTTGATTTGCCATATAGTGGTTACACCGCTCACTCTCGTTAATCACCGTTTATTATGTAAGGACCTCTCAGGGAAATACAGAAGGCTAAAATAATCAGTCACTATTATTAGACATGGCAACCAACGAGACCTTATTACCGATTATTAGATAAAGACAACCTGAAGGGGCCCAGCAATTATTATGTTTATCTGATCGTTAATATCGGTAGTCCCGGTGTCCTTGCCCGTAAAGTGGCACCTCATTCTTTAATTCCTGCCGATCGAAATGAAAAGACTCCCTTTCCTTGCCCCCGGCGTCATGGAGTAATGCGTTTAATGTAACGTGATTTCCCTGATAGCTGTGAATCTCTTGCTCGGCAGGTGCGAGCTTGGTGGGTGTTTGTGTGAGTCTGTGAGATGGTCAGGCCGTTTTATGAGATGGCTGGCCTGCAGCTGCATTTCCTTGTGCACATTTCATGGGCGCGGGAGGGTGTAAGCCCTATACGTCTATCACCCTGTCTGCTTCCATTACGAAGCTGTGCTCCTCAGAGGGGAGAAACAGAGAAAACGGTGTCTTCCACCACGTTAAGTCTTTTTTTCTCTATGCGACGTCCCTGCGTACTCAAACGGGCAGTGCCGCTTAATGCGGCGCATGAAAGCTGCATTACTCATCGCGTCTCCCGAGCAAACACGGTTAAAGGAAAAACAGTGAAAGCTAATTAAATTATAAGGATGATTTAATTTAAGACAGAGTTTGCTTAAAGTTAATTCACTTACATCTGTGGAGCTTCTGCGTGTTGTTTCATAGAGCCCTCGACAAACAAGAACATGCATGGGTCTTCAAACTGCAATATGATTCGCATGAAGAGACTACCAGAGATTTTATTGTGTCTTCAGTCCATGAACCACATCTCATCTGTTAGATTTGTTGTGTAGCGTTTTATTATTGATTTTTTGATATATTAAAGCTGATTATGTAGATCTGTCTCTTTCTTAACGGCTGATGGCCCTGACATTTATGTCTGGTGTTATTGATGCTGTGACGCAAATCGGCATGAAATAAAAGATTCATTATCAATACTGAGGCAAGAAACGTAATAGGTTCATGATTTACTTTGAATGTAACAATGAAATTTAAATACGCAATGGAGAAAAACAAATATTTTTCTGCCAAATTAAAAGCTATTTATGATAATTGTTCAATACAGCAAAGGATTTAAAAGGATAGCTCACCCAAATATAAAAACTATATTTACTATATTTACTCCCCCTCTTGACATTTCCAACCAGTTTGACCTTTTTATTCCACAGAACACAAAAGAAGCTATTTTAAAGAATGATGGTAACCGAACCACAGCAGTTTAGTCCATGCAACAGAAGTTAACAGGTAGCGCCATTTGTCGTTAACAAACATTTTCCAAAATATCTTTTGTTTTTTGAAAATAGAAGGACATTCATTCACCTGGCCCCATTCACCTGCATTGGTTTCGTGTTCACATAGTAGAGTGAATGTCTTGTTTGTGAGTTTAACACAAGAAAGTAAGACGAAAAGATATATAGAAGAATGTTTGTAACTGCCACCCACTCGCTTGCACTGTTTTTGTATTCATACAACAAAAGTGACTGTGTAACACCAGTTTGGTTACCAACTTTCCTCAAAATATCTTTTCTGCATGTTTTGCACTAGAAAGTCAGACACAAGTCAAGAAAGATATTTTGAAGAATGTTGGTTACTGGTGCTTATTCACTCGCATTGTCTTGGTGTTTATACAATATAAGTAAATTGATGCCCGTGCTTTTACAATTACTAACTTTTGTAAAAATATCTTTATATTTTGCAGAAGAAAGTCAGATACAAAGATATTTAGGAGAATGCTGGTAACCGGCCCATTCACATGCACTTCTTTGGTGTTCATACAGGAGTACTACATGATTGCCCCTGCTGTTCGGTTACCAACTTTCTTCAAAATAACTTCTGCTGTGTTCTGCGGAACAAAAAAGTCATACAGGTTTGTAGTGACAATGTCACTGAAAGCATAATAGTTTATTTACCAATCCAAATTATAGAAGCAAAACACAATTCAGCGACTGTCTGCTGTGCATTGCCATGCACATTCGATTACACCATAATTTTAGCCACACGCTTATATACAACACCTCAGCGTGCTATTGTGTGTGCTATTGTGTGCCACAAAGAGTTGTCGCGTATATGTGTACAATCTCTTCAACCATTCTTGCCTCCAACGTAACCCGTTTGCAATTTCAAGCGGTGGCGATGAAGTAACGGTACCCTCAGACATTTACGAAAGGCAGCGAGTAATAAACGAGAACACAGAAGACACATTCAAGCCCAAGTGCTGATGTGGTGAGCCGGCAGAGGTGCGATGTGCTCTGTAAGCAGTCTTATTCAGCCATCAGCGATTAGCATTCAACACAGACCTCACGTCTCCGCCGCACCAAGTGTCTCTGCTCTTCCCTCCCAACAGGCCCCTCGCTTCTTTTTAATACCAGTCGGCCTTAACCGGCTCTAGCTTTTAGTACCAGCGCCACATAAATGAGGATAGTAATGGAAAAATAGTTTTGTTTAGAGCCCCACCCCCAGGAGGGAGCGTAAAATAGCTGTCTTAATGTAGTCGTTTGGAGTTTCACGGTCTCCGAGACGTACTGAGTCTTTCTGCGAAGGAATTCAGATGGATGTGTCACTTAGGACCTCACTCGGTACCGAGCATGGCCGCCTTTTGTAGCGCCTGCCTGTAATTGCCCTTTTTCCATGACTTTTCTTAGGGCGCATTTCCTCTAATGGCCCCATTGCTCAGGCACGTCCCTCGGTGTGCATGGCAACTTAGGTTTAACTCGAACGCACTACCAACCGCAGCCAATGTAAAAAGACAGACGCGTTCGCACGTATGACGGAGAAAATATGCCAGCGGGAGCTAAATCCATTTTTGAAACTAAAGTGCGCATTAAACTGTTATGGCTTTTCTGCTTGAGAAGATTTATCATCACTTTTGGAAAGCGGCACGATGTGTGGCACCCATAATGAGCCGATGGCTATTGATTGGTTGCCAAAATATTCTAATGGTGAGTTACGGTCAAAATAAAAACGCCGCCTGTATTTGCCTTCCCTGGGCTTTACGTGTCACTGTTTGTTAGGCTAAATGACTATGACGTTGTCCATATGACCCGTGTGACCTGGGAAACGTGAGAGGCGGATCAGCGAATGAATCGTTCTTTTCATTGAACCGGTTGATCTGGTTTACAAATGGTGCTTCTGAACAGACTGAGTTCAGCGCACTGACCAATGATCCGGTCAATCTGGCGATTAATGGTGACATGCTTGCATTCCGGGAAAGCTTTTTGCGAAAGGGAAGTACTTCCATTGGGTTTTGAACATTTACAGTCGAGAATATAACCGTGACTTGTCCTTTATGAGCTGGGGGAAACTTCTCATGGGCATTAAAGGGACGGTTCGCCCATTTCCTCGTCTTCGAGTTGTTTTAAATCTGTATACATTTCTTTGTACTGATAAAGAAAGATATTTGGTTGATTGCTTACATACAAACCGTTCTTGGACCCCCTTGGCTATCATACATAATTTTTTTCTTCTTCTATTGAAAACAAAAGGAGATATTTTGAAGAATGTTGGACGACAAAAAGTTTTGAGAAACGTTTTTCTGGTCGACAACCATTGTCATTGTCCTAATATGAACTGTTTGGCTACAAGCATTTTAGCTCAACCAAGAAATACAAGTTTGGAACAACTAGAGATTTTTGTTTGAACTACCCCCTTTAACAGCATACAACAAAGCGTCTGACACGCCAACGTTAACAATTTTAAAATATAAGTTAACAAGCTGTAAAGTTTTCAGGGTTCTGAATTGTATATATTTTTGCCTTTGGAAATTTTGAGCACTTTTTCTATCACAGACTCTAAGAAAACGAGCATTCAAATTTGATTTGACCTATTTATTTCATTATGATTTTAAACATTGACTTGGCTCTGCCCAGTCGATATTAAATATATCAATGATTTTCGCAAAAGATTCCTTATTTTCTACAAAATTAATTTAGTTATAACAAGTTAATAACAAAAAACGATTTAAGGTGTGTTTTCCCAGGCAGGTTCACATTTTCATAATCAATTCATATCCACGCTACCCTTAAACATAAACGCTACCCAGCAGTATACTGTACAGTACGTAACAAAAAGACGGGACATGACTTCAGTTATAGCTCATTCCCTTGACATCAGTCCTAAAATACCCTCCACTCCCTTTCCTCATTTGTTCAGATTTTTAATTTAGATCAAAAGAACACGGCGAATATCACGCCTGATTAGGCTCAATCTCGACCTGTTAAATGACTTGATCGCATGCAAATGCATGCACACTCAAACACATGCAGAGAGAACACTGATATTGCACTCATTTTCTGCCTGTTGCCTTTCCAACACCATTGTAATGCGTCGTCGGTTCAACAGGATGTTGTATTTAATTTGCTCGCGCCATGTGCGCTATGACAGAACCGGATGATTTGTGTTTTGTACGGCAGATTCCACTAACAAAAAGTGACAAAGAGTCCCTGTGAGATTACTATGGTAGTTTAAGAAATTGCCACATACATATAATGAATACTGTGTAAATGCCATAACTGCTATATGCACACAGTAAACGCTGTATTTATCCCAGGATCATGGTATTATCACCCAGTGCCAGCGGGAGGGTCCCTTAGTTGCTCTTTGCTTACAAAGAAAAGCATTTGAATAAAATTTGACTTTCTGCAAATGTTGTGCGGTAGTGTTTTATACATAACACTGATTTGGACTACAACACAATAAACCACAATACAACACAGCACATTTGACACTCGAAATGTGTTTTAGATTCTGTCCAGTAACATCAAAATAAGCCGGACAGATCCACGTGAGATGTCAGATGTGAGATGCTGAACAAGAAAAAATCTGAATCCGTGTCAGCCCCACCCTTAGGAAAATGGAATATTCTTGACGTCTTATACGTTTGCTTAAGTAAAAGTCAAGTATAGTATACTTTATCTACAAAGTATACTAATATCAATGTACTAGTAGTGTATTTGGTAATTGCCTGACTTTTGAGTTTAGAAAAGTATACTTTTCTGTTTTAAGTTTAAAATAGATACACACTTTTAATAAGGGCAAACATAAAATAATGGTTAAAAGTAACAATTATATTATGAATTACTCTTCCAACCTATATTCATGTCTTTGTTTTGTTAAACACGAAGATATTTGGAAAACTGTTAGCAACAGTTGGCTCAAACTGTTTACGCAAACATTTCTCTTTTTAACAGAACAAACAAATATGTAATATTTTATTAACTATGGTAGTCAATGACATACCACCAATCTCAGTTGATAAAATTATAATAATATCTTTCTAACATGTATACAGGTTTGAATTTCCATTTTCTAGAGAACTCTCCCTTTAACTGAATCCCGGCACTTATTTTTCCAATCATGCATTTTTCAGCCCGGCCATAAAGTCAGTGTGTATGTTTGTGTGGATGCGCATGCGTGCAATGTCATTATAACCTGTGACCTTGCTAGATTGCTGGTGTCTGTGCGCACTTAGGATTTATGACCGTGCACAGACCCGCACACATTTGGCAGATGGCAGGGGCGCCACGCCACTCCATTCCAGTGCATTCCATTGCTCTTTCACCTCATATATGTCCACACACACAATGCAGAAACATTTTTGCTGCTTCAAAAACCTTTCTCTTAAGATCCTTGTCTAATTGGCAAGTGTATTTTAAGCCTCCATAAGCATTTCCGCAGTTAAACTTAATATTCCTCGTAATATTATGCATGCAATCTGTGTATATCCGGAGGCGTTTCAACACCTTCACCTCTCAACATTAACCAGAAATAGTTTAAAACACACCCGGCCGTGCCGCTGCAAAATGGCTCTGTACTAAAAAGTAATTTTGCGTGTGTGTATTCTGGGCTGATTTCTATGAACCATTTGCTAATATTTCAGAGGATCCAGCTTCCATTTTAAGGTAAATGAATTAAAATAGAATGATGTGCCTACATTTATAAAAACATGAGAAATAATACTATTTTAAATAAAAAAAAAGAATAGTTCGTGTTGTCCAGCCTCCACTCTATTTTTCTTGTTATTGCCTTTTAAAAATGGGGTCTATTATAATGTGTGACCGAACATCTATGTGAATTACCGTTATTTAGGTTTGAAACCACAGAAAATTGCCTTTCTGACAATGTTGCCTTTGGGAACGCTGACTGGGTCACAACATTTCCGCATCAATGGACAGACATTACAGTCGGAACCTTCAACCACACATATCAAACTTACATTTAATAGAGCATGAATATGAAGAAAGATCTCGTTCTTAGACTTATAAAGGTACATTGTACTCAAAAACAACAATAAAATGGCCCAGTTTTCTTTGTTTGGAGTACACTGCCTTTAACATTTTGGGACACTTGAGTGAATGTCTCTCATTATTGGTGAAAAAGCCTTGGTGTATGCCTATATGTCAGGAAAAGAGTTTATAGACAACAATAACATTTTAGCAAGCATAAATGTCGGTCATTTTATTTATTAAAAATGATTTATAAATGGATGACTTAATATTGCAGAAAGGTCAGAGAATAAGAGCGCAGAATAAACAGGGACTCTTTCTTTATAAGGTATCCTTGACAAAAATGAAAAGAAAACATTTCAGCAAATTCAAGTCAAAATGTGACTTCACTAAAGATTATTTGTCTTATGTCATATTGATTTTTTTTTTATAAATTTGGAAAAAATTATAGATGGATCAGTAAGTGTCCCATAAATTGTCTAGTAGTTACAGATTGATGAAAAACGCAGATGAATTATACACAATGCTATAAAAAACATTCAGAAGGTATAAGGTTGATATTGTTGTGTTCCCTCTTCTTCAACATGTTGTATTACAATGTTTCGTTGTTGCTTTTGAAAGTGATCTGACGTAAGAATGTAATGACATAAACAGAACTCAGCCAGACCATATGTAAGACTTTACTAATTGCTCCCTGAATAATGACAGAAGAACAGACAACAGAACAGAACAACATTGATATACGGCACTAATCTACCAGGACAAAGCACTGGATTTACAAAGAAAGCAAAAATGAATTTTTCAGGGTGGGAGGGGTGCTCTGTGTATTGTTCTATGACAAAAGCGGAGAAAAATAAAGGGAAAAAAACATGTTGACTTGCAGCGCATCAAACAGAAGACCAGACCTTTAAACCAACAAATTTCCATGACATTTCCAGCGGTTGCTGTATACTTTTCAAAGTCGTTCAACTTTAGAATGATCCACATGTGATTCATGCAGATCTTGAAATAACACACACATATGACTACTTCCTGTTTCATTCTTTCAAATATGCCCTTTATTACATTTAATGACTTCTTCTGCACTTCTGCACTGGGAAAGAATACCGTAAAACCCCTTGATATTTTAGGAGGAAATGAGAAACCTTTAAAAAAAGGAAGCATGCCGAAAATCTCAGGCCTAATATTTGGGGTTTGTGAACTCACACACATGCACTTGTCGGTTTGGTGTTTAAAGTGAAATGGATGGTAAACCACAGGAAACATGAATTGGGGGTTGATAGACAGAGGAAAAGATTATAAAGGCTTCAGATTATGTGTGTGTGTGTGTAGGGCGATTGAAGACTCCCTCGGGTAAAACTGACCACTCTAATCGCTCTTCATTGTGTATCTCAAAGACTGACGGGAAATAACAAACTGCAAATAATTACAAACATCTGCACACGCTTTCGCAGGGCTGAATACGGATGATACCATCATCTAGGAACATTGTTCAACAAACCGTGCCGCATTCTGCAATGACAATATATGACAACATGCATGTTAAGCCATCTTTTCTTAACGGATGTCGCTTTAATTTAAAAACAGAGACTGACACATTTCATGACCTCAATCCTTCTAAATACATCTCGGCCTTTGTGTACGTTCCCGCCGGCCTGTTGGTGCCGTTCACGTAAAAAAAACCCAGATTGAAACAAGCGACTGCGAAACAAAAGGAGACAAAAGCGGGATTAGACTTCCTCAAATCTTGAGTTCCCGGAAAATACAGTGATTTGAGCTCAAGCCCCGATTAAATTCATTGTTCGTGTGTGCGTGGCATGCGTCACTTCTTCACTTGTGCTTCTTACTTCTTGATCTCTTCATCTGACACACTGCATGCTACTGCGAGGGCGATCAAACCGCGTCTGGTGGTGCCGTGTCAACATAGGTGCAGTCCGGCAAACAAAACAAAAATCAACAAAGAGCTGGTGTAACACAAACCCGAAAACACTGTACACAATCACTGTACAGCACTTGACCCCGGGGGGAAATATCCAGTTGCGTTTCTCGCAGAAATATGCATGGCGACTTCAACTGAATATGATGCAAACGCAATTGTGAACGAACCACTTTTGCTACTACACAGACATACTCAAAAACACTTCAATGTGGTGAGAGGTAGAGAATTGTGGATATTGATTTCTTCTCCAGCAGAAATCCATAACCTCCTGTTTGTAACAGATGCCCATTAGATCCTGCAGTTCGGGAAGAAACATCCCTATTATGACCCTACAGAGTGTTACTCAACAGAAGGTGTGTAAGGAAGTCATGCGCTCTACCTGTCCTCAGGTGTGACACCGATACCCACGTCCCGTGTGAAACGTGATTCCGGTGAGACTGCGGAGGTATAGAATACGCACATAAATCGAGCAACTGAGATCGGCTTTCCTCGCCGGCTCTCCTGTGAGAGATACTTAATACTCCGTTGGTTTACAGGAGCACCGTGAGACAGTCAAGAGAAAGAGTATACCTGCGATGAACTACAGCAAATTGAGTTTGGTGCAGATGGGAAAGAGACAAAGTAACGGTCGCATTGAGGTGTTGTTTGAAATACTGGGTCACGACTACATTACCCATAATGCATCAGGATGGCAGACCGGAGTGTAATGAGATTTGTACAGGCGCTGACCCAGATAACCAAGCCTGCAGTGTGTGTGTGTGTCTGGTGTGTGTGCCCCAGCGTCTTTGTGAATCCAGATCGGTAAATCTCAAGAATAAGCGTACACGTGCATTTGGTTTAAAAGATTCTTTAAACTGCTGTGAGCAAAGTACTGATTTCTATTCCTTTTGTAATTTATGTCTGTCAGCATAAGTATGTCAGTCCGCATGTGTGTGTGTGTGTGCGTGTGTGTGTGTGTGTGTGCGAACGGTGACAGCTGGGGAGACAGTGGGATCCAGTATTGTGGACAAGGGCAGACTTAGTACTCTGATATGTGTGCAGGGGGTATGCGTACGTTTTAGTGTGTGTCTGTGTGTCAGGATTATCACCGGCTGAGCCGAAGAAAAATAAACAAGAGATGTATTTTGAAATTCTCAAATGACATAACTATGCGCAGATGTAACATGCTTGCCGAACTATCAAACATCCATCCTAGACCAACATGCGATTTTGATCTGTAGTAGAAGCTACAGAAGATGTCTCCGGCTGTGCGGTCATGTTTGCGCCTCGCTCTTTACGAGCCAGTTTCTGTTGACTCAGGAACAATACTCCCTGCACGACGGCGCTCAACCAAATGGGACGAATTAGGCCAGGTTGCCTAGCGCCATGCTGGTCGCCCCTGACAACCCCAAGGCCTCCAGCTCGGGAGCAAAAGGGAAGAGCTTTGGAAAAGCCGAGGAATAGAGTTTCATTCGGCACTTGCAAAAACACCTCCCCCCGGGCTGGCGAAACAATGTCTGCCGTGTCAAATCAATCGGCAACGCCCAAGGACATCAATATGGGGCCAATAAATCTCGCTGGAGGGAGGACTACTCTCTCACCTCTCCGGCCATATGGGAAATGCCGTAATAGGCGCACCGGTCCACTACCAGAGACCTGCGTGCTCAGACATTTAAAAAGCGTTCCTGCACATGGGCGGTACCGTGTTAAAGCCAGGAATCTGCACAGGTGATAGAGTGTTGCGGCAATAAAAGAGCGAAAGGTGATAGTGAAATAAAAGTGGGGCTTGGGAGACAGAGGCAACAAAAGACACAAAAGCACTCTCCTTTGAGGAACGGCTGTGTGTAAAAAGCATACGCTAGTAAACGACGCTTCAAAGCCGTGTGCGAGACAATGCAACACAAAGACGGGAATATCAGGGAAAATGAGACATGAAGAGAGACACACAAACCAAGCCATGGAAGCAGAGAAAGACAGACACACTGAGATGATGTCAGCGCTGTTAGATCTTGAGACGGCCCCTAAGAGGAACGTTGTATTAAGAGATTTGCCCTGCTGTTGGTTGTTTTTAAGAAAGATTTCACCCAAGACCCAAGTCACATTTGTTTCTGGGCATATTGGGTTTTATCTTGGAAACTTTTTTACTCATCCTTTCGTTATTTCAGACATGTGTTTGTTTCTTTTTACCGCGGAACACAAAGAAGAAACTTTTAAGAATGTTGTTAACTGGCACACACTCACTTGCATTGATATGTGCAATGAAATGCAATGGATGCCACCGCTGCTATCAACTTTCTTCCAAATATCTTATATCAAGAAACTCATTCAGGTTTGAAATGACAACTATGCAAGTAAATTTTGATATAACTTTCATGTTTGGGTGAACGATCACTTTATTATCATGGTTGCATTAGGGTTATTGTGACTTAACACCATAGAGAAGCGTGGTCATCTTTTCCAAAGTGTCCATCCTTTTAAGAAACATCAAAGTGGATGCTGATTTATAAAAGACAGCATAATAGCTTTGTGTTCTGAACAAAATGATATATTAAGTCTTGATTCATTAAAAAAACCAGCATCAGCATCAACCTTTAATGCATCATTTTAACAACTTTTTCTAATGCTTTTGACATTCACCAAGTCACCATCTACTTCAACTAAATGGAAGAATTGGCCGGACATCCTCTCACACCTTTAGTGTTCCAGGGTAGAACTAAAACAACACTGGCACCGGAGTGAATATATGATAACATTTGAATATTTGGGTTCCTGCTCCTTTAAGCGTAAGGGAGAGAAATCACATGAGCCAGCCCAATTATCACCTCCCGCACCCACTAACTCCTGCACCAGATAATGTCCTTTCTCATTAAACACCAGAGAAATCATTTTTAATAGCCGTCGCCTTCCTCTCCTGTTGTGTGCGTGCTGGAAAAACGGACCCGTATCAGGCACAGCTGCGATCCATTGTCCTGTATTAAGGTCATGCTAGCTTTACCCCGATCCAAATATATCCCTCCATCTTACGGGAAAACACAAGAATTCCACTTCACACTCTCTCTCCTCGCCTAGCTGCTGACACACCTAAATAAGCAAGTGAGCTGATAGCAGATGCAAAGGTGTGAAGGGAAGGAAAATGAGGGGAAGTGTGTAATAATAAACAACAAGAGGAGAGCGCCCGTTCAGATGCCGCGGTGACCTGAAACGAACCAGAGCTGGACGCGAGCCCCTCCAGCTGGCCCTTCTCTAACGTGGACTATCTTAACTCTTGTTAAAACCCACACGCGGTTTCTTAGCTTATCTAAATGAGGACATACCACGGTTATCTGTGGGTTTTATTTGGAGCCGATGATATGCTCAGCCCCTTAATCGTGACCCTCACACAAGCCTGGTGGCGTGACCATTAAAGGGATAGTTTGTGCGAAATAAAAGTGCCGTCCAAATCTATCGAGCATTTCATCAAAAGAAGATACTTCGAGAAGCGGTTTTGTATCAGGTCCAACAAAAATGCTTGGTTAACAACGTTTTTCAAAATATCTTCTTTTGTCTTCTGCACAAGACATATTCATGTTAAGAAAGACAGCAGGCTGGACTATCACGAGACACTGTTAAGTTTAAGACCAACAAAATAACTTTCACGATTTATATGTCGGGAATTACAAACAAACCATAACATTCTTATTTCAAAGGACAACTGATTTATTATATTCGTAAATCTTTTCAGTTGAAAATCCCCAGACGGATTTACCCAAATTGTGGGCATGCTGTCATGTCCAAACTACCCGCAGACACACACGCTAACACAAAAAGGAAAAAATGACGCATTGGTCTGAGACATGCCGATCTTGGCTTATCCCAATTGTTGAGGGGGATGGGGGGGGGATCTGTACTTACAGCTGTCAACCAGTGGGTCTTGATGGCACAATAAATCCATACATAGACACACACATATGTGCTAACAGGAAGCGCATTGTTTTGGACAGACGCCATCATGCAAGATTACCCCTCGTACCCCATTATCAAATAAACGGCCTTTAGATCCGAATAACTCCCACATGATCATACCTCCAACTGGAAGCCTTTATGGAAAAAGATTAGAATAACACAAATATCAGTCGGATTAGAGATGGGGGGGGTTTAGGCCGGGTGGCGAGACGGGTACGGTGGGCCACGTCTGAATTTAGTGTGTATGTGATCTGGTGACATTCTTCATGTCTGCGGTAGCCGTGCGCGCGGCAAGTCGAGGCAACATAAACACTAATAAAGCATTTAAAGAGCCACAGCCATACATGCTTCCATCCCATATCTTCCCTCTGCAGGATGGCATAAGGAGAGATTTGGCAGAGCATGAAATAGACGGCGGACACAGCAGCGCCTGCATACACGCTCGCAGATGAGCAATTCTATTCTGAGGGGTGTTTTAGCATGGTGGTGTTTTGTTTGTGAGTACGGTGAATCATTGTGATGGTACTGATGACATCATAATTGCCTTTCTATGTAGCTGCGCTGCACTAACAGGATTGGGGAATGATTCACCAATTCACAACTACCATCCAAAAGAATAGGGAAGACAAATCTCCTTGCAGCGATTTGTTTCTAACATTGCGTTCTCACAGTCTATGGGCCTATTTTCTCATTTCTGAATGTACATTTTGTCTCTCCTGTGTCTGGACCACTAATACAGCAACTGGTTTAAGTCAATTCCTTGTTTTGCTTTAACGGGACCAAGCACATCTGAACCAGGGGTGTCATGACATAGAATATATTGACACCATATACCACTATAAAGCACAATATTAAAATTTAATTTATTAATATATCACACACATGTATTCAGTGGTAAGAGCGACAGTAGTTACAGACTCCCTATGCTTGTACTGCGAGTGTGATTCATTGTCTAATGAAGGGAAGACAAAATAAACAAGTTAAATATAAATGATTAAAAATGAAATTAAATATCCTTATCGGACCTTTATCATAAATTCATTTGTGAAGTGAAAAACGAATATTGTGAAGTCCCTATTTACAGTTCTCGGTTATTGTGGGCATATACTTACAATTACAATACTATCATAATATTTATGTGTTTTGTAAGAACTTTGTAAAATTCTCCTATTTGGTTTATTTTTTGTGTTTTCAAACCAATGAATCATTCAACATAACTTGGAGAGGTTCAGAGAGAGAAACGCCATATGTAAACATTGTAATACCGAAAGCAAATTTTGAAACCCATAGTGCTACCCGACTATTACAAAATAATAATCACGATTACTTTGTCCAATGTTGAAGCCATGATTACAGGGGATAAAATAGATAAATTATTATAATAAACTCCCAACATAAAACTTTCTAATTCTGAGTAATAATTAATTATTTTTTGAATTATAAAGAACTAAATGTGAGCCAGTAAGATTTAAACATGTAGATCAAAATGAACTATAAAATAAATAATAAAACCAATGCGGCACAATCATTTCAACTCTATTATTTTTTATAATTGTTGCAAGCCAAAATTGAAAATCAATTACCCTTAACAGCACAGCCCTTCTCTAGCATGAACATCCATATAGACTGTGCACTTATTTTCTTTCTATTATGATTGACATATACTTCCAACTTCTCAATTCCACCCTTGAAACAAAGTACTATTCCCTCTTCCTACCCTCTACATACGGAAAAATCCATTATGATCCATCCCTCCAACATAATCTAAACTATTTGGCACCGTCATGTTCTCAATCTCCATTTCACTGCGAACTTTCGAGCTAGCCTTCATATCACTCCATCACCCCGCCCCTCCAAAACCCCCTGACTGCTGATTGAAACCAGACTTCAGGGTAGTTCAGCCGCCCCCGCGTTCTCATAGTGATCCGGCGCGCAGTCATCCAGGCATGCACCCGACCGCAAACTCCAGGCACATAGAGGTCACCAAGCTGACCGGTGTGTGTGTGGGTGAGATTGTAAGCAGTGGGCTTTTGAACCGCCGGGCTTGTTTAGCCGCGTTCACCCTGCCATAACACAGTCAGGGGAAAAACACGAAAACTGCTTCTCGCAGCCAGTTCTAGCAGGAGGGTCTACCATATGTTCTCTTAGCCCTACCGCGTTACCGTGTCGCAGTATTAACATGCACCACATCACCTGTGGTCAAACACTTTTAATCACATCTAAAATGTCTTAAGCATCCCTTAAAGTGTTCTAGACCCAAACCACACCCAAATCTCCCTCCATCGTTCTTCTCTCCTCCCCTCCTCCAGAGCCAATACGGTCAGCACGCTGGGAAGGAATCCATCATTACTGCGGAAACTAGGGCATCCCAAATGAACTTGTGGTGTGTGTTTAAAAGCATGCGCATGAGAAAGAAAGCCATGCAGAAAATCACAGAGGCAACAGAATTTTTGGGTCACCTGACCTCCATCAACAAAAAAGCCTGGGAGAATAGAATCAGACAGTTGCCATGACACCAAAGCACCCAATAATAATCCCCGACAGTCAAAAGGGGCTTGCACGTGCAGGATGGAGCGAGAGGAAAAAGCCAGAAAGTCTTTCGGCTTGTGTTAGCGCCGGGTTCCAATACCCCCGAGCAGTCTGAAATCGCTTTTTGGCTGTCCGTGAACCCCTTTTGTAGTTTTTGGCAATAACTGACCAACACGTCCCAGGTCGTTTCTGATGTCATTCTTTTGCTTTTCTAAAACACAGCTCGCGTGTTTTTGTGCAAAGCGCTCCTCTAAAAATATCCGTCTCAAGGGCTGATGTCACATTGGATGGCTTCCATGCCTCCCACCGGAAGGAGCCAGCTGACATCGAAAATGTTGCGGTGCTGAGGCTGAGATTTTTACATGGATTTAACGCAACATTAACAGGTGCCCATACACAGACAATAATGACTGATCTCGTGGTCCACGGTAATCCTGGAATGTCTGGAACAGACCACCCAAAAAGGCGTGGGCCCTCCAAACAATATTAAACTATAACCTTCAAAAGGTTTATTTTCGGTCTCCTCCAGGTTCACCACCCAAGGATTAATCCTTTCTGGCGTGCTTGCTTTCTTTCTCATACGCATAAGCTCTCACACACATACGCTCTGATCAATACTCTTAGGGTCTTTGTTTTGCTAGATCGATTTAGGGTAATGAAGTCCATCTGGCCAAATCCTACACAGAGAGAGAGAGAGAGAGACTGTCAAGCGCACAGAGCTTTGACCGTATGAGGATCAGGGGTTTGAGCTTTAGAAAAGTCATGTTTTACTCTCATGGCTGTGCTAGGCCTTTAGAGAAACCTGAATGTTTTTTTAATATAAGGGGTAAGGTCACAATGATTGGCTAACCATTCCAACACATTACTAGTCGCTAACCAGGGCCAAGATTTTTTCTTAGGTCATTTTTGACAGTGGTCCTTTTATGCAAATGTATTTCTAAAGCACTCTTCACAAATTTGCATTTGCAAAGCAGCTCTGCAGAAAATACATAGAAAATATATAAATATATAGTATGTATGTAATAAGCAAATAAAAATACATTAATGACATCACTATTAGACATATACAAGAATTAATGGTATCGTATGGAATACCATGATTGTCGATTGATGATTTTATATTGTAATTGTGATTGTTATTGTACTCTAATAGATTTTACATTTAAGTTTTGGTATGTTTTATAACTTTTCTGTACAGAAGATACCTAGTGAATTTAAACATCTTAAACTGTAATAATGTAAATAAAAATATATAATGGGAATCATGTTTTTAGTAAACATCCAAAACAAAAAACTAAAGAACACTTCAATTTTTCCAATTTTACAATCTGTACTTCACCACTGTATTTAGTGTCCAAATATACTGCCAAATAGCATAGAAATATAAGCATAGAAGCACAAATATACAGCTGTAATTTAGGCTTTTGGTAATTATGTAATTGATTCTCCCGTTATCCTTTAACATTTTTACATTTATTGTACAGCCCTTGTATCTAGTAGCTCTATGTGATTTTTAATTTCAATTTTGGTGTCCGACAATAAAAAAAAATATGTTGAAACAAATATTGTGCCACATTAAGTTTTGCACTTATTTATTATTTTTGTATTTTCCATTTAAATCATTACATTCATTTAAATACATTTATGTCTTACTGATTTGAATAGTGCGTTGGAAATTAGTTATTTATAAATAATTTAGCTATTTACTAACCCGTTTTACCAAAGTCAATGATATCATGGTTAATAACTGTGATCCAAAAATTTGACAAATAAATTGCGACAATCGAGCAGCCCTATTATATGGTCTAAACATTTTTCAAAAGATCTACAAGCGGAAATTTAGACTTTGATATTAGCATGACGACTCGTAAATATTCTCAAATGTAAACCCATTTCAGTAAGGTCCCATCTTTAAGTTCATCTCCGTAAAGGACAACGGCTTGAACCTAACAGGTGCGCATGATGTCATAGGCCATTGTGTTGTATCTACTATAGGATCCCATCCTTTCATGTTCTGCCGTTCTATAGAAATCTCCATCTCGTGACCTTTGTGTTCAGTTCCTAAACCTGGCTGACTTTAACATCCCTTCAAAAAATGTGTCCTCTTGGGGTCAGATAATGTGAAAACCAGCTTCTACAGAGGTTTCTTACATTAGCAATCTAGGTCATCAGACACCTCCCCAACATGTCAATTTATGATATAAATAATTAATAAGCGGTCAATAATGCAGATTTCCTGTGTGCATATCTGTCTTGTCTTTACAACACAGTGAACTAAGACGGCGATGTCACTCGTGAAACAGATTTTTCCCTTAACGGGACAACTGCTGATTCTGATGCTAAACTAACTAGAGAACAATCATGCCACCCTGCTCTCACCCGGGTTATTCGACATTTTTCTTTAATTAAGAATGTCACCTCATTATCACATGCACAGACACACAACAAAGATTTTTGGTGGCTGAACAAATAAGACAATAGCACGCTTGGTAATCTTTAGACAGCTCATTAGGTACTTCATATTAAATTTAAAAAACACTAAAGGCCCAAAACACCAGGAGTTCCCCCACCCTGCCCCCCCGGCAATTCTAATAAGGTTTGTATTCCAGTAACCGTTCTTTAATTCCACCTCAGTCAGCCCATTCAGGGGCATTGAACCGCATGCTGATGACCTCACTGCCTCGCTCTGATTGGTCAATCTCGGTGACCAGCAGCCCCCACATGGGCCGCACACAGAAGCTGGCTCTCTTCACGTCGCTCTCTCCCCTCTCTGTGTCGACTCATTATTGTTTTTCTACTCTTTTCTTTCACTTGTTCCTGAAAACAGACAGCGCTGAGAGTGGGCTTTCGCTCGCCCTGATCGGAAGTGATCAAAAAACAAACACCGCCTCTCTGTGATTCGTGATACAGTAATCACCTCTCGGCCACCGCACGTTCCTCGGATTATCCGTTCTCGCTCGTTTTAAAACACATCAAAAGAGGAATAAAACTAGTTCCGGTGAAAACAATGAGAGAAAGAAATTCGCACATGCTTGATAGGGTATTGATTGAATCATATCAAGGATGAAAATGTTACAAAAGACTCGACTAGTAAAACAAGGTTGTCTTAAAACTTCAAAGAAGTTTATCTTTGCAGAAGAGAAACGACAAATATGTGAGAAGTTAAAAATAAAGGGTTGGTATTAAGGAAACCTTAAAAAAATTATTTACAATTTTTTCTTTCAACAATGATAAAAACAGAAAAATCAAGGTCAAATAATTATTATGCCATATTCAATTTTCCATTGTGTTTTTTGTTGTTGTACATATTGCTAATTTGAATCTATGTATTTGTGTAAATATTTGTAAATCTATTTAAATTTATTTATCAATTTATTTTTGTTCACTAATTTCAATCTTTTCAAGTAATCTTGGTCTCAAGATTAGGCAAAACAATCGTGATTCTTATTTTTGTCTTAATCAAGAAGCCCAACAATGGTGTATAATAAAGTATCAAACTAATAAGTAATAAATAAGCTGTTTTAAGTAATAAAGCACGATTTCTCAGGCCAAAAAGTACTGTTAAAGTAAGTGTTTAAATAGTTTCTCTTAAATGCATGTTGCTTTATCAGTTTAAATAATTTTCACTGGAGTTCACTTACCAAAGAAAAGGGCCGCGAGAAACTTTCTATGCATTAAATGTTCCTAATTAGACTTCTACTCTTTACTTTATTTATTACACTAAACATTTTTTAATCTGCTGGGAAACAAAAACTGTCTGGGCAAAATAATAGTCCCTCACGCTGCCATTTATTTTACTTTTATCTCCCCCACCCCTTACCGGAACGGAATGAGAGTTCTTAAGGAACTAGAAAGAGTGCATAAGCGCATTCTTTCGGTAAGAATCACAGAGCCGGGTCAGCGAATCACCGTTAACTGTATATTCCCGTATCCCACTTGAAAAGAAAGAGAGGGGCTGAG
The DNA here is from genome assembly GCA_033220385.1 of Triplophysa yarkandensis. Classification (NCBI taxonomy): domain Eukaryota; kingdom Metazoa; phylum Chordata; class Actinopteri; order Cypriniformes; family Nemacheilidae; genus Triplophysa; species Triplophysa yarkandensis. The sequence continues at coordinate 8,623,083 of CM065658.1, read as the reverse complement.
GGGGAGAGAGAGTGAAAGGGAGGCTGCAGGGGAGAAGGGAAAGTCTTCATCTCTAAGTCATTTGCCTAAAAAGGACGTGATGAATGAGTGTCAGGGACACAAAACATCCTCCTCATGTTTAACAAGAGACTCCCCCAAGCCTCAGTTGGGGGGAGATGGACAAAGAGTGAAGGGGAGGAGAGAGAAGGAAGAAGAGAGAGAAACGGTGGTTTGCGAATTCTTATGTTTGTTGGCAAAAGCCGGTGTGCGTAATAGAGTTCACATTGACTTGCAAACCGGACAGGCCTTCTGAACAGACCTGAAAATGGTAATGAAATGATAGCCGCTTTTGTGTTTGTGTGGGCAATGTGATATCGTTCACCTTTCTACTCAAAAGGACATAGGAAGTGAATGAGTGAGTCAACAGTGAGATCAAATGACCGGGCTTTGTGAGGCCAGTTACTCGGCCATCAGCAGATCCTGACACACACACACACACACACACACACACACACACACACACACACACACACACACACACACACACACACACACACACACACACACACACACACACACACACACAAAGTTGGGAAATTCCTATCTGGGTGTGATATGTGAAGTCTTGGTGTGAAATTTAAAGCTGGAGGATTACACTTATATTGTAATTGTAACAGATCTGTGTGTGCTTGTGTATTTGTTTTGCGTGCCTTCAGTTCACTTTTAAGGTGATACTATACCAAAAATCAAAACTGTCATCATTTACTCATCCTATTGTCACCTCAAACCTGTAGGACTCATTTTCGCGGACCACAAAGAAAGATATTCAGTCTTCTTTTGTATCGAAACCAATGCATGTACATGGGCACAACATTTTTCAAAATATCTTCTTAAGGGTTCTGCGTAAGAAAGTGCTAACAAGAGGAAACGATGACACACTTTCCACTTTGGCTATTACTTTAATAGTTATCCTGCACTCTTCAATGGGAACACTTTAATAAGCAAAAAAAGGAAATCTAAAATTAATATTATGTTTAATAGAAGTCACTGAACATTTCCTTAAAAGAAGAAACCCTCTTCTTCGTCTGGCTCGCAAAATAAGGACAAAATACAACATTTTGACTGAATTATGAGCCGCGGTTCCAATTGGTGGTTTAGTTTCATTATCTACTGGAAATGTAAAACTCGCAGTTAACACAGCAGCAATTAAACATGAAGCACAGATGTTATAACGCCTCGCAAGTTTACAACCGCAGCACAAATGCAGATCTGCCAGCGCTCTGTTCTCCGAGCCAGGCTCTGGATGTGATTGGCAGACGCATGGCAATCGCAGCGTCTGATCTATGACATTGATTGCCTGTATGGATACGGGCTGGTCTGATCGATGCTATGGACCGCAGGGCGGGTTTCACCTCGGTGGAAACGGGGATTAAGCCCCCCGAATATTTCAAACTGAGACCCTTGAAAACACATTCCTCCAAACACTGAGCTGCGTACCCCCCTCTATAAACACCCCCTGCTATAGCAACCCTAACACTTCAATCCCTCCCCCTTTCGTTCTTTGACATCCAGATAAAACCTCACCCTTCCCCCATCCCTTATGTGACGGACACTGTGTTCGTTCCAATAAGGACAGAAACCACACCCCGGTGAGCCATCGATGTATCAATCCAGCATTTATTTGTACAGAAAATACCATCATTGTTTACCTTTGAGGAGAACTTGTCCCTCTGCGATGACATCACCCATGATGACGGTGTACTCTTTCTCAGCGAAACCCGGCTGACACAGCATCGCCCCTGTGCCCTGGATTGCCACCTGCCAAAATAAGGAGCAACAGACAAATTAATCCGGTGATTAATAAACATCGCCCCCTCAACAAGGGCCAACATACACCCCGGAGAGAGCCAAATATCCCAAATCCCTTGAGGAATCGATGGACTTGATGCTCGCGCTCTTTCACCATAAACAGAGGAAATGAAGCAGAACTCGTCGAAAAGGAACTCAATCGTATTTTACTCTCAAATTCACATCATCTTTTCTGGATCCGTTTTCCTGATTCTGTAAAGCAAATGGTTGCCACACCTCCCCCCGCCGTGGCACCGGGGCATCTGTTATTTTGAGGTGGGTGTAATTAGACTGATGAGGTCAAGAGGTCGAGACGTTAGAAAAGCAGAGCTGACCGGCCTGCACACAGCCGGGCCCGAACGGTGCGGTCTGCCGGAGCACTTATCATATAAAAACACAAACACGCACTCTCACAGCTGGTGCAGGCACTCTTCTGACACAGGTCACAAATCCCCCTTTATGGCTCACGCTTAAAACAGGCGCACACCTCGGACAGAGCCGTTTCACAGCTACGGATAAGGACAAAGCCACATTCATTCCCCACCTATCCTATCGGAAAAACAAATACGATACACTGAGTCATTCCATCTTAATGCGATCAAACAGCGTGATAGAATCTGATAAAGCACATGGTCTAGACGTAGGCCGATAGGTACAGAGCTTTTAGTGGGTGCTTTATAAGATCAAAGGTGGAGTTTCGGTCCTGGCGTCCACCCTCAAACGGCCTCTTTGTTTTGGAACAAGATCACAGGAAGGAAGACGGCGACTGGTCTTGTTTGTTAATAGAAGCACGGTCAATTTATCAAACATGTTAATGACTTGTTAGCTCTGTGGATGTTGTGTTCCCATGCACAACAATTGATCAAGCATTTGCTCGCACAAAGATCATCAGCGTGACTGTGAGCTTTTAACACCTTGAACAAAGTGCGAATTCAGTGACAATCCTTTCATTGTGCGCACGCAATGCTGTTCTAAAGGATGTTATTGATTTCCCTTGCATGACAAAGTGACACAGGAGTCCACCTATAGACGTTCTTCTAAATATCTGATTTTTTACACCCGACAAGCGAGTAAACGATGACATTTTTCGGATTTACATCTGCAAGCCCCAAATAAAAGTCCCACCACAGGGGTGCGTTTGAAAACCTGTCCTGTCAGCATTTGCTTGGGAATATGCTGCCTCGGCACATCCATACAGAGGGAATCATGTGGATGGAGCTGCACCAGCGGCCCTGCTGCCATGGAAAACCATGGCAACCAACGGGACGGCGGCTTTAAAGCGTGCGGAAACGGGATGATGATGACGATTAAACCTTTGATGATTCAAAAATTTGAATTTGAATTTGAAATGATTCCGCGCGTTCTATCTCTCCCCCAAAGAATGCGCAGCGCACCGAGCCCCGCCCGCACAGAACCTCATCGGGCTTTAAACATGTGGAACCGTTACAACGCGACGCGACCGCCAAACGCGATACTTACGTCACACACGACCCTAAAAATCACATCTACGGGTACAGATTACACACCAAGCCCGCCGAACGCGAACTTTATCGCTCGACGCGTCATTTCCTCCGCATTCTGACCCGTGATAAAGTCCTGCGGCATTATAAGAACGAATTACAGCCCGTTTTTCGGGTCACCCGGTTCCCGTTCCGTTTGCCTCCCTACGAATACGGGGTAACAGCGTGACCCGAGGGCAACTTTTCCACCCCCAAAAAACGACAGCGCGTACGAACGCCCGCAACCGACTGTGCCCGTCCAGCGCGGGGCTGTCCGTGCGACCCGCGCGCACCCGGTGGCGTCGGACATTCTTCGAAATATCTCATTCGCAATCGGTGAAAACAAGACTCGCCCTATTTGAATAACGCGTATTTTGGGGGTAAATAAAGACATAATAAACACACAATGCGACAGAATCGTCCGTTACCTGCAGCGCCGCGACCAGCGCCAGCATCAGTCCTCCCGAACGGTACATCGTTTAAATTCCGTCCCGTGTGTAGAACCCGATAAAGATGGCCGTTTTCAATGAGGTCCGGTGCGTTCTAATGTTCCGTGTGGAAGTGTAAGCAGCGGCGGCGGCATATGAAGCGCGAGATCCGTTCCTGCTTCTCGCTCTCTTCCTCGCTCTGATCCGTCTGGTACCGTTCGCTCCTCTCTCACTTCTGCGGGTGGAGATGACGACTCAGCTGCACCCTCTAGCACCCGTCCTCGGCACCGCACCGGAGTAGGGGCTCGTTTTCCTTATGTCACCCCGTTTCAGCCTCCGGAAGTCCCACTGATGAAGAGAAGACCCCGCCTCGTTCGGTGCAACAAAAGGAAAATCTCATTCTTTAACCCCACCCAATCCCTTAATGCCCGCCGATCTGCAGGAGGGCATCATTCTGGGGCACATCTTTCATCTTGGTGGGATGCTTTAAAATTGCATGTGATACTGGCAAAAGCATCCCACCTTGTGAATCTGAAACAGTTGTCAATTGATTTCTATGACATGTGCCCGGGTGACGTCTCATTCGACTGTTGACACGTGGGCACGGCCGTCGTGACGGGCCGCATCAGGGGCCTGAAAGCTGGCACTCGGTGACAGCGGCGAATGGCTACGTAACAGATGTCCTGCGCGCTCCGAGAGAGTCTCCGGTCATCGGCGCAGCACCATCTGCTCATCATTACCGGCCGGCCGAAACACACGGGCGCACACACATGCATGCACACAGGCCGCCGGTCTGTCTAGGTGACGTCAGAGAGGTTGGCCTCGACTATGGGGAGAAGTGATGGTGTTGGTTTCTACTTTCTAAAACGACCAAGATGACTTGGGGGTGTCTTATTTTGCTCCTCATTTATCCATCCTGATAGCACGTGCATTCTCAACGTGCCATTCAAGGTGGCTGCCAAATTCAAAGCATGAACCATTCGGGTGCTTTTTCTCAAGTTGCCAGCTAGACCGCAGACTTCGAATAAACCTTAACATTATCTTCTGTCTTATTAAGGTTCCCGAAACCGCTTAACGGCAAGCTATTTCATTACTCTCCTATAGCGTTGTATCAGGTCATTACCGGAGATATTAAGAAATGCCACCTTGTGCCTCGCTTTATCTTTACAATAAAGTCAATTCGCTGAGGTTGGAATGGTGATGGGTCCATAATGTATTACTTATAATAGAAACTACTTAATAGTCACACGTATTTAGCTGCTTAATGAATAATTTGGAAGAAACCAGAGAGGTTCTCTCACATCTCACATATGTAGAGCGCTCCGACGCTGCTAAACGCATTATATGGTCAGAGCAGAACATAATGGTCAGCTAACTAGCCCTCGGTCCTCATGGGAGGAAGTTGTCTTACTTGAGCTTCAGACTCCCTATAGACTTGAAATCATTTCTTATTTTCCAAAGTACATTTTCTAGACTCTGAACCATATTTCAGCCCGACCATGTTTTTCATGCCCTGACTGCCCCATGAGTCATGACTCATGCTGAATCTCAGCATCTGCTGTATGTATAAAATACAATGTGTATGGACTGTTTGTCATACACATTTTGGAGATTTATTAGTTGGTCTTTATATGAACCAGAAGGATTTCGAACGCATGCATGAATGATATAGATCCAATGTGCAAGAAGGATCATGATTAATTTATTTCATAGTGATTGGCTTAAAAGCGTATACAGAATGGATGTATTGTATGCTTTATTGGGGTCAAGGGTTTGTGTGTGTATTTATATATATAAATAATTCTCAGTTTTTTTATTTACTTTTTAGTAAACGTTTTTAGGTACGTTTTGGTAAAAAAATATTTATGTTTCATTTTATAAACTACTTTTATTTATTTCGGGTTTTTAAAAATATCATTGTTTTTATTTGCAAAAAAAATAATCTTAAGCAATTTTTGGACATATCTAACATTGATGAAAAATCTATTTATGGGTATGTGTTTAGGTAAAAAAGTTTTTATTCTGTGAACTACTTTTAATATTTTTCCCATTTCAATTAAAATATTGTTTTTATTTGCATTTATCTGTAGAAAATCAAAACTGACAAAACTAACAAAATAATAAAATAATTTTGGAACATTTTTCTAAAGTGTGACATATTAAAAAACCATGAAAAACCAACAGTTAAATTTGTCAAAAAATCTACATATATTATTAATTTAATTAATGAAATAAGCATTCGATTATTAACTGGACAAACTAACAAAGAATTACAGAAAAGAGGTTTTATATTTTTAAAGACCTCAAATAATGCAAAGAAAAATAAATTTTTTAATGTCTATAGTGAATAGCTTGGTTAATCTCTTTAAAAAATATATAGTAACCTAATCAAGTCTTTTAACATATTTAAAAAAAATTAAGTGGAACATAGTTAAATTCATGAAAAATTTATTTTATGTTTCTCCAATTTAAAATATAATTCTTTTTTGGGAATACATTTTTTAATGCAAAGAAAACAACACTTCGAAAGCTATAGTAATTGGCATAGTAAATATACAAGAATATAGAATGTATTTGACTCAATGAAATATCTTTATCAATATGATACAATTATTTTCTCAATTGTTTCATTTTTATTAGTAAATATTTTATTAGGTTATTATTTTCTTAGATAATTGCTTAAACATTTAAATCTAGAAAAATATATATATATATTAATTAATAAAATAAGCATTTAATTACCTCATTTTTATCTTTATTGTGCAATTAATATACTTGGAGAATTTTAATATAAATATTTAAGTAACAGATTTTCCTATTTTATTGATTACATTAACTCTGTTTAAACTGTATTTTTCAGATGAAATCTATATAACGGTATATATAGATTTCATCTGTCTGTCTGTCTGTCTGTCTGTGTTTGGTGCATGAGGGAGGTAAGTTTTGAGTAAGCTCAGATTCTATCTCCAGTGTATCTCATTAGCAAGCCACTGCGTGTTATCTAGTGAGGTTTCCAGATGTTCTGCATGTTATAATGCATGTGTGTGTGTCTGAACGTGTGCGTATGTGCAAGTTTGTTGAGCTTAGTTAGGTCACATCCCCAAACACTTCTTCACTTCAGTGTCTACATTCAACACTCTAAATCTGTTCTTTTCCCCATCCAAGCATCTTCTTCTCTTAATGCTTACCTCTGCTTTCTTCAGAGGTTCACCTGAGGCCTTGAGGAAAACGGGAAAAGACAATCCATTTCGAAAGGCTTTTTGACAATCTCCTAAAAGTCACAGTCAAAACAAAGTGTCAAACCAGATCTACAGTAACGACAAAAAAAATAATTCCTCAGACCTAAATGTCAACTGTCTCTGCCACAGCAGGTTGATATGCATGAGATCAGCAGAAATGTACTTACATTGCTTTGCCTCATTCAATATGCCACTCTTCATAACCTTTATTTGCCAACCATCATCTTACAAACCAATATTACATTCACAGCTGTACAAGCCTTTAAGTATCTTTGTGTCCTTGTGTGTTAAATACAAAGTGGATTTTGTCTACAATTACTGTCTGTATAGGTTAATGCAATATAGGTCTGCCACATAAAAATGAACAGTTATAGGCAATATCGTAAATTATTAAAAGTAAAAGTTTTAGAAGATTTTTATGATTTATTGTCTATTGTTTCAAGAAAGTAGTCCCAGAAATACATCATTACATTTTCATTTAATCAGAATTTGTTGATGTGTTGTTGTCGACAGTCCAACAGCAATGTAAAATTCTGACAAGACACATGGAAATTGTAATAAAAATTAGGGTAACTACATTTACTCCTTATGTTAAATTTACTCCTTAGTTGAAATTTACTCCTTATGTTAATTTTTTTTTGTGTGTGTGTAGTATTTGGGTTCTTAAAAACCCAAAGCATCAATTTTTTGACCTGTTTCTCTAGTTTCAATTTCTGTAAATAACAGAAAATGGAAACAATATTTTAGTTTGAAATTTTGTTTTGAAAGTTGTCAGAACTGCTTCCGCTAACATCTTATGAAACGGTCTTTATTTGTATATACATGAATGGTATATATTTTATTTCATGTTTAAATGTGTTTTGGTGATAAATGATTAAATGTTTAAGCAGTTTTGCAGTTCTATTGAGGTGGCTGTCAAGAACTTTTGACACCTATTGGATAACACCCCGTTTAAAAACACAACACCATTTACAACAGAGAAACTGTTCATGTCATGAGGTGTCATGGTGATGCTATGATTTTACTGTTAAGTTCAACATAACCATCTGCTAAATGTGTGAAACAGCACTGGGTTGTATTTAAATGAAGCCATTGTTATTCTGTTTTGCCTAAATTCCCTTTCTTTTCATGGAAATGGTCACTTTTTACAAATTCAGCTTAACTTCCTGGTGAAAGTAACATCATGCGATCACCACATTTGGAAAAGTTTTTTTTTCAAAAAATTAAAAAAAATTAAATATTATTTTTTTTCTGATGATGAAATAGTGGAGAGGAAACAAATAAAGATTGAGGAAATGTAATAAATATTTTGGAGGATCATTCACCCAAAACTGGATAAAAAGATGTTCGGAAGTATATAAACTTGTCACATTTATTTGTATTATTTTTGTGACAATGCTGGTGGGGAACAAACATTTTTCCACATTTCTCCTTTCGTGACCTGCAGAAGAAAGAAAGTAACAATTACAGATCTTAATTGTTATGAGGGTGAGTAAATGATGAAAAACGTTTTTATTTTTGGTTAAACTATGATGTTAAAATGTGATGGGTGCGAATTGTGTTCAGCTACCAACATTTTCCAAATTTCACCTGCAGATGAAAGTCATACAGATTTGAAATACTTTAAAGAGCTGATGGATTCCAATTGTGTTTAATATTCTTCAAAATATCCTCTTTTTTGTTCTTCAAAATAAAGAAAGTCATACAGATTTGAAATGACATGAGGGTAAATGAATGATGACAGGATTTTTATTTTTGGGTGCACTGTTACTTTAAAGAGCTGATGGGTGCTTATTGTCCTTGAAAACCAATATTCTTCAAAATATCTCAGTTTGTGTTCAGAGAAAAGAAAGTTATACAGTCTTGAAATGACATGATGATAAATAAATGATGTAAACAGGATTTTCATTGTTGGGCTTTTAATAGCTGATGGGTGCTTACTGCCTTCGATATTCTTCAAAATATCTTCTTTTGTGCTCTGCAGACAAAAGAAAGTCATACCTGTTTGAAATAATAAGAAGGTAAGTAAATGTTGACAAAATTTTTGGGGTAGCTATCACTTTATAGAGCTTATGCGTTCCAATTCTGTTTGGTGAATAACTTTCTTCAAAATATCTTCTTTTGTATTCTGGAGAAGAAAGACAGTCATTCAAGTTGGGTGAACAATCATTTTAAAGAGCCGAATCAGGTGTCTGTTGGAGTGAATTACATTCAACTGTACATTATGAACATTATGTACTTTTCGAGCCATACTACTAATGCACTTTTCCAGTTCAGTTTCCAAATCTATTAAGCCCTTTTATAAATGGACTTGGAACGTCTCATATTCAAATGGTCTCACATCGCACGCATCATGTTGTCCTTAAACACAGAATATTGGTCATAATGCACACTTGTTCCTCTCTGTTGGCCTCTCTAATACCTTTCGACATTCTATTAGTTTAGCCTCGCGTACATCTCTCTCTCTTTCTTTCACTAGCTCGACGGGCCTAATTACCCCTGTGCAAAGGGGTTCGGCTGACTGTATTGAGGTGACTTGTTTTTGGAAGGGGAGGTTGGTGAGCACTCACACACACAGGCACACACTCCTGCTCGCACAAGGTTACGGTGGCATGGGGTTTCGAGCAGATAATTACACTTGGAGGAGGGAAGAAAAGAAGAAAGAGTAGAAGAAAGGAAACAGATCTCTCTTTCTCTGTTCCTCTGCTTTACACGCTCTTGTCCTCCGCCTAATTATCGGCGTAACTCTGAAGAATTCTCACCTCTCCCTCTTCTAAGCTTTTCCTTCCATCAGTCCTTTTGAGACGACCTAGTGAAAGACGTTAAACATTTATGTGCACTTATTTAAGGCTGATATCTAAGTCTCATTGTTCGTGAAGGCTTCAGTTTGCTAAAGAGATGAAACCGGACTCATATACCCAAGTTGATGGGTTTTATTGCTGGAGGCTATGAGAAGTTGCCTTGGGGATAAACATCTTTGACCAGCTCCAGTAGAGATAAAATCATATATAAAGTGAGATTGGTACTTTTAGAGCCTGAAAACTGCTCAAAAAGAGAAATAAATGAAAACAGCCCAAAACATGACGATAGTCAACCATTTCCATCAGCAAAAATAGCAAGTTCCATTCGGTTATGTGGCACTGTTCACGGTTAATGATTTTAATATGGAGGGCCTCGAATTGAGGTGCGTTGTGATGATCCTATAGTACCATTTAATATTTTTTTATGTTATGTTCTGTAGTATCTGTCAAGTTTTAGAGGTTTAAAAAAATGAGATTATGTTGAAACATCATTGTGCTTCCAAACCATGACAGTCAGTGACGACCGGTTTTTCCAAATCACGTCTTTTGTGCTACGCTTTGGAAAATCATTTATGTTTGGATGTAAACATATAGGTTTGGTATAAGATAAAATAAAAATAATATCAGTATTTACCCACTCTCTTGGTAATCCTGTATGATTATCTTCTGTAGAACACAAAGCAGATATTTTGAAAAATGTTGGTAACTATCCCCCATTCCTTTGCATGGATTTTGTCTGTAGTTTGGCTACCAAGGTTTCTCAAAATATCTTCTTTAGCAGAAGAAAGAAAGTCATACATGTATGCAATAACAAGAGGTCAAGTAAATGATGACAGAATTATTTTTGGGATCTCTTTAACTGATCAACAATTTGACAACAATGAACATTCACTAAAAAATGGGTTGTTGAAATTATTTAATAGTATTGGTTCCACGTGTTTAAATTAAGTTTCCTTATGCATAATTTCTCTTGAAATATTAAGAAAAGTTATGGTAAAACAACATAATTTTATCATGTTGGTTCCACATGAATAAAGATTAATTCCAACAACCATTTATTTCATTTAAATTCATTAATTAACAGTTTTTTACATTAATATTTATTATTGTGTTCATTTTAATTCCGTTTTCAAATGTACTTTATAGCATGTTTGGGTAACATTTTAACATAAAGTGCTATTAGTTGAACTTTTAGCTTTCAATAAACAGTACTGACCAAGCATTTATTAATGTTAGCATTTACTAACATTAATAAATGTTAGTAAATGCTAACATTTACTGATAAGTTATCAATATCGAAATTTATCCCCGTTAACCTGAACAAACACAGATCACGGATCACGGATCAAGAACCAAACAGACCATTGTTAGCTAATGTACGAAACGGCTTTCGTTTCATGCGATGGTTGGGTTCAAGGGTTCGGCATGAAGCTTCATTTGTGCTTTTTTACAATCTTACGTACTGTATTGTTAGTTACATTTTCCATTAAGATTAAAAAATACATCAAACATGAGTAACAATACCTTCACCCTTGCTATTTACACAAGATAATTTTTCCGATAATAAACCACAGATCAGTTCCTTACCCATATATGCCCTCCGACAGCGCCAACCAAACCCTTTCACTGCGATTAAAAACTAGTGCTGTTATCACTATCAGCATTATCAGACCTTCTTTAAGGTCACTGGAAAGGCATCATATTGGGAGCCAAGAGCGACATCAAAACCCGCTGTATTGCTCAGACTTTGTGAGATGTAATAAATAAATAATACACTCCAGATTAAGTTTTAAAAGTTTTTGTGCTTTGCAAGATTTATTTGGCCGCTGCGCTTCAGAGAGAGGTTCTTTCGGATTTCTCGGTTCTGTTGGGTTTTCGGAATATAAAGCGTCTCTCCATCTCTCTCGCCCGCTCATGGAGCCACTCCAACATGCTTATTAAATAATGTACTTTGATGTTTTTTAAACACATATCAGACGTGTGGGTTGCTAACCAACGGAGGCCTTTAGGGATCATAGGAAAAGAGGTACAGAAAGAAGGGCTAGTTCGACAGGGTACCACTTTACTCCTGTCTGTCCTAGAGAGAAAAAAATAAAAACACACATGCATTTCTATACCCTTTTCAGAAATTGTATAATAAGCCCAGCGTCGAGGAAAAAGCATTTACATCCTCCTCGGCTGCTTTTGCTTTTAAACAGACTCTTAACATTTCGGAGCTCTGAGAGATTTCCAACACGCTCAGAAAGTTCATTCTAAATGGTTTGTGGTTTTTACAGAATTTCAGGGCCTTCCATTCCATTTGAAAGTCTATTTCTCCGAGCAAGTCTAGTGATGCAGAATTAACACTTATGGGAAATGTGGGTCACACTAAGTATGTATATGTATTCTCTTTGATATTAACGTTGCACTGACCCATAAAATATCAACTGGGAATCAACCTACTTCACAGGCCAAAATATTACCCAAAAAATGTAAAGATATCCTTTTTGATCTACTAAAAATGCTTATTGACAAGGCTGGCAGAAAGTGAGGCATCTTAGAGTGGGCACGCCAATTGTCAGTGCAGGTTTTGTACAACGCTCGGCGTTCTTTCGGCTGATTTTGATTTTTGGCTAAAGTAAGTGTGTTTTGTTTTTTTGAGCCACGTGACAAAAGAGACGGCACACTTTGCTGTCAGGTGTCCACTCCATAGTTTGCTTTTTCAATGCTACTTTGGTGTTTTACAAGTTGCCCATGCATCAGGCATGAACAAAAAGATTCAAAGATACACTCAGATCTACCAGAAATGCATCATATAAACACACCTGCACAAGCATATGTCAGTTTGTGGTACAGTTGAGTTAATACCGCTTAAATAAAGGAGGCGTAGCTGTTAAAGTCATGCACTTGGTGTTTAGCCAATCACAACGCACTGATAAATTGGCCAATCAGAGCCCACCTCCCTCTTCAGAACGATTTATCATGTCCTTTGTAATAATGTGATATTGCCTGTGAAAACTGGACTCAAGTTGGACAATCTATTTTTGAGAAAGCGAGCATTAAAGTTCGATTCTACCTATTAATTTCACTACAATGTCGATCTTTGACAGGGTCATACTCAGTTATTATTAAAGATATCAATGTTATGTTCTTACAAAATGGACAGTGTGTTGAAAAGAATTTGTTTAACCCTGTAGTACACCATTACATAAAACCACATACAAACACTAATATTTGTTTAAGCTAGACCTTTTTTAACCTTTTAATTTAACTAACACAAAGAGCTTTCCAGGACAAGAATTGTCTTAAGAATTTTTAACAAACTTGCATTAATAGTTTGTATTTTGAAACAAAATATATTTTAAGATCATCTTTCACTGCAGCACTCGGAACTAAATCTTGTCTGCAAAACCATCTCAAAGACTGCTCAAAGGAGAAAACATTTAACTGCATAGGAAAGAACTGCATGTCTCTTTCATAGAAAACACAATCGTATTATATTGTGAAACGCGCTATAGAAATACATTTTAAATTGAATTTAATTTGAACTAAATAATGCTTTGGGACAAGTGAGGAAAAATCAATCCAAAATAGATTCCAGTAGAAATAGAATTATTTCAATACCCAAGAAGTATTAGTGAAACAATTTTCTTTAATGAAATCTATTCTTTTGTGCAGTTTTTATGTATTCAATACAATTTAAGCAACCTGCTAACAGCAATTATTGAAATCAATCTAGTCTCCTCAAAAGATTTCGACTTTTCATTTCAGTTTCTTAGAAGACAGCAGAAGGTTTTAGAACAAAGCAAGTGTTTGTCTTGATCCCTGTATTCTAAATCACACACATTGTGCGTTAACAGTGTCTCATCATCATCATGTCCTTTCGCGCCACACACTCCTTTTCACCTCTGAACCCAGTTGCCATGACGTCCAAGTGAAAATCCCATCGTGTCACCTGCACTGTCATGTCCTGTTTGCGCACGATGACATTCCTCTGATGATTCTATCTGTGTGCGTGGAGGGGTGGGTGTGAGACAAATGCTCTTGACCCACACTGTCTTTGTGCCATGAAGGTTGTGCTAATATTTGACTGCCAGCTGAAATATTGTGACCTGCCTCACAAGCCAACACCCAAGCTGTCAATCATTGAGTGCAGCTCCTGACTGTCCAGAAATCTCTAATCTGATGATTGCCAATATTTGGAATGTTCTTCAATTTTTCTTGAATTAATCTTTAAAACAAAGTGTAAAAATGACAGCATTGGTGTGTGTCTAGATTTCAATGATGAAATATGAATTAATCATGAATATAAATATATGATAAATACCTCATGTAAATAAGGAATTTTACATTTTTGGCTCATCCAGTTTTTTTTAAGAAAGATGATGTTATGCGATTTATTTATTAAAGTACTTTCATTTGGTTATTTGTTAAATAGGTTTTCCATAAATGTAGTACATACGGCATCCCTTCAAAGCGATAGGGCACCCCAAAATGAAAATTGTGTCATTATTGATTATTTCAAATCTGTATAACTTTCTTTCTTCTTAAAAGTTATTTTGAAGAATTTTGGTTACCAAACAGCATTGACCACATTCACTTCTATTGTATGAATACAAATCCAATGAAATTGAAGGAATGACTTGTTCCAAAGTTCTTCAAAATATCTTCTTTTGTGTTCCGCATCCAGAGGGTGACTATGACACAACTTTCACAATGGGGTGAACTACTTCAAGATTACATAGAAATTCAAGTGTATTGAAAGGTACATTTCTGAATTCATAAATAACTCCTTTAAAGCAACATGTGTGTTCCTGCAGCTCAACTGATAGGACGTCATAGTCTACAGTGGGCTTGACCCAAACATAACACTGCACATAGTACATTAAATATTTATTTTTACAATGCATCATAATTTACTTTCAATCAAATTTGCCAAATGCAAGTGTAAATTATGTAGACTGTGAAATTGTATCTAGAAAAGTGAATGGGGAATACCCTTTACATTCTTCAAAATATCTCATTCTCAGTCATACATGGTTAAAATGACATAGAGTGAACGAATCATAACAGAATGTTAATTTTTGTTCTTGTTTCCAAATCTTTAAGCAGGAAATGTCAGGGAACACTGCTGTAAAGCAGTTGACCAAACATAGTTATTTTCATGTTGCCATCTCATACTTATTAGCATGCAGAGCTTTTCAAATGAGATGCAAATAAAAAGGTAATGTGGCTGAGCGCTGGCATGAAGAACTGAAATGTACATGTAGAATCTGACACGGGTAAGACGGCAGGGTTATAACCTCTCCTTCATAAGATCAGCAGCTTTTTTGCCGGTGTGTGCGTATAAAGTAAAACCGTGCGACTTTGAGAAGCGATGAATCAATACTCATCCTGATCCACTTTCAAACCACTTTCAATCCATTCACACCCCCCACAGACAGGACCACAAGCATCTGTTTTTACCAGTTACACCAGCCCAGCCCTCAAAACCTTCCTAGCCATACAGAATAATACAACAAAGCCACATATTGTGCATAGAGAAACAATAGCAACACAAACACAACTTTGTTCTCCCCACCCACAACCTTACGTCCCACTTGATGCCCCTCAAGGCGCTTGGCTTTTTCTCTTCTTACAATATCTGAAATAAACAATATAGTAAGCTGCTTTTTGCTGCTATTTGCCAATTACAGCGTTGTGCACATTTTGGCGACGTAATCAGATTTAGCATTGCTTGACTTTCATCTCAACACTGCACTATCAGAGTGGGCTGCTTACTTGTTGCTAGGAGATGGATGCATCCAACTGTCTGACAACACTACAAGGAGTCTTTGTCCTTTGCATCTGGAGGCATGATGATTCGGAGAATTTTGTGAACGGCATGTCAGAGAGCAGTGGACGCTAAACTGATGCAATGGTAGTAAACAAAAAGCAATAGGATTTAAGCTTCTGATTTGAAAGAACATTATAGGACATGTTTTATTAGGAGAATTCAAATAAAAGTGATAGAAATTTTGACATTTACTCACCATCTTTTCATTTCAAACCTCTGCCGAACATAAAAGAAGATATTTGGAAGAATGTCGGTACCCGACAGAGGTGGACAACACTTAAGCAGTCTTACTTCTCAAGTGTGTCTGTCAAGTGTCTGTACTTAGGTTTAGATGTTGTTCTTTGGAAAAAAATGACAGTACTACATTTTACTTAAATCCATACTTTTTACTCCACTAAGTTTTATGAATTATGTTTTCTACCTTTAATATAGATTGTATGCACATGTAAATCTTGAAAAAATATAGGATTGAAAAAGTATACTGGATTTTAGCTTGAAGAGTATGAATTTATGAAGTGTAGTAAAAAAATCGATATACAGTATATGCTTTGTGACGTAGTACATTTGTCAAAAGTTCAAACACTCATATTCAGTGAATACATTTAAAAACGTACTTTAGAGTAAAATTCTTTAGTAGTGTCTACCTCTGTAACTGAACAGCTGTGGAACTCACTTCTATGTGTCCATAGAAATGAATGAAGACTGCCATTCTTCAAAATATCTTACATTGAATTCTGTATAACCTAAAAGTAGATATTTAGAAGAATTCTGGTAGCCGCTAGAGGTGGACAAGTATTTTTACTGTTACCTAAGTAAGTTTGTCAAGTACCGCTACTTTGGTTTCGTGTTTTTCCTTTGGAAAAAATGACTTAATTGCACTATAAAGCATACGTGAAACATTTTACTCTATTTCATGAATAATTATTTTTACCTTTATTGCAGACTTGAAGTTCATTTAAAAAGGAGTACTTGTCCACTTTTAAACGTAAAAAGTAAAACCATTTAAGTAAAAGCTACGAAGTAAAAGTACTAGAATTTAGCTTGTAGTTAAGTATTAAAAAATCAAAAAAGACATTTTAAGTTTAATAAAAAGTTAAAAAAATCGATATACGCTTTGCCGTGTAGGAAAGTAAAATACACCATACACATATTTAAAAATGTGCTTGAGAGTAAAAACACATTGGTAGTGTACATTGTGGCAGTGGTACCCATTCACCTGCACTAGCTTTGTCTCCGTAGAAGTATATGTCGTCTGCCATTCTTCAAAATATCTTCCTTAGTATACTGCAGAAAAAGAAAGCCATGCATGTTTGAATATGAGGGTGTGTAATAAAGACAGTCGAAAAGTTTTATTTTTAGGGAGCTTTGACTATTGCATCTCAATAAAGTTTGATGTAAGCCTGTTGCAAGTCTAATAAACAATATTCTAATCCAAGTACAGGGTGAATGTAAGCGGTTTTAACAAATTACATTTTCTGTGTCGATTGTGTTTTCTTTTCGGAACGAAAAACAAACCAAGACGAACCAATTGAACATCAAATACAATTTTCGTCTCTGTTGACCGCTGAACTATGCTGATGAACTTGTACAGTTTCATTTGTGAGTCGGGGTAAGTTTCCGACTCTCTGCTCAACAACCTTGAAGCACTAAAAACCTTCACAGACTCCCATTAGTCTCTATATCGTGCAACGCTTACCCATAGCTCGCCATTTGTTTCCTGGGTGCCCTCTTCTCTGCTGTAGACCATTTGCTATCTTTCTCCAAAGTCCTCTTTCTCTCTCCCTCTCCATTTTATTGGCTGTAATCTGGCAGCGGTGATTTATCTCCTCTGTCTTCAGTCTGTAGCAGATGCTGCTGACCTTGCAGACCGTCAGAGCTTGGTGTTTGGATATGTATGTGTGCAGATATTTTTGGTTGGTTTTTGTGCGCATAAGTACATCAGTGCAGTATGTAACGGATGGATATGTGAGGTTTGTGTCTATGTGACCTTTATTAATACAACTTTCAATCATCATGTTCTGTTCAGATTGACTTCAGCATTGTTTGGGGTCAAAGTAACCTCTGTGCTACACATGTGAAGGTAAAATTCATACATTTAAACTACAACTCAGTTTGAGAAAAATGTGTATGTAGAAAGACCAAAAGCACTTTCACACAGGGGTCAGCCTTCGGGTTAGTATTTCCTCATGCATTTATTTTGTCATATAAATTTTTTTATTGTGACTCACAACATTATAAAAACCTTTGTATCTGAGTGAAATTATCAATGGAATTATAATACATTGCAACATAATGGTAGCGGAACATAAAAACAAGAACAAGAGATTTACAAATTATATATATATATATATATATATATATTATAAGCTGTCTTACATAAGATTATAAGAAAGCATGTTTTAAGTTGTTTTCTCAGTGGATTATCAAATTATTATCTTTTATTTATTTAAAAGTATTTAGTACAGATTTTCTTATAATCCACAAATGAATACTAGACATGAACTATTACACAAGATTGATCAGTAAAAAGTCGATAAAGTATTTTCTCGTTTTAATTGAAACGTTAGTTTAGCCTTCGGGGGGGAAAATTCACAATACTCAATAATATTCCATTTCAAAAATAAAAATAAAATATATAATTTGCACTCCTACAATTATTGTAGATTTACTACAATACAACTGTACAATTCTAGCAGCTAGGGATCCCAAAAAAGTTTTATAAATAATATATACAAGCTGAAATCAAACAATTTTGCAAAAAATCTACGCAAAAAAAGACAGTAATTAAATAGTTGATTAAAGAGTAATTTTCTGCTTGCTGGGTAGGAAATAAATTTAATGAAATCACAGTTTCCTAGTTCTGCAATCTATTTTTGTAATTAAAAATTTTTTATGTATTTTTTTAAATGAAATTTCAATATTTTTTATATTTAATGCATTTATTATACACATTTTTACAGAACAGCTTATTAAATACAGTCCAGTTATTCCGCCAATTTGGCCATAACTCATTTTAAATCCCTTATAAAAGCTTCAACCGACCAGATTTAGCAAAGACACACTTAATAATAATAGTGTTAATAATAATAATAACAATACCAACTTAAACTCTTGCATAAAATCTTTTTATTCATGCTCAGCTGCCTATAAACTTAATTTTTTAACAGGGTATAACATCGCCACACAAGTCTCAGAGCCTTCAGGTGGTATTCACGAGCAGAGCACTTGTTGGCATATTTAAACACATTATCACTGTGTTTGCAGTGAACGTAATCATTATTTATAAAGAAACCGCTGCTCTTAATTGAAGTCTGCTTCACATTCACAGTCAAAGTGTGCACTTGCTGTCAGATGTGACACGTGCTGTGATTTACAGTGTGTACTCAAGCCGAGCTTTTTTCCAGGCCCCATTTGTTGACAGTGGAACCAAGGCGTTTAGATCTGCTTTATTACAGACAAATTCAATTTAAGTGTAGCTAAACCCCGGACTGGTTCCTTTGACTCACTATCTGATAAGTGCCCAAAAATCCTCTAATTCCTTCAGTCCAAACCAGCTGACCCAGTGAATCCATTCCGATCATCCACTCAAAAACAATTCCTGTGATTTTTGACAAAAATTAACACAAAAAATGTGTGACATTTAAAGCTTTGAAATTAATTAAATATACAATGTTAAAATATAAAATTAATTTTCACAAAATAAACATTATATTTCCTTATTAAAATCTTTTCAAAACAGTAAATAGAATTAAGTTAACATATTATATTAATTTCCTAAGCCCCATTCATTTTAACAGTGTAAAGAAGTTTGTGGCGGATGAGTCAACAAGTACATTAAATAAGAAATATAAAGACTAAAGATTAATGGATTTCTAAACTGATTCTGCTATTGCCACAAGAAATTGTGAAATTTAAAACACAGCGTAAAGGCTTCCAGCTGCGTTATATTGAAATATTTGATGATGTCAGCATTGTACCTTAAAGCGTTTTCCGCCTCTACACCTAAACTCCATCTGCCAAGGATTTTGAGTTTCGGAATAGGTTTAGGAGAACAATGTGGGTGGTTTGGAGCACAACATTTCACATCTGCGCCTCACCCGGCAAAGTGCTTTTTAGCCTGACGGTAGTGAGCACTAATATTTCTGGCGCTGCCACTCGGAGGGCATTTCACCAGGACTGTTTATCACCGAACACATGAAACATCTCAACATAATATATGATTCAGACCTGTAGATTAAATTTGCAGTGCTGAGCTAATGTCTTTAATTTTCCACGGCTGTCAAATTCATTACAGTGTGAAGATGAAAATCACCAAGACAGCAAAGAACCGCCAGCAAATATTTCCCCATCCTTCAGAGTTTGGTGGGCGTTTTTCCCTTCCTCTTTAATTTACTTGAGGAGTAAATGGAAGTGACAGTTGTTGTTTGTGTGCATGTGTGTGTTGGTGTATTGTGTGTGATCACACTCAAGATGGAAGCCAATGATGCCATATGGAGGGGCTATGCATTTT
This sequence comes from Triplophysa yarkandensis, assembly GCA_033220385.1. Classification (NCBI taxonomy): domain Eukaryota; kingdom Metazoa; phylum Chordata; class Actinopteri; order Cypriniformes; family Nemacheilidae; genus Triplophysa; species Triplophysa yarkandensis. The sequence continues at coordinate 8,602,964 of CM065658.1, read as the reverse complement.
CATTTCCCAAAGAGTTTGACCCTCAGTTACAAGGTTGCAAAGACGCCGCAACACAATGTGTGTTTGTGTGTGTGTTGTGGGTTTATGAAAAGATGTGTGAGGATTGTGGTGTGAAGGTCAGAGTGCTGTATAAGACACCACAATGCATTTCCAGTACATTATTACCCTTGCATAAATTCTTCAATTTAAGCCATATTTAGGAATTTGTGATGGATTGATTATTTCGGTATATCAATCCAAATAATGATGTTAAATCAAATCACTCAAATATAGGAATTGTTCACCCCATAATGGAATTATGTCATAGTTTCCTTACCTTCTTGTTATTTCAATTTGTATCACCTATTTTTTTGTATCACCTATTTTTTTGTATCTATATTTCCCAAAACACAAAGATATTTTGAAGAATATTGGGAACTAATCACTTACATTTGTTTAATTTCAATTCAAAAGACGTGATCATTTAACCCTTATGTTGTTACTTATTGTCTATAATCTCTTATTTTTTTGTAGAATTTCTATTGGAAGACTGTTCTTCATAATTTTTGTAAACATTCATAATAATCCTGTTAACCCTACATGCTCAAATAAAGTGAAAGGTCACCCAAATCTGAAAACAGTATTTGTAATGTCATTTTAAACTTGTGTGACCTTGTATGACAAAAAATATTTTGAATAAAGTTGGGAACTGGCACCTCTTCAATTAGTTTTGTTTCCAAACACTGTAAAATATATTGTTGGAAATACTTACTATTTCATATGATTAAATTAAGTGGTTTTTACATATTTTTTTCTTAAAATTTCCAAAAATGTAATGAGGTGGAACAGATGTACGTGATAAATAGTAATTCCAACAACGTAATATTGTCAGTGTACAATAGATATGAAAAGATGCCACTGTAGTTTGTGGACAGGCATTCTTCAAAATATCTTCTTTTGTTCCTGCCAAAGAATGAAAGGTTTAAAACGACAAGAGAATAAGTAAATGATTACACAATTTTCTTTTGGGTGAACTATCACTTTGAGCATACCCAGTTGAGATGAACTCTTATAAAACCCAGAGCACAGTGAATAATGTTTTCTTGAATTCATATTTGACATCCCTTAACAGATGATATTTCCATTTCAAAACTCTTACTCTGTGAAGGCCAGAAGAAGGAAAGCTTGAAACGTGAGCCGAGACAATGACAGAGGATTAAATGAGGAACTGCTTGCCTACGCTTCCTTCATAGGAAAATTATTCATTCTGTGATCCACAACAGAACAGGCTTGTTAGGGAATGTAACACATCACCCACCAAGGGCCAGAAAATGGGAAAAATATTTGTCAAGATCAAAGATCGCCATGTTATAATTCATGACACCAGGGGCGGTGACATGGTTTGGCTTAATGATCAAAGGCAGCGGAGCGGCGGCGTATCAGACAGGCGGCAAGCCAAACAATGAAGCACAACGCCTCATCATATTACATTCTGCTGACAGACCAGGTTAGCATGAGACCGCCGCAACCCGCCCTCAAACGCCCCCCCATTACCAACATTGTACCAAAATAGCCTCTGGCACACTAAGCTATATTGACAATGCACCTTTATCACATGCTGAAAGCCCATCAGAGCAATGTCATTGTATTCTGAATTAACAAGTTCCTCAACACAAAAATATGGTGAAATACAAGCCAATAATAACAGAAAGGTACTAACGATGATAATAATAATAATAATAATAACTAATAATATACTAGTTTATTATTATTATTATTATTATTATTATTATTATTATACATGTATATGATTATTATAATTATGGTGATTATGATGATGATGATGATGATCTGTGTTTTCATATTAAAAAAGCTTTTAAATACAACTTAAATCTTCTTACTACAAGCTATGGTACACACAGGTACAACTGTAATTTATAAATGAACAAATATAATACACTCAGATCAGATATATACAAGCGCAGTTCAATCCTCTACCTTTATACAATGTTTTTGTGTGATTTGGCTGATGATTCCGTTATAAAGTTTTAGTTCAAATCATGTCATCCTTTACAATCTCTTATCATTGCAAACCTGTTTGACTTTATTTATTGCAACAAACATCGAGAGGACATTCAAAGGAATGTTGGTAACTGGCATCCATTCAATCGGCAAAAGGCCAAAACCTTTACATTCCTTCTCATTGTATACATTCTTTATACGCTGACTTCATTAATTGAGATCAGTTCATAAAATCGGCCAAGTTTAGTAATTACAGATCAGGTCATGAAATGTGATTGCTTGGAGCATCCCGTATAATTATGTATCGGTTTAAGGTTCTCATTTGTTAAACTTTTGAAGGTTTTGGGTAGTTAACTACATAAGTGTTACTTAATCTAGTTAGTGTTTTATAAACAAATTTCTACTGTTTGTGTTTTAGCTATTAAAATGTTTAAATTTTTTTATTAATTTCTATTCTTGTGTGTAAGCTTTGCAAAAACACTACTGTGCTTTATTCCAATATGACTTCTTAAACTTCACAATAACTTCATATTGAACAATCAGAAAAATAGGGATTGCGTGGATACCTCTATTCCTGTTCTGCGCACGTCTCTTTCGGACAAAGCCGGCAACTCCATCTACCGCCTTGTAAATTCGTTCTCTTTCTGTTACGCAGATGAAAGATGACAGGCCCCCGTTCAGAACGCATTCCTTTACCTACATCTTTCTGAATTCAGTCTTTTCTGATGCTTTTTGGAAGCACCAAAACTTGTGAGGAGGACATGTTTTATTCAGAACCAGAGCCGCTCCTTTGTGCGAAATCTTGAATTTAATTTACGGTGGCGTATTGCAACACCTTCTGACAGCTCGATCCCGGCTGAACTTTGACATACCTCATTTATTTCCTCCCGCCAATTCTGTCTGGCTTCATTTTCATGTGTTTAAATGCTGCATCAACATAAGGTCGCCTCATTATCATAAAGCTTTATATGGAGGGCGCGAGGGGGCTAGGGATGGGTAGAAGGTCAGCGCAATTGATATTCAGGCAATGCAATCAATACCAGTTGACAATTCGTGCTGCTTTACATCTACAGGACATATCTGCTCTCAAAAGAGCTGCTTTAATGGAGCATTAAGAAATTTGCATTAATGAGGACTCTATACAATATAAGAGACAATGTGATTTGTGGATAGAGTGTTCCAACGTCAAGGGGGAAACAAAATGAAATATCTAGGATATTTACATCTACATCTACCTACATCAAGACTGTAATCACCTTGCAAGCGAAGATATATTTCTGAGAAATGCGACAGCTGCGATAAAAATGAAATAAGTAATATACAATGTGGTTTATTCTGTGGAGTTTATTTCAGGATTTGGACGGCAGTGCTGATGCTACAAGTCGTTTCATTAGATATGAAGCGACCGGTGTGAGCACTCTCGGCAACTCCAAGATATGATTGATTCAAAGGTCTGCTGATATCAGTCTAAATATTTCTGCAGTGCAAGAATATGATTCACTTTGAAAATGAAATTAGAGTAGGATTTGGCTCTAAGTGCAATAATAAATGAATTGGAATAGGAATCACCTCTCAGCTTCTGCATTATGCATGAAGGTATTCAGAAAGTTGAGTAATGGTCCCTGCATTAAAGCCCAAGTCAGAGCTCCGTCCTCCACTTCATCTCGACGCTCGACCGTGTTGGGGGAGAAAATGAAAGCAAGTCTCCCAGATCGAGTGTGTGAGTTCTGTGTAATCGGTCACTTCCATTATCCTCCCCTTAAATCATCTCTGCAAGGGTCCTTTGTTACAGTACACATTCTTTGTGCTGTCTCTCTCTCTCGCTCGCTCACATACTACACTTTTTGGGATTCTTGTCTCACCACCTCTAGAATTTGGGATTTTTCACGCACCTTGGTTACACACCCATTTGTTGAATCTAATGGTGTCCAGAAGTCAATGTTTGCAAATCTGGGAATTATTTACTCAAAATGTTAATAGTGTCTTCATTACTCACCTTCTTGTCATGTCAAACCCATATGGCTTTATCCTTATTAAGAAGAAGATAATTGGTAGAAAGTTACAGAACAACAGTGGCACTATGGCAAACAAAACCTATGCAAGTGAATGGACAACATCCTTAAAAATTTGTTATTTTGTGTTCTGCAGAGGAAACAAGGTCATACAGGTTTGAACTATTATTAAAAGGTATATAAAAAATGAATATAGAAACTGTATATATAATGTAAATAATCTACAAATGAAACGTTATAATATACAGTATTTATATACAACAACACAACACAACAAAACACAAAAACTGTTTGATTTATATTTCTTGGTATCCACTACTTATCCACCTATATGTTTTTATTCTGTTTTTACTTATACTCTTTCTATAAAAATACTTATTCTGTATTACTGTATAACTTATTCCAATAGAATTAGTCAGACTTAAGATGTTAATTCATTTCTACGAAAGGTTAAGAGTTTTTTGTTTCAGTTGAAGCGTGCACGATGCTCTCTGGTACATTTTCCCGTCATGCTGGGATAACATGGACCATCAGGTTTGGCACAAACTTGAGCCCATGCCAGGCTGAACACATCCTCTTATTAAAGCAAAAGTCAGAAATGCCTGACTTTCACAATGTATCCAAAATGTGCAATGAAATATTAACAATATAAATTTATAAGTACATAAATTGGATAAATACAATTACATTAAACTTCAGGAATTCAGGAGCACAATTTTTCTACGTAGCTATATATGCATTAAGAGTGTCATGAGACAGTTTGTATTATTTAGTATCTCAACATGAAGATGAAATTCAAAACATACACATATGGTACATTACACATACATTCCCAATAACTCCCACACCTCCGATTGGGAAATTTAAGCGGTGCAATACAATCCAAGAAATGAAACTGCGCTTCCACATCATGCATTATTTACTTAATACTCCAAATACTGCAATTCGCTGTTATCTTGCATCCACCCTATATCATATCCATGTGATTCTCAGTATACAGCACATTGCCTATTTATGCATATGTTATACAGCCTGCATCAATATTGCATGTAGGCCACATATACAAACCTGCGGCGCAAAAACTCAATATAATGTTAATACCGTGCGAAAAACGTCAAGTAGAATAGTATTTGTTTTTGCCATTTCTGCTCCTGCATCCGTTTTATGGCGGCATCATGTGCCACCAAATGACATACTGTGCATAACTAGATGAAGAACAATTAAACAATGATCTTTTATCTGCGCAATTACGTACCACCTGTTTCCAATTTGAAAGCCAAAGCACATTACAACAGGTCTGGATGAACATTTCCCTCTGCTAAAAGGATCTTGCTCACACTTCTGTGGCATTTAAAGTGATTAACTGAATGTGATTGAGTTCATGAATGTAAGTTATTAAGAACTCCTCTCATTTATATGCAAATCAGGCCTAATACAGTACATGTCCATCCGGTAAATACTGTACAGCATCACTAGTGACGACCAAACATTGTCTGTGGTTAACTGCTGTCTGGACTCAAGTTGAATACTTTCTAAATGTCAGCTTTAATATAAGACCAGCTTTTGGAGATTAATTGGGAGATTAAAGACGTAATATTCCGTGAATAAAGCTGAAATACGTCAAGGAAACAAAATATCACAATGTAACCAGAAAAGACAAGATCATGGCAGTAATAACATGCTTTGAATGTGTTGGCTTTATTAATGGGAGTTAATGTAGGAGATTTAACTAAATGATTTATTAGGATAAGATTGAACAACAATGAAATCCTCAGTGTTACAGGTAGACACTGCGGTGGTCATTTTCTTGGACTTTATTATCAAGAAAAGAGACGGTCTTCATTTTGCAACATTACAACTTTATTAACTTTATTGTTGAAATTTAATGACTTTATAATCCGATTAAAGGCCTATTATGATGTCATTCCCTTGCCTTTCTTTTAGGTTCTATTTCCTGTTGAATTGGGTTTGTGTGTAATTAGCATAATATAATAGATCCATTCTTAAATATCTTGCTTTTAATACTTAAAATTTACCTTGTCTTGTTTCTATGAGCAGGAGGGACCATATAACTATTAATTAAAGGTATATTTTCTCAGGCTAAAAGTTTAGTGGTTTATCATTTGGATTAACTTAATTCTAAACTAACTGTATTCTTCACTTCATATTTGTTAATATATGAATTCATTTATAAGTGTCTTTGGTTAAAATCATCAGCTAAATGACTAAATGTTTATAACTTTTATTATTATATTTATCAACAATTTTTTTATTGAACATTGTTACGTGCCCTGGAAATTCCACAGGCAATTAGAAATTTTCTGTTTGGTTTCGATATGTTTTGGTGGTTTTTAAGAGCTTCCATTCATTCCTCAGAAAGACCAGAATTCTGCTCTTATGGGTCCTATTTCCCAACTTTTAGTTTCCTGACTATCAGACGAAAGCCTAAAAATTGGACGATACAGAATATGTGGGTCGTTATTTCGGTCCATATCTTCGTATAAGTATGAGATGCCAGTCAGTAGTGTCTGTCTTTATATGATTTATTCTGTTTATTTAAAGAAAACAATCAAATGTATTGTAATTGTTTATGTCTTCATTATGAGTTTTCTCCTTCTTGTAGGAGAAAGTTGTGAGTTAAGTGGTTTTTATATTAGCAAGGAGACAAGTCAAAAGTGACAAAATTTTTTATAAAAATGAACATTCTGACATGATTTACTCATCAAGTTGTTCCAAACCTGTATAAATATCTTTGGTTGAAAAAGAGACGGATATTTTGAAAACTATTCGAATTCTGGGGCAACATTGAATACCATAGGAGAAATAGTATATATTTAATATTTATATATTAATTCTTGATTCAGTCAAACACAAAAGAAGATATTTTGAAGAAATCAGGAACGTAACAAGCTCTCTGCACCATTGACTACTATTAAACTATCTTACTATTTAACCAAATCAGTTACTAACATTCTTCTCAATATTTTCATTGTGTCTATTACATAATATTACATAATAAAACAGTTTAAATGTAAAATTGGTTAACGCATTTAATGAAACTCACGCCTCGCCGCCTAAACTTTTAATCTTCACGTCATACTGCCGCGCTTTGCTATACACCATATTGTTTTCCAGGATCGACATTTGAAAGAATAAATCCATGATAAATATTGCATTTCTTGAATCATATCAGCTTTTAGCACCCATGCCACACCATTTTTTTCGAACCATACTTGATCTTCATCAGCTATGAGGAAGATGAGGATGAAGAAATGCTAGGGGTGACAGATTCGCTCCACTAAACGCATATTTGACAGATTAAAATGTATGTGGAAGATTGTGTGCACGTGCGTGTTTGGGGGGGTGGTTGTGGTTAGGAAGTCCTGTCAAGGCACATCAGGGAATATGAGCCGCTTTCTCAGCGTGTGGAAATCAATCACTACCACCACCGATCCTTCTACGTTTCCTGCATTCGGTGTCGCCATGATGCAGAACATTTTCTCTGAGCGCCTGAGATGCTTAGGTGCTTTATTCTGAGAGGCGGCGTGGACCATGACCAAAGAAAGGAAGCTACAGAAGAATGAAAGAGTAGATGGAGCCAGATGTGGCGAGGGGTGGATTTCTGAAAGCTATTTATTACAGGAATGAGTTGTTTGTGGGCATTGACTGAAGGCCGATGATGATTCAATGCTGATTCTAAACAGCACACTCTGCACAAAGAGCATTATATGATGAATTATGTGATATACTGATATGTTGAAGATTCAGCATGATTCATCTTTGGCTATTCCCCTTTGTGTGTCTTTAGACAACATGCTTACATGCATGAAAAAAGCCGCTGGCACAGCAATGCCTTTAGAAGAATCATCAACTATTGAGTGAAATGTTGCTCAAACTTTTCTTTGTTATCTTTTCAATGTATAAAGAACCTGTTTCTAGAATTGTACTGTATGTTTATGTGAAACAATTTACACAAACAAAAAAGAGTACGTTTTAAAGGTTTGTAATTGATTAAAAATACAGTTAAAATTTTGTGTGAGTGTGTGTGTGCGTTTATGCATATGTGCGTCAGTGTGCGTCAGTGTGCGTGTGTGTGTATGCGCAAGTAAAAAAAGAAGCAAATCTCATAATCTCAAATATTAGAATTCACGAACAACATTATGCTGATTGCAAATATACCTTTGTTCTGTTTTTTTTAATAATAGCTTATAATAAAATTTGTACATTGAAGAAAAAAGTTAACTGTTGACTTTTAAATCAATTATTTTCCGCAGTTTTTTTACATTTTCAAAATACATATTTTTATTTTTTGTAGAAGGAACGTCATAGAGGTCATTAGTTTAATGGCAGGGTCTACAATTTCTGGTAGTCAATGTTGACATCCGAAATCACCAAAACAAACACACCCCAACGCAAAAAGGGTCTCGCCCCTTCATTGATAGCTCCGCCCCTCACAAGCGTAATCAAGAAAAGAGACGCCCCTTCTGTTGATTGTCTGCACAATTGTTCTTGGACACCGACCAGACTCAGTTTTCAGAATTTTTTGGGGAAAATAATAGACGCTGCCTTTAAGTGGTAAGAGATTGACTACAACAGTGATTTTACCACAGTAAAATGTGTAGTACACTGAAAATAAAAAATACTATCATCGTTAACTTAAGCTCTTGTCATGTAAAACCTGTATGAGTTTCATTCAGCAAAATATGAAATTGGCGATTTGAGGAATACCTGCAATCAAAAAACTGTTGGTCCCCATTGACTTGTATAAAATGGACACAAACTCAATGCAAGTCAATTAGGATCAACAGTTGTCTTTTACCAACATTTTTTAAAATATCTTTGTTTGTGTTGAAAAGAGTCATACAGGATTGAAATGAGTTAGTAAGTGATAGAATTTTTATTAAGGGGGGAACTATAACTTTAAGGTGCTTTCACGTGATCAACATCTATGGCATCATATTTAACTAATAGCCAATGCAATAAAAGTGCATGAATAAATAAAATTGCATGGCGCGGTCATTCCTTAAAAGCAGAAACAGATTTGATAGTGCATAAAGGAATTATTTGTTTATCATGGAGATCTATTAACATTTGGTTTAAAGGTTTAATCACACAAAATATTAAAATATTCCAATGATAAAAATGAGCAAACCAATTTTAAATAAACTTCAGCTTCCTTATGTATACACAAAGACATGAATATACAAATTAGTTCCATTTCAGCCTGAGTCTATGCATCATCCGTGCATATCTATAGCTCGATCTGCTGATCCAAGTGATCAAATGAGTTGATGTAATTTGTTACAGGTTTATGACATCATCAGTGCGGTTTCAAACCACGTTTTTAAACCATCCTTTGTAAACTTCATTTATGGGCAAAAATAATAAGCAATGGTTGTTAAGCATATTAAAAACATTAAAACTTGATTTTCAGCACAGGGGGACTTAAAAAGTAGATCAGAATTATTTTCATAAGCATACCAGCACAGACGTCCGCCCAAAACCATGACATTGGGTTAAGCTTCCCCTCTCTCTCGGGCAAATGTTTGTCATCGTTTTCAGCGTCTGAAATAACATGATATGAATTTACACCCAACTTATCCGTTCATCTCCGATGTCCTGCCTCAGGTATCTCAGCCAATTCTCTGTGTGTTTATCCCATAAAAGAGAAAAGACAACACGCAGACAAAGCTTTTACCGACTACAATAAACAAGCCACCAGATTTCAAATATTAAACATACAAACAAAGCATTCTCCGGTGATGGACAGATTCTATATGGGTGTATATGAAGGGAGAAGAGAAGATGTCATGAAGCCCGTCCTATAGTTTATGCCAGCCACCAGAAGATTGACAGGCCTCCTGTTTGAAGTATGTCCTTGAGAGAGACGTGCATGTAATATATAATCCACATCTGACGGGCACATGCGCGCACATGCCGCTCTGTGACACCCGCTGATCAATAAGATCTCTCCATTGCAAGAAACAGACGGAAATTGCATGGTTGGAGTTTCCTGTCTCATAGTGGATTAATACTGGAGCCGTCTGACAGTGGAGGAAATAAAATAGAGGGCTTGTTAGAGGAGAGCCTGTCTCATTTCTCCATGCCAGTCAAAGAGCCCACAGGATGGACTATGAGAACCTGCCATTCCTCAACCCACCGCTGGAACACGGCATGTGTGTGTGTTCAGCGGGCCATTAAGGGTCCAGATTTCATCTTCTGAGGAAAACGTCGTTCAGACTAATAAATTGTGCGAGGATTCACGCGTGTGCGTTAATGTGAAGTTTTAATCGGATCTTTGTAGGACATGGCAGCTATGCATAGCTTTTGATATGGGCTGTAATTGGTCCAGGAGTCTGAGGATTGTAAATGAAGTGTGTGATGTGAAAGAGAGACTCCGTATGAAGGCAGGAGCGGATCGAGGGGGTGTGGAGTTTCAGACTATAAAGCTATCAAAAAATTACGGCTGACATTATTTTTTAAATTGTACCTTAACCTTATTAGATAGATATTTCTGTCAGACGTGGCGAGTAGGAATTATTCAAACTCACAGGCAATTGGCAAATTTATTAAACAGTTTTGCAGCGCACAGACCTGCAACGCAGTTTTAAGAGCTTAAATATAAAACAACAGAGTTTCGTCATTTATTTTGTTTAGCAAAATAAATGTCTTGGTTCTATGCCAACCAGGCATATTATGGCATGCATCTCACAGAATATTCTGTATTATCATAGACGGTTTCAAAGCAACAATAAAGTTGCCAGTAGAAGAAACGTTACTTGGGTAAACTTTAATGGGACAGGTTGATTACCCATTAAACCATTTGTTTAATAAAATTAATAAACAATACAATGAAACAAACTATAAACTAACCGTTTAATACAATTACTTTACAATAAATGTGAATAGACATAAGTATGAATATACATTAAATATTGCACAACAACCATTACGGGAAGTTAACTTTGGGGCCAAGGGTGTACGTCTAATAAAAGTCTATAAACTCACTATATGCCCGACAGCATTAACTTGTTTGCTGGTGATCATTTTTGAAAATTAACAATAGAAACGCTTAAAATGCCAAAGCCAGTGGTTCTCAACGGATTTGTCCATGGCACCAAGATTTTTTCATGGTCAACAAGCTGCGACCCAATCTGTTAGGAACTTTAATTTGGCAAATGTATTTTTATTTATTTGTTAACATTCACAAGTGGTGTCTCTATTTACTTAAGGTCGATAAATCATAAGAAAATTACCAAAACTTACAAATAAACGATATTTTATTTCAGTCGTTTACAAAATGTATGAAATTCTAGAAATATCACAAAGTAAAAACAACAAAGAAACAGTGGTTAGGGTAACGGAAGGTATAGTTATCATGGTAAATAAACGATAAACTAATACTGAACTGTTAATAAAACATTAAGACTGATCCTTTCGAACAGAACAAACCAGCAAATTATGATCGAATTATTAAAATAATCATAAACATTTTCACACCTAATCTTACAGCGATTATAAACATCGGTTTCACTTAACGGTATTTTGGGAAGCTAATGAGATAGCTGAGGATGTTTGGTTTCTAAATTTCGTTTCAATTTAGAAAGTTTCATGTTCTCACTACATATGACACACTTGGGTTTAAAGCCTTTTTAGTCGTCAATATTGGGGGGTCGTTCTTGCCCTTTGAACAAAAGTGTTACTAAAATTAAATGAAATTTAATTTCACAGGTACAGTTGTCACTCGGAATTTTCAAACTAAGAGTCTGGTATATCATAAATATGTTGTGACCACACAATCCGAGATCCTCTGAAATCGTTCCCGCAACCCACCAGTTAGGTTACTTCCCTAGACTACACATCAGTTGCAAGACATAATTAACAATACAAAGCTTCCAACAACTCAAACTTTATAATAAATAAAATCCTTATACCCTAATTATTGCTCTGCAAATGAATATCCAGCTACAATTTGTGTCTATTTTTCATTATTTAGGAGATTTCATGTCCCAGACAACGTCTGTAGCTGCAGCTAGAAACTTTTTGGCAACTAACATTTAAAAAAAGTGTAACATAAACACTACTCTATGAATCCATTTATATTTGCCTTTCTTGAGATTTTTGTCTTTTTCGCAACACATGGAAGAATATTTGTGTGCGCATTTCATGTCCCCACAATGTCTGTAGTGCCATTTTTTGAGACAAAATGAAACTTCAGCGATGAATTACTCACCCTAAAGTCATTGATAACCCTAGGACATCTGTTTATTGACATTGTCTAAATAGTGTGTGCGACACCAGTGGTTCAGCGTTAATTAATATGAAGCGATACTTTGTGTGCAAATAATCAAAAATAAGAATATTCCCAAATTTCCTGGTCTTCTTATTGGTTTCCATTGCACATTCCCAATAGCACAGTATCACGATGCATACCTGTGCAACGCAGACCCCGATGTACTGTCATTGCCACGTGTTTGCATCCCAATGATATCAATAAAACCTCAACCAAATAATCCTATTTTGTTTTCTGATTATAAACTGATGTGGAACATCTTGAGGGCGATTCATTTTTTGCGAAATTTCCATTTTGTTTATGAACTACTCCTTTAAAACACATAAAGCAACAATAAGGACATTATTGGTTTGTTAAAATGTAAAAAATATTTACAGGCCACAAACAATAGACATTCAACCAAAATCTGTCCTTGATGTCAATGTGTATCGGTTCATCAAACAATGATGAAAATCATATATCACATAACGAAGGCCAGTGCCCATATTATGTACATTAGAGAAACAATGTTATATGCCATCCTAGCATTATATCCTAAATTGCATTTACACCTACAGCATTCTGCGTGGATGTTGCCCGACCGAAATACTCATTTTCATAATGACTTCTGCAAATTGAGCTCTGAAACAACACAGAGAGCATGTGCAAACAGACAACGCCGCCGACAAACGCATTGAACCCACCCCACGGTGTATAGCTGTCGCTCATGCCTTGGTGTGTGTGTGTGTGGTTTTGTGTGTGTCAGGTGTGTCAGGTGTGTGAGCGAGTGTGTTTGCGGTGTCAAATCAGCGCCGGTGACTTCACGTCTCACTTCTTGATAGCAGCTGTGGAATCTTAATTAGAGTCAAGGGAGCTTCTCTAGACCAGGTGCACAGGTCTTTGTACATGAAAGAATGAGAAAACAAAAGGAAAAGATAGAGATGCATCGCGAGGCTGTGTGTGCGGTTGCATGAAACGGCGTGACAGGTGTATTAGTTAAAGCCCTGCTGGAGGCTGATCTTCAGGTGAACAGAGGCTGAAGTTTGGTGCTTATGTTAAGTCACCGCCGTGAGGTTCTTCTCAGTAAATAGCCTCATATTTCACACTCCCATAGTCTGTTTGACTACAGTGACTGCCTGGCTATGACAGACATTAATCTCAACCAGTCACAACGCCTGTGGGAAACCGTCCAGCCAATCAGGGCTTTAATCTGTCATGGCAAGCGGTGCGGCGTTCTGAAAGAAAGTGACAATCTACCTTTGTGATTCCCTGACGATTGCAGACAGCAATCGTGTATCGCAACACAAGATTGTGTAAACAACACTCAATGTGTTAAAATATGCCCAACAATAGCGGCACCCATTCATTTTATTGTATAGAAAGAATTGGTCAGTAAACATTCTTTGAAATAGCTTCTTTTCTGTGTGCAGAAGAAAAAAAAAAACATCCATATTTGACAAGAAGTTGAATAAATGATGAACTTACATTTTGTAGTCAATAACTATAAGGGTATGCAAAAGAATATTGATACACTCACTTTGTTTTACATTAAATAATCTACAGAAAAAAGGAGAAAAAATGTTTAGCTTTGAAATTAATGTTTCTAATATAATTCAGCAAAAATATTAGGTGTTTATTGCAAATATACTGTTTATTTGTTACATTTATTCAATAAAAGAAATTAAAAAAATTAAATGTTGGATTTGTAAAAAATCATTTTTAATATTTTCAAAAATCTATTTAAATATTTTCAAAGATATTAAATTTATAACACTGTTTATTTGTGTGATATTTACTTAGCCACACAAAAAACTTTTTGCAGTGCTAAAAATAATAAATGTGGCTTAGTAAATACCATAAATATAAACAGTTACATTAATCAAAAATAATTTTTTTATTCAGTGAGACTTATTAAAATAATTGATTAAAAACCAAAGGTTAATATCTATAAAGTTGACTAATATTATTTAGGTTTACGTATTGAGAAAAAAATAATGGGGAACTCTAAAATAATTATTTCAGTTAATCAGATTTACTTATTTTTACGTACATATACACAAAATGTATAAAGTATTAAAAATTAATTTCAAGGTTTTTTTTTAGTGTAAACTGTTTCACAGAAAGTAATTAAATATTTTTTGTATCGTTTTATCTTAAAACAAACACATTGCAACAGCTTAAATACATCTAAAAAAACATCAATATTCTCTCTTAAATTAACTTTATAATGATTTCAATTATAGCACAACTCTGTTTTATTTGTTAATGACAACTTTTAACTGAAAAAAGTAATTTGCTTTATGTGTGAAGCCTAAATTAATTGTCACAAAAGCCTAACAGGTACAACACATCCCATTGGAAATTAACAAACAATATTATGTTGCAGAGGACTTCTGCTGTTACATCAATAAAATGTACTTATTATTTACATTTGACATTCACATTTACGCTTTTAACAGATTTGACAGATGTTATCTCCAAAAGGACTTTCAAGCTATTCTTTTTTCAGTTCAAACATTCTCTGGAAATTAAACCTATGATCTTGACGGTTCTTGCATCGAGCTCAACTTTGTCACACTGTACATCAACATTCCTAAAGTAACCCCAGTAACGGAATGGACTACATTATAGCATTTTTCCATCTTTATGTTTCTCTGTCTCTAACAAACATATTGCAGCTTTCCTCATTTGTAAGATATGAATAGCAGCACTTGCAAAAAGACAACTGTGAATGTCATCAAGGCCTCAGAAAAATGCTGTTACTTTTCACATTGCTGCAAAGAGAGGATTTAGAACTACAAGAAATAAAATACTCACATACTTGCAATACAACACAAACATTTGCAAATCCCACTAAAACTGTAAAGACACATAGATTACATCTGCATATCAAATCAAATGTCAATGTCAATGTAAATGTCAGCTTTATTTATAAAGCGCTTTAGAGAAAATACATTGCGTCAAAGCAGATTAACAACATTGGTTAGTTGGTTAATTAAAATATTAAGGATATTTAGGACAGCAGACATTTCTGGCGTTCTTTTGACTACCATTGGGTTTTTTTCTTGCTATGGTTGTCAATGGGATCTATCAATATTTTCAAATTTATATAAAGAAAAATGTTAACCGATTAACCGGGTTGGAAACCATGGCAGAGTCTTATTCTCCTTGATAGGTTTCTGCAGTGGAAATGCGACTAAAGAGAGTGTTTTTAAAAGGTAACTTATTGAATTGCATTTTTTTCCATTTCACTGTGACTCTTTACTGGACATTGTTTTGTGATATAAACATATTCTTGTGTATAGTAGCATGTCGTCGAGTGAATTTCTGGTGTGTAAAGTATGTTTTATGGATTCCTAAGTGTTGTAGTGCATTCACACCAGATGCAAACAATCGCATTTGACTTTTTTCTATCGCAAGAAAAAACATCACGAGGCGGAGATTCTTCGTGTGTCCGCATCCTTTAAACAGTGGGTGTCAAAGAGGTTATCATGCAAATTTTATATTTATTTTCTGTTTGGTTTTACAATGCGGTTTTAATTCGATTCAATATCGATTTTTTTATTCGATTTTCATTTTAAATCATGCTAGTTTTGCACACATGGACTCCATATTTAAATAAACATGCTTATAACTGAAACGCTTCTACACAGTTAAATTAATAAAATCAATTCGCATTATTAGTAGAGCCCACATAATAAATTGGTTGACATTTTACTTTTACATCAAAGGCCGGGTCTACAATTTCTGCTAGTCAATGTTGACATTCGAAATCACTAAAAATAAAATACGCCCCTACACCAAAAGGGTCGCACACCTTTTTTGATAGCTCCGGCCTCAAATATATCGTCTGTTGCTCTCGGCTAATATTCATCTCCAAATTAAGAAAAGTCACGCCCCTCACTGCCGATTGGCTGCACATTGTTTTTAGACTCTGACCCCATTTCTAAAGCATTTTAAAAATGAAAGACCCTGCCTTTAGAAAAAATGAAACATTTTAAAGGTAAAACACCTTAAAATTCATAAACAAAATTGAAACATGATCAGGAACTTCTGTACGCAAGTCAAAATAGGGATAATTATTTCTGAAGCACTTAGGAATTCCTGAATCAATATCGTTTCTTTAAACGGAAGATTGATTAAAATTAAGGAATAGAAATTATGCAGTTCCTGTGTTTTTCGTATAATCATCTCCACATTTGTATAACAGCAGCAGTAGCAATACAATAGCAATACTGTGCAAGGCCAGAAAAATGACTGATGCAATAGCCCGGTCCTCACAGAGCCTTTAATACTGTTTTATGCTTTTCTATAAATGAAGTAAAAGCCTCAGGATGGTTAGTCAACAGCAGAACTTCAATATAACAGCACTCTGTGGTCAGCTTGTCTCACCTGGACACTTCTATCATACATCAACACACTGATGTTAGACACACACTACAGACATAAAGCCGAAAACTCGCCTTATAATTCTATTTCACTGTCAGGCACAGTAAATAAGTATTTCTTTCTTATCAAAGGCTTATATGTTGCTTCTTGATGTCCTGATGTGCTTCTTTTCTGTCTTTCCATACACAGCACAGTGTGTATTTATTATGTCATTGTGTGCGCGCGGATGTGATATTCCAGCCTTTTTATTATGTAAATGAATCTCCGTTTCACAAGTATGGAAACATTTCCTACACCACAGATTAATCAATGTGTTTGTGTGTGTGCTTGCGTGCGCGTTTTTGTAACACGTGTGAATGATTCTGTAGCAGTGCGTGGGTATTTCTCCATGTCTTTGAACCTTCTTCCGCTTGCAATGCAACGGCGTCCATAAGTGTTCTCAAAGGACGCCGAGTATTTCATCCACTTCCACTCCTCCCTCATTGATTCAAGCATTTGACTGGACACACATTTCTAGTCATGTGCATGCATCCAGCTTTTATATTTGCAAGTGTATGACTTGCTAATATGCTTTCTGAGATGGTCTGAATTCAGAGGGCGTATTGAAGGTATAGGTCACCAACAGGTCAGGTATAGGTCAGAAGGAATAATGATGCCAATCTGTATGTTTGTGTCTTTGTAGAGGATTACGGCGGGGAATATGGGAATAAACAATAGTTAAGTATACACAGACAGTCAATTAAATAGCTTTTAATGATGATTATATTATACTAATATTAGAAACAATAGCATTGGCATGTTAAAGGGATAGTTGCACAAAAATGAAAACCTGTGTCATGAAATACTCTTTGGTAAGATAAAAAGTTAAGAAGTTCAGGAAGATATTTGAAAAAAGTATTATCATTGACTACTTTAGATTTTACCAAAGGTTTTTACCATACTAATAGCAATAATTTGGTGGTTTAAATATTCTTGTGAGGTCTCTAATTAAGATTTTAAAGCATCTGTTGTATTGTATTTGTTGTATTTTTAATGTCAAATAAAGGCTATTTTCAGGATTGTCACATCCGCATTGCTACATATTCTTCAGAAAGAGACAGTAATTTATTAACTCTATTGGTTTGTGCATTTTAATTCTCAGAAGTTCATCAAAAATTTTCCTTTTTGGCATGTCCACAACACGTTTTTTTCCTTTCCTTTATATAAAATATTTTTCTGATGTTGAGACTCAAAGATGGCTCAGTATATTGTGAACAAATACATAATCTGAGTGTTTTTATGTCATATCCATAGTGCTAGAACTGCTCATGTTTGCATTATTATAAAAATGCAATTCAATGTAAATGTCCTCACAAGATGGTTTTTGCCACGTTTATAGCCAAACCTGTACATTCTCTCTCTCTTTCACACACACTCTCCCTCCTTCTTCTATTAAAGTAATATTTTTTCCTTGAGCTCTGTAGGTGGGTCTGTTTACAGCCCACCCTGTCACAGAACATTCTCCAACCAAAGGCATTAACAAGCTATGCTACACATACACAGGCACACACACATATACACACACATACAAAGGTACGCAAGTAGACACACACACACACACACACACACACACACACACACACACACACACACACACACACACACACACACACACACACACACACACACACACACGGAACTCTAATCTGTGAGATGCACTTCTTCATTTGTTCAGATTATGCAAGGTACATTAAATAAAAAGTAAAAAAGCATTTAGGACGTCATTGTCTTCTCGCTGTCAAATACTTTTTTAAAGCCACTTCCTGGATTTGGAGAACGTAAGAATCAAAAGAATGCTCTCTCACAGCATAATCACCCAATCAAAGCTGTGCAATTTGAGTGTTTTATGAACTTAACAGAATATACAGCGTGTTTGTGTTTGTGTGCGCGTGTCTGTGTGTGCGACACTTTAAATGAGTTTGATGTGTGTCTTTAGTGTGTTGCCCCCCAGGGTTGCACTGATTCTCATTAAGGGTAAAGAGACATGGAGATATTTTCACAGCAGGTCTGAAGCAATCAGCCAGTTCTCTCTTCTTTCCCTTCACATTTACCTGTACTAATGCCTGTAAATTATATGCTGGGACCCCACACAACTCTCCAACAGTGTATTTTTTTAGGCATGAAAAATACATTGAATTGGCAAATCGCTGGAACACATTCTGATTGAATTTCACATTGAAGTGGGAAACCAATTTAGGCCTGAATTCCCATCACAGTTTACAGTCGTAGCGCATGTGAAAAAAATATGTTCTGAGGGGTAAGAGCAGTCCGGAAGATGTTAAAGTAACAAGAGCGGTACTGTCATGAATTACTCAATATTAAAGCTGTTCCTATGTACATTTGTTTGTTTAAAGAAAGATATTTGGAAGAATGTATGCAACTGAGATTTTTGGAGTACCATTAAAGAAAATATAGTATAATTGTTTTAAACAAAAAGGCTGTGGAGCAACTTTGACAACCATTTTATTTCCTTTGTTAATGGTGGTACACAAATATCAGTTGCTGACATTCTTCCAAATATCTTACCTTTCGTTAAACAAAGTTTTTATTCGGATTTACGTTTTGGGTGGAGTATCTCTTAAAAATGTAGAAAAGGTACCCCAAAAATATGATGCGCGTTTATCACACGTTTCTTTCAATACTTTTCCAATAAGTTATGAAAAATTCTGCTTTACCTAAATGTTCAGGTCGATCACTGGAAAATACTTTCTAGTCAAAAACACTTGAAACTAAAAGCATCTTCTTTAACATCTTTAATAAAGATTAAAAACCTTGAAAATGAATGGAATATTGACATGAATGTCATGACGAACTTTATTCACTGTAAAGTATAAGATTTTTGCATATATTTATTGACAGGTGGGGAAGGAAATTTAATTTGAGCTTTAAAAGTACAAAGAGCTGCTTTCAAATTCACGGACCGTTCTTTGTGAAGAACTCCATCAAACTCTGCATTTTATTTTCCACTTCCTCAGCATAGAACATGAAATATTAAACAAAGGATGTGTGTGTGTGTGTGTGTGTGTGTGTGTGTGTGTGTGTGTGTGTGTGTGTGTGTAATACATTAATATCCCTGCGCCCCTTTTGACAGCAGATTAATGTAGAGGGCGTTCATATTCCTCAAATCCCAAAATAAACCCAAACACAAAAACATAAACAAAAATGAAATCCCCTGCAAAAGTCTTTTACTCACAGTAACAGAGCAAAGGAGTGGACAAGAGAGAATATCAGACTCTCTATTTCAATACTTTGATCATTTTAATTATGACTACCTTATTTGTTAATGATTATCATTTTCAACCATGATTCATAATAGCCATTACATGTTTTAACAAAACTGCAAAATAATTTTTATAAACGTGATTGAGTATCTATCTCATTAACATATTTTCATTTTGTGAATACAAATGGAAACATTTTCCAATAAGGTTGCAGTTGTTTACTTAAGATAACTAAAATATTAAGAGGATTTCAGCATTTTATTAATCATCAAAAAGTGTAATAATTAAAGCCAATACATTTGTATGTTTTAGTTCACTAAGCATTATCTTCTTATTGTATCATGTTCTGGAGTTGCAAATGCATTAATACGCCATTTCAAACAGCAATAATGGTAAATTCAATCTGGTAAATAAATGTTTAATAAACAAATGTGCTGTTCACAAAGGCAACAGGATTCTGTCAATTTATCGGTTACACTTCATTCACATATCATTTTGTAAAGCCGGTAAAACTGACGTCATTAAACCACTGAGCCGAGGTTGTTTATAAACATGGTGCATCCGTGGTGGTTTTTTTATGTTTGTGGCCCACATTTTTATTGATGACATGGCTGATAACACGACGCCATCGTTCTGTTCCATTTAAGACAAAAATACTGAGCCGTAGGGCTGGAAATGACAGACTGAGAAGATGGGGCCATTACGAATGTCTAAAAAAAGCTGAAATTGTCACACAGGTCTGTGCGAAGGACATGGGTAATCGAGAGAAAGCACGAAAAAGTTTTTGGGGGAAAGTGTGCTGAAAAATGAAGAAATATGGAGAGAACACTTTTGCTTCTGTGGAGTTTTGCGTTCATCCTGCAACTTGTGGAACCTACATTGTAAAGAAAGACTGGCAAAAAATTGGAACCCAGACTCAGACTTGCCATTGTGATGTGGTGGTACGCCTTCAGAGCGAATGAGGAGAAGGGATTTTTGCTCCTAGTTTACCGTTTTTTTTTTTTTTTCATTTAGCTAATGAACAAAAGCATTAGTAGTTCAATATAATCAACTTTTATTCTCTGATAAAAAGAATGTATGAAGATGGGTTATAAAATTTAAATAATCGTTACAAAAATGATAAATTAATCTCACAACCTCACCTGTAGCCTATATTTAACTAAGACTACAGTAAATGTCAATAATATTTCACAGTGGCTTAGTTACACACGTTCATAAATAATACGTGTTCAGTACAACACACAAAAATAAAGGTTTGTAAGAACTAGATTGTGGGCAAATGATTTTTAGCAAACTATTCCTTTTATCCAGTGTGTCATGAGCAATTTGCATGAACCCATTTTGTTACCATGTGACAGAAAATAAACAGATCTGTGGATTCTTACTTTGTGTCGTAAGTAAAATATCAAGATGTTTCATGAAACCTTGATTACTTTAAAACACTTTTTCAACATGTATGTATGTAATCATATCTTTAAAGTAAAAAAATCTGATTTATTTGCAGGAATAAGGGGAAATTCCATCCAGAAAACCGAACCAACCATTAATAACATGCTAATGTATGTTATATCATGCAACATTTAAAAAAAGATAATAAATCTGCGTTATGGACAACAAAGACAACTGACTTCTTAAGATTCATGAGAATTAAAATGTACTAACTAGAATAAAAATATATATCAAATGGAGATCAGATGTATCTGTTATATATAAAGTACATAATATAAAATGGTTAGTATATTTTCATTTGTATAAATTTATTTGTGCAAAATATGTGGCGTTATAGATGTGACAATCCTGAAAATTGCATTTTCCTGAGTATAAAAAATAATGTACTTTAATAATGCAATTAAAACTTAAAGTGGTTATTTGAAGCACCAAATATTAACATCTGTGCTATAGAAATACTTAAATCCTTTAGGCAAAACTTAATATTTTTATGGTGAGGTTGATATGTTCACTGAATTTATATAATATATTATTGTACATATAACTGTGTCTTCAGAAGTGTGTTTTCGTATTCACCGTCATGTTTCTACAGTAGCCCTATAAGGGCAAACTGTGTTGTCCTAAATATGTTGTGTATTTTAGCAAAGAATCAAAAACATGGTGACATCTTTCTTTATTGGTAGCAGTTCCAAATCACATCGCAAGATACTATTGTTTTACAACGACTGATCCTTTAAATGCTATAAACCTGCTTTTCAGTTTCACATACGCAACATATATAACTTGCGACTTCTCAAAAATCCCAGTCACTGACCCGTTAACATAACCTGTTTTATTTTACATTCCAATAAGTACAGGCTACATGAATTGCTTTGGGAATGTTGTAAATTCTTCAATTCGTCCCGACAAATATCTGCTGACACTTGAGTTTTAAAAGAGTGAGATGGGGAATTTATAGGGCAACGCTGGAGTGAGAAACTAATAATGATGACTGTTTGTTGAGAAACCCAGAGGAAATCATCTCCGGCACCAAACGCCAATCCAACCCGTAATATGAGCACCTGAGTCTGACACAAAGGAACTCGACCGATCTATATCAGCACTAATGCTGCCCTGGATGCTCAGAAATCCACGCTTTCCTCTTCAACCCATATCACAGGTTTTGTGTCGCAAAATCTGTTATCTTTCACATTGTGTTCTTCTGCTCTTCCTTCCCCAGCGTTATAAACAGGATGTCATGTGACATACACTAGATACCTTGTGTCATGGGAGCAAAAGGTCATCCAGCTGCCGTCGTGTAGATGTGAGAACGGAAGAAAGCATCTCGATGAATATGTATCGGTTTCTGCGTGTGCCACGCTCGTGTTCCCAGCAGAATGTGTGTCCGGGTGTCTCATAAGCTTCAGGGTCAGCGAGTGGGCAGTGCAGTGGTGCATGAACGCATTTGGTGAGCTTCAGGTCCTCTGTGACGGCTCTCTCTCTCTTTTTCATCTCTGCTCTCCATTTTTCTCTTCTCTTTGAAGTAGCCCGGGGTTACTGTGCACTCATCTCTTTCGCTGGCCTTTCACTTATTTATGTATTGGTGGACTGAAGTGAGGTTCAGTTGATGTCTTGTGATCTCAAGCCACGGTTCACTTTGTACTTTGCCGAACTGGTCAAAATGTCCTAAATCACTGGCGTTTTGCGCCCATCACAGTGGGAGAAGGAAAAAAACCTGCTATCTTTCTCCCAGTGAGTTTTTTTTTTAAAGACCCTCCATTTCATTGAAAGAAGCAATCGAGGGGGATTTGCAGGACGTTGTATCTAAATTTCCAATAAGACACTTTATATACATAATGTGTTAAATTCACAACCTTGAGTAATAAGATCAAGGTTATATCTTTGGGTAGTTTGACGGTCTGGTTTAAACCCGCTTGGCAAGCTTGAGCTTAAACTACTTTATAATGGAAAATAGATGAGCTAGGCATTTTTTTAAATGAAATGTATTGTTATTTCTGGTTCAAGATATACTTTGCAGATATATAATTTTAACACTTTTTCAACATCCTGGAAAATTATAGTTGGCATTTAATAACAATGCAGACTTAATGAAAGGGTGCAAATAGCAGATGGGCTTTTCAGGTGTCAACACATTTTCAACTGTGTGGTTCAGAAAGGCGGATGGGTGCTGTGAGCTGTGATTGGCTGATTACCCTGTCAATATGATAATGCCCGGCCAGTGAATCGGCCGAAATGGTCAGACTGACCTGAAATTCATAAACTATCATGGATCAATGCTGCATTTTTTGATCGCATCAACAAAAACTTAATAGTTTGGTCAAAATGATTTAGCCTTCACTTGTGTTCAAACTATTGATGATGAGTCAACTCCAGTGATGAAACTCAGAATGCGAGATTTCTCATCCACGACCACTGGTTTGTGATTATTGATTTATTACTGACTGGAGTGGGTAATCACTACAATCCAATTTTCTGTTCTATTATGGTCTCAAGTGTGTTTGATACTGAATAAGAAATCCATATAATTAACTACTTAACAGTAAATGTAATTTCTTAATAGGTATCTTTAAAAGTACATTATTAACCAAAAGGTGAAATAGGTGCCTTTAAATTATCCTCCCTACACATGCATTTAAATAGTAGCAAGTTATGCAAGTACATTATATTGCAGAAGGAAGTCGCTCACCTGCATTGATTCACGTATGAACTTAAGTGACATCCTATTTCTAATCCATAGGGTTCATATGATGTTGGTCCACCCTTTATAACAGCTCTAACTCTTCTGGGAAGGCTGTCCACAAGGTTTAGGAGTGTGTATATGGGAATTTTGGACCATTCTTCCAGAAGTTAGATGGCCTGGCTCTCAGTCTCCAATCTAATTAATCTCAAAGATGTTCTATCGGGTTGAGGTCAGGACTCAGTGCAGACCAGTCAAGTTCCTCCACACCAGACTCTGTCATCCATGTCTTTGTGGACCTTGCATTGTGCACTGATGTCATGTTGGAAGAGGAAGGGGTCAGCTCAGCACAAGTTGGGAGCATGGAATTGTCCAAAATGTCTTGATAAGCTGAAGCCTTCAGAGAGTGATTGAAACACCTGATTATGATTATTTGGATAGGTGAGTGAATATTTTTGGCAATATAGTGTATATACTGTGCATTATTATAAAATTTATACAGCAAGCATTGTATTTAAAGTAAGTCTCACTATTTGGCCTAAATTTAGGATTCCTGAAAATGTTGTGTTGCGTTAGTTTTAATTAGGCTCCACTAACAAATAATGAAGTACATAAGAGAACTGTATCCTGACGGCTCTTCCAATGTTATGGAACCACACTTAATTCTCAAATCCCAGATTAAGAAATCCGTGTCCTCGCACACCAGTGTTTCCTTTCTGTAGCGCTCAGCAAACAGATCATCAGATGAGGTCGAAATTAAATTTAAAATCTTGTTCAATGTTGCCTTCAATATTGCAGAATAAAAAGCTTCCTTCACTTTGTTCAAGAATGAAAAACTCGGCTAAATAATCCGACATACAGCAATGATATCGCATGCACAGATGTCGCCGCATTTACATTGAAAATATGGGACATTTGTTCCTAAAGATGGGTGCACTAGTGCGACCAGTGCAAAAACTTAGTCCAGAGCTCTAATGTAATGTATTTACTTAATTCACATTTCCAAATCCCTTAAAGAGTATAAATATACGCATTTATTTTCACTAGTTTATAAATCATCAAAAGTTAAAGACATTCATTTTGAAGCTCAAATAAATTATCATGTCAAACTTCTCTTTGGCACTCATTGTCAAAATCACTTGTGTTTTTGTGATGAAGATAAGAGCATGATTCCTAGAACCATCTAAAAGCACCAAATTGCCTTTTCAAAACGTAGCCATGGAATTTTTAATTATAGTTCTTGGAACAAGCACTTAAATTCAAAAACCTGCAGCTTGAATGGTTTTAACTAATGGTTAAAATCATATAATTGGTACCCTATTGTTCTATGAAGTGGAGGGTGAGATCATGCTATGACTCTATAAATGATGCAAACTTACTTTTCAGTATGGAGCAATACATGTATCTACCAGCACAGACTTTTAAATACAGACCAAACACAATTGCAGGCAGACAGCTAATGGAGCAATTGTCAAACCAGACACAACTGAGTGACCTAGACTGCAAACCTTGGTCTGTTTCTCATTTTAATGATTGCTAAGCTCCATTCTGTGTGAATTCTGTGCGATTTCATTGTAAAATTGTAAAATGTAACATATCTTATAATTCAGTAATAATTGTGATGAACTCTCTCACCTCAACATGTTGTGCTTTATATAACCTTAGTCATCCAGGATCAAATGTGCTTCTTAATAGGGCTTTGCATTTTTTACAACCGATTTTATTTTAAATTTTGGCTTCCTACAATGATGCCAAAATTGAAAAATTTGATTTTTGTAATATTCTGTTTTGATTTTCTTCTTAGTATTTATTTAAATCAATGTATTCATATGTTATTTACCTATATTTATTTATATTTACTGAACAGAAAATATGAGAAATATGATTCAAGAAATATATTATATGTTGATCTCAATATTGGGCAATATAATTATATTGTGATTATGTTTTTGTCATTATCGAGCAGTCCAAGTTCACAATGCTTATAAAACCGCTTCGAAATAGTTACTTTTAAAGTTTGTCGTTTATTTACAATAGACTTCTACAGGTTTTTGTGGGAGTTATGCACCTTAGACATTAACTAATCCATGAATCGAACTAAATGCATTGTGGAATTGTAAAATAAAGATGCTATAGAAGAACCATTTCTGGACCATTGTTTTTCTTACATATTTATCATAAAGGTAACCAATTCTTGCTTTAACCTTTACCCCATGATAGATTGTTGCGTTACCCAAAATCACCTTTAGACAACTATGGTCGAAAGCTGTGTTGTTTCAGCATAGTTCAACAATTCAAGTGTTTCCGGAAACCATCGTTCCAATGAATATGCGCAAACATCATCGCAAAGTGGCATGGTTTGAACTAAAGGCGTAGAGCTGTGGTTAGAAGCATTGATCCTCATTATTTTGACTTCAAGACTACATATATATCATGATTCTGAGCAAGATAAGCAAGCAACATACTGTGCATTCTATATCCATCATCAAGAATATATACAAACTTTGTTTTACATCTTTTAGTTTGCCAAGAAATAAGAAGTTTCCTTATAAGTGCGCATGCACCTGACACTACATGCTCTAGGAAATCCCTGAATGGAATTACATATGAGGAAACTTATGAATGAGTTAAATATTGTGAAGTGATGTCCATTGTGATGTCCATTGTTTCCATTACATACGTGACATCATCAACTATGTTGTCAAACCACCTTCTAACGACGGATATGCGACAAACGTACTATGTTTTCGGGAAAAACTTATGATTATAGTTTGTAAAAGCATACATCGTACTGTGGTGGTTAACTAGTGAGTTATGTCTTTGTTTGGGACATGCAATCCTGGTTAGGTTCGACCCGACCTTGGAAATAACCCAACATCTTTATACTGACCCAACCACTGGCATCAGTTTGAGGAGGGACAAACCAAAACCTTTTATGGGCAAAAGTTGTTAATCTTACTATCCAACTTCTACTTGGAGTTTCATCACATGTTTATCCAAAATTCAATTGTTAGGTCTGTCACCTTTTTTTACTGCAGTGTGAAACATTCCATATTTATTACTGTGAACTATTTTATTATATCATTTCTGACGCAAACCCACCTCCTTATGCTAAAACAGACATGGTGCCACTTTATTCACAAAATTCCTTATAATATTTAGCTCAATAAAACTTACCCTATGTTGATGTGTAGCATGTCACACTTCAGGTATTTAAAAGTTTGGATTTAGGCGTGTGTATCGCAGTGGGGAGATCTCGCTCAATTAGTATGCCTAAACGTGGTTTTTGTAAAGGTGAAAGAACGTATTTATTTAAGTAAACTGAACCAAATTAGACAAAATGTTGTGCTACCAAGATTCTTTTCTCACTACAATTGTATAATAAAGTTATTGACCAAAATCCATCAAGAAGTTTGACCAACTTGCCAAACTGTTTAATCTCAACAAACAACTATAATGTTTGAAGGTTCCCAGAATGCACTGTTTGTTTTTCAGTTGGCTGGTCAAATTATAATGAATGCTTCTTTAGGTTCTGATTGCTATACATTTGTTGTCATTATAAGTTACCTGTAGTATTGATTTCTTTTATTTTACGATGTTTAATGATTATAACCATGTTTGAGGGTTATGAGCTCAGTGTTGAGATCGGAAGTGAATGGCACTAATAAAATGTGGTGTACAAAACAGCGTCTGGCAAATGCATGAATGTAAAGGTGAACTGTATTAGCAGTTACTTGGCCAAGTTTGAGTCTCTCTTAAGTAGAATGTTTACACTATATATGTCTTGAGAGAAGTGTGTATATCAGTAATGGCGAACCTGTTTGTCATGATGAGCCAAAAAACATACTTCCACCAAGAGTCAAAGATAAGACACACAAAAAACAGTATATCTGTCACAATAACTTATAAACCTTATAATATACTACAATAGTTTTGTTATGAGATTTAGAGCATTTTTATAGCCATAAAAATGCATGACAAAATCATTCAGTTATTGTTGTAAATGACAGATTATGACCACGTCTTCAAATCAAAGCCTAATTTGAAAAATGAGTGAAATTAATGATTTCATAGATACGTTTTCTCGATTAGAAACCGGACTTTTGAAAAATATATTTGGATCGTCTCTTTTTTCCTTTTTACGAATATAAGCTTGATGATCCTTATATCATTTGTTATAGAAACGATTTTTTTACCATTAATAAGTTAAAACAGACTTTTAATATAAAACCGCATGATCATAAATAAGGTCAGTCTGGTGTGAGGCAAATTGCTTCTCCTTTCTCTGCAAATATTTTCTGCAAACATCAACTTAAGTATCATAAACATCTTATTTATTTTGTAATTCAATTTCTGAACCTCTTCTTTTATATGTGCATGTAATAAAAGAACATTTACATATGAAAGTTAAATATAAACACAATCTTTAAGTTGGGTCAACCAAGTCCATAGTTGAGTAAACTCATGAATTCGACTGTTGCTTATTTATCATAAGTTGTTTCAACTATTGTATGAGATGAGAGTAATGAAACTTTACTTTACTTTTGACTTGAGTTGAGTGTACAACTTGGCCCAGAGTCCAAAACTCAAAAAAGCTGTGCAGCGAGTTGCCTTGAAAATGTTTCATAAAGTCAACTATTCATTTTTTACAGTGCATACCCTCAACAAAAATTAAGACTTTGTGTTTACACAAGGCATTATGTAATCCATTATGGATCGGAATAATGAATCATGCGTGAAACAATGCACACAGTATGTGCAAATAAATATCACTGGCCGCATTTCCTTCATGTCTGAATGTCAACAGAACAACCAGACATAGCTTATTAAACACACAATACTCTTTATACGGAGGCTTCAATATGCCGAGTCAACTGCCAAACATCACCAATTATAATATTGACCAGAATGTTCTCTTCTCAAGGAAAGATGGTCATCTGAAAGACTCCACTAAACTCCCACAACGCGCCTCAATCCACCTCTATAATGAGCTGCTACAGTAAAAATGCCTTTTTTCTGGAAGTCCTGCGTGACATTTGAAAGGGTTATACAGCCATCCGTCTCGGTGTCCGTATGTCCGTCAAGCTGATGCTTTGATCTGTTTTTTTTCTTGCAGGCCTGACTTTTCTCTGCCTAATGGCCGTGACAGCAAAAAAGGGGGCCGTGTTTTCGGGAGATTAACGAAGTGACCAATCAAAGCAACAACAAATGTGCAAATTCAGTAAATAAGCCTTTGGTTTTGAGTCCGGTACAAATGAGTCACATAGGCCCCCGTCTCCGCAAGCTTTTGATGCTGGGGATTGGTCTAAACCAGTATTTTGCTGGGTTGAGCTGTCGTGCTGACGTTCAGCAGATCAATGCCACGTCTGAGCTGATGCGAGACTGTTGTATCGCTTCTCCAGGCAGCATTAAGATGACAACACAACAGCTGACTTTGAGTTCGTGTCACTCTTCCTCCGCTGATCAAAGCCCCTGGCTTTTCTTTCCTTTCTCTCTCTGTCTTTGGCATCGCCTAAACACTGTAATATTCTTATCCCCCCGTGAGAACGGCTTTCAAGCAGGCGGTGAGTAACGCATGCACTCGTGTTTGAGAGGGCTATCGCTTTTCCTCCGATAACCCCGGCTGAGTCGCCGATGCGAAAATGAATTCATGCAAAATTGGCCAACAGGCCTCACTTCTAATAGGAAGATCAAACGTCCGCTGCTCTTACTATCACCCCTTTACTCTCTTCTGCCCGTTTTTCTTGCCTCCAGATAAGTCATAAATTAAGATTATGGGCTGACTTTTTAATTAACTCCAAAAATCTTCACTTCTGCCCATTCGCTCCAATTTTCACATGGTTAAATAACTCTCTCTCCAACTTATTCTGCCTGTCACTCCTCCTGGACTGAGTGAGCGTCATCGATTATGCATGTTGATACGTGATTGTGTGGTCTTGGGAAAGATCTCATCACGCCGCTTTAATTTGAAGCCATGAGACAGGCAGTTACAGTGAATTTGCGCTGTAATATAGCCGCAACATCCGTCATTAACTCATTGATTTCCACGCCGACGCTTTTTTTAGACTCTCATTAAACAGATTCGCTCCTTTTAAATCTGTCAGGAATCAGCACTAATAAGGGGGGAAGGCTTCGAATAAAAGCCCATTTTTAAGGCTGAGCTGTGATGCATCAGTAATGTCGAATCCCGAAGGCTAATGGATGTCCGTATGACATTTCACAGTTTTATTCTAAGACTTTAACTTTTGACCTATGGATTCAGAGGCAGATGGGCTAAAAAGTTAAAAGCTGAATTGCAGACCTTTTTTGTTATGATCCTTTTTAGGCAAGAACAGTTGGACACGAAAAGGCTGTCTGGCTGACTGAAAATGTATTATTGATACGTCTTTCACAACTTTTTGTTTCTTCAAGACGCAAGCGAGAATTAATGGAGCGAATGTGTCATGTTGTAGGTAATTTCACCCATTTCCTCTACAAAGATCTTTCCAATGTGTCAAACCAAGAAAGATACGGGTCTAAAATGTATAGTATTGCTGGAATCAAATGGAGGACAAACAAAACAAAAGTTATTTGACATGGGGTTTTGCATCGAACTCTTTATCTTTTGTTTCTATTTGAAGCCAGGCTTGTAACAGTAACAGTTTTCGGACCCCATTGAACAACATACAGTAGTTGGAAAAATGTCAATGAACATTGTTCTGTCCTTCATTCTTTAAAAAATACAATTTGTGTTCAACAGAACCAACATTTTTAGGAAGAATGGGTAGTGTTTTTTCTATCGCTATGATAGTCAAAAGGGTCAAAGAAGTGTTTGGCTACAAGCATTCTTCAAAGTTTGTTTCTCTGTTCATCAGAAAAAAGAAATGGACCACTAATACAGTTTATATGTCGTTTGTGTTACCTCTTTTAATTTAACTTATATTATATCATATTTTACATAAAATAATCAATGTTGCATTATATTCATTCATGAATTGTTTCATCATGCCGACAACTTTAACATAACCTAAGAAATTAAAAAAGTTAATCAGCATGGTGATCAGCATGTGAATATATACATCGATACATTGATACGTGATCAGTTGTCAATATTTTTCATATTTCTACCATATGATTAAAAGCAAAAACAACACAGAATTTAAATACAATCATCAAAATCATTGAAATTTTTGTCACATTTTGAAAAAACACAATCAAATAATTGGCCATTGTATGAGCTTTTTTGCTTTATGATCCTACAAAGAAGCAATTCCGATGTATATATTCTGTAGCAATTTCATCCCTGATAAATGTTACTGTAGGGAGGAATACTCCATATAAATAAATAAAAATGCAAAAAATCAAACCCCTTGGTCTAATGTCATTTGGTCAAAAGGAAGTTTATTATGATCTTAAAATCACATATCACTATATTTTAAACACGACTTTGGCTTTAGTGCAGATATGAAAGTAATAGTTTAACACTCACACTCTTGTCAGTTTAGACCTGTATGACTTCTCAAGTACATAAAAGTAATATTTTAAATATTAAAATAATATTAAATAAATATTTTGAAGAATTTAGACAAAAATCCAAAAATCCATGTTCCCATGCGTAGACACAAAACTAGTGCAAGACAACAGTTTTGTTTTCCCAACATTCTTAAAAAATCTTCTTTTGTGTTCTTTTTTATGTTGGCATCCGCTTAATAGGAAATGATATCATCACATGGTGTTTTTTGTGAATGGTGTGCCATCAAAAGGCAGAACGCTGTTACCTGCGTGAACAACACATTTGTGTATTTCCAGCTAGAACCATTCTGGTAGGTTGCTGGTCCTTTACCGGGATTACTCTGTAAAAATGCCAACCGATGCCCGAATGACCTAAAAGCCTGCTGTCCGCCTTGCTATGGGAACCGCTTTTACAGAACTTTGTTTACCTCTTCTTCCGCCGATGCACTTTAAAGCAACTGTCAAGCCAGCTTCTATCCATTACGACCACTTTGACCGCAAACGTAACAGCTGAGAAGCCAGAAGGAAGAGTGCTGATCAAGTACACTGAACTAAAATTGCCATCATTTGCTTTGAAAGCCACCGAATGGTGAGATGATACAGATAATCCGTCCTCGGTATGAGAAAATGTTTAACAGCTGTGATGTGTTGATTACCGCCGTGCGTTATCTTGTCCATCTGATCGTAAATATCCACGCGTGTCCACGTCTTCTTAAGAAGCTTTGGCCAGAATGCAAGTGGGAGATCCACTTTGGTTAATTAAGAGGCCCGTGAGATCCTTTTAATCATCCCCAATGTGACTTGTGCAGAGCTGCAGTCTCTTCCAGTCAATTATAGTAAGCTTGGAGTACATGTTGACTTTGTGTGTAGGTCTTTGTGTGTTTAGACAACCTATTCTATTCAGTTCTAGTGTGATATATGAAATGAAGTGAACTGGCAGATGAGACAAACAATGACATCAACAAAGGGCTCGCTAAGGGCCCGGCACACCTCTCCAAATTCATTAAGCGCTCTTCGTCTTGCTGCACCTCTGTACTCTGGAAATGTGTTTATATAGCCTGTTCGGCTGAAAGCAAAATCAGTTGCTAGGAGATGACAGGATGCGCTTAAAAGCATTCGACATCAGTCCAATTTAAACTGTGACTATGAAACATGCGTCGCTGCAAATCTGTGAGCCGGCTTAAACCGCAGTGCACGCAAATAAATGCCAATTTCACATGAGAGAACATTTCCAATCGCACGCAGGATTCCCAGCTCTGTTTTCCTCCGATACTTTTAAACCCTGATATCTGATGCTGCCTAGCACCGCGCCGCCACGGAAGCGGAAAGCACTCTGCTATCTTTGATCGGTTGTTTGTGAACATGTCTATTAATTTGGCATTAATAAATCTCGGCTTTACGCTAGCGTGGAAAACAATTAAAATCTTATCATGCTAGTCTCAGAGGGGCACAAAGCATGACTATTTGACTGGGAGCCGGCTGTTAAAAAAAGGAAAAACAGATCAGCTTGGTTTATAGACATGTAATTCTCCAAAGGGACAGAGTGGCCAGAATGATCTAAGATTTGTGTTTTTCTGGAAATAAGGGAAAATGCATTTTGAAAAACAACTTTAAAAGTTTTGGGACACTAGAGTGAAATATTAGTCATTATATTAAAAAACTTTTGATCTGAAAGTCTATGCATACATTTAAAAAGCATCTCAGGGTGAGGTCTTGAGAAGCTGTTTGATAAAAAGAAAAAAAAAAATCTGCAAAATCTAGTAAATAGACTGAAAAATGTGTAATTATTATTATTAAATGTTATAACATTGTAAATACATTTTTAATTATAACATTATTCCAATTATTCCCTTTTGTTTTAATTCATCATTTTTAAGAGTTTATTATTATTATAAATTGTAAAAAATTATGTGAATGCATATGGGCATAAGTATTCCAAAACTTTAGTGCGGTACCAAAACGATTTTTTAAGTTGTAATTTATTTTCCACGAGCGTTTATTCCTTAAATATTTTGTGTGTTTATAAAAACAGTGTTTTTATAAAGTTAACAACCCAAAACACTTGTGCAAATTTAATTTTTAATTTAAAATACCCCACCAGTAAATCACTTTGCTAGTTTTGTATCTTTATATTACCCTAAGTCTCTGCATAAATAATTTGTAGAGTTCCTGCAGGACATTTCAATGTTTTTCCCATGCTACAAATTCTTTATTTGATAGTTGACCCAGACATCAATGCTATAAGGGTACAACCAGAACAAATTGTGTGTGTGTGTGTGTGTGTGTGTGTGTGTGTGTGTGTGTGTGTGTGTGTGTGTGTGTGTGTGTATGTGTGTGTTCACTCACTGTGTGTGTACACCAGTATGGGTTTAAAGCAGAGCACAAATTCCAAGTGTGGGACACCATACTTGTCCACACGTCTTTACACTTCTTATTAGGCGCACATGTCTCTCTCTTTTTTTTTTTTCTTGTTATAATCAAATCTTTATTTTCCCATAGACTGCATGGGCTAAAAATTGCCATCCGGATGCATTGGATTTGCTGTGTGGGTTTGTACTAAAGGCCTTTGCAAATTTGCTTGGCGAATTTTCTAAGAGCAAACCACTTCCATTGTGCACGGGACATGGGAAATAGCTTAGGTGAAAAAGACAGCAATTGTGTGAAATAGTGACTGTCACAATATACCCTTTCTTACGGATGTTTCCTACTTAAATTACTTTAACTTTACAAGAGTCGATTCAGCACATATTTCTCAGCAATTGCTGAGGTTTATTGTTCAGAACAACAGGGTAGAGAACCAGCAATGTGCAGGAACTAATAAAACAGAGAGCCACGACTATACACATAAAACAGAAACAAGAGAGATATTGTGGATAAGCAAACTTATATCTGCAAAGCCATTCATTGCAAAAGTAGGCTTTTAATGGCTTGTCATATTTTATTGGGTCTATGATTTATTGCATTAAAAGGAAAGATAAACCACAAATTAGAAATCTGTAAGCTTATATGCACCTTTAAGTTGTTCCGAACCTGTAAAGGTATTATTGTTCTTTTGAACCCAAAGAATATATTTTGAAGAATGTTTAGAGTCAAACATTTAATGGCCACTATTGATCACCATAGTTTGGCTTGATTCTTATTATGTTATGTTTATGTTCTTAAACATAATTCTTCCTTTCTGTGTTCAACAGAACAAAAACAACATATGTAGGTTTGCATGAATTATCGTAAAATGTATTTCTCGTCGTATTGTTCTCTGCTTTAATCGTATTCAAAAAAGGATACGTTTTCCTATTCTGGGCTAAAAAATAAACAAATGATAAGAAAAACGTTTAAACAATTATTCCATGTTAACATAAATGACTTTATTTTGCATAACTGCTCTGGAATTTCACTTCAAATGCACTCCGGCTAAGCAGTCACCATGCATTTTGCAAGGCCCACACACGCTTCACACATACTCCAGGGCTGCTGAGATGCCACCACTTCTTCTAACAAACTTCCTGCTTATTATTTATTTTATAATCCTGTCAGAATGCATAACATCTTCATCGGAGAGAGACAGAAAGAGAGTTGAGAGACAAACAATCCCATGGGCATGGAAAGCAAAAGTGTAACAAGGCGATTTCAACTCCCAGCTCTGCCCGTTGCTGTTGGTTACAACATTTCCCCGTCGCATTCTGTGTGCGCTCACGTAACAGTGGAGCTAGTCGGTTATGAACGTGCACTTGTGTACGAAAGAGTATGTTTGTGCGTGGGACACTGTCATGTATTACACATGTGCCAGTGTTTTTTTTTGTCGCCTAGGGACTTTGCACAGATTGTCAGGCTGGTGTTTTCCCACACCGCTAAATTCCAGCATTAGGATAACAAGACAGATTGTGTGGAGTATACTGAAAATAATACTGCTGGTTTTCTTATATTACTTCCACTGTCCCCTAACCGTTATATCTTGCTTACACATGCATACATTAAAATCTGGTCATACATTTCATCCGCCTTGTTACATCACATTCTTTGCTTTATATTGTAACTCACACACACATGCACACAAGAACAACATATAAGGAGATGCCAAGGGGGATCAAGAAGTCGTTGTGCCATTCAGACCTATGACATCACCACTGATTCTAAACTGTAGTCTCAAAAGAATACAGCCTCATATCCCTTTGAGGTTATTCTTTATGATTCGTCCTACCTTAAGTGAGCTTTTCAATGCCACACTCAATGTCAGGGTGACCACCTTGCTTTTCTGTGGCAGGAAAGCAGACATGGGACACTATGGGACATAGATAACAGATTATTAATGGTCTATTTAAATAAACATTGATTTTATTTTAGATGCTTTTGCAGTGAAGATAACATGTTTTAAATCACTAATAGACCAGTGCTGTGTAAACTGTTTATTTAGTTTAAGTGATACAGATTTAACACGGACATGTTTTATGTTTGTATTGCAAAATAAATTCTAGTCACTAAAATGCCCATTTTCACATTAGCACATACGTTGCATTATGAAACATTTTAAATATTTGAGTCAGGCCAATTCAGCGCATCATGAAAAATGATTGATGTTATATTTTTATATTCTTATGTTGCATTTATATTTATTATATTGAGCAGACAAAGTTCACCCCCCAAATTGCTTTTCCAAAACTGCGATAAACCCCAGCCTGGATAGACCAAATGCCTCCTCTCAATCATAATTTGTTCGATGCCATCCAACATGGTGAGGCTTTAGAGCGTTTGTTTGTTCGTCTTCAAAATGAATGCCTCAAACTCTAAATACACTTCTCATGGTCTGGATGACCAAGTGAGATCTGCACCTAGAGGTAAAAACTGCACAAATTTACATTTCCATTTATTTGATTATATTAATATCAAGTCCATGAGGTTTTTAAAAGACATAAACCCAATTTTTTTCCCTAGCTTTGATGAAAATAAATACACTTTTAGTTTATAATCAACAATATTGTTGTTTCATTCAACAATTATCAAGTTCAATAGGTTCAGACTAAAACCAGAGTATTCTAAAAGGATAAATTGAATATTTACAACATGTTTGGGTCTACGTAAAGAATGTAATTTATATGTAATGGATGTATAGCGTATAAGAAAAGACCTCTTCATCTACTTACAAACCTGTCTTACAAAGAATCAAGGTGACAATGAAGCGGTAAATCACAAATAACAATAGGTGGCAAGTGCTACAACAAACCTGCTAAGAGAAAGAAAGAAAGGTCACGTATTTTTTCTTTTTGGAGAAGGCTTGTTTGTTCAAGTCAAATTCCAGAAGAGAGCTGTTTTTATTCGTTTTTAAAGGACGTGAGAGATGTTACTGACCGAATCTGTAGACAAATCTGTATAAATAAGATATTAAATTGTTGTCAAATGTGCTCTAGGACTGTTTTCCTAAATTCTTCAGAATATCTTTCTTTGTGTTCAACAGAACAAAGAAACAAGTGAGTAAATCATATTTTTTTAAAGCAAGTCTAACATTTTACTTTTTTAAACATGATCATATAGATGAAATATTTTGCACATTTAAATGAGTTCCAATGTGAAAATGTTGTAGTGTACTTCACTAGAGTTTTGAGTCTTCTCAGTTTAGAATCCAATTTAACACTCATTATTACAACAAATGTTGTAATACTGTAATATGTTACATTATACTATAGTCACAAAAGTATACTACAATGTTTTTATATCTGCATGACTGGTCTTTAGTTTTCCATACAGCCAGTTGTCATCTAAATCTGTTTATTTAAGATGGGCCTTTTTTACTATGCCAATAATAACAACGATATAATCACTTGGTGATTCAAATACTCAAGGTCTCTCACAAGACCTTGTGAGGGTCTCTCTTTTTACAGCATTTGTTTTTTAGTGCTTGATTTTTCATAGTTAAGCAAGGGATGTTTTCAGGATTGTCACATCCACTACATATCAATTCTTTATGAATAAAAACACACATTCAAAATGAAAATAAAGTTAGTACTTTATGATCTATAAAGAGCTATCCATTTTCCATTTGTTAAGTATATTCCTTCTGGTTTGTGTATTTTAATTTTCACAATGTTTGTCATCTAGAAAACATTCACATAGCATGATATTTTTCTGATGTTTAAACATAATCATCAGGGTTTAGTAAAATACAAACAGATTCAGACAGAACTAATGCACCTTCTGTGTCTTTTAATCTCACATCCACAACCCTGTAATTGTTCGACATTATTTGTCTATTTGTCGACACATTACACATTATTGTGCCTATACTTGGTACTGTAATACTTCAGCTGGTATAGTAACGTTAGGTACGTTCCTGGTATCGTGACAACCCCGGTCCACAGTTATCCAACTAAACTTTAACTTCTTCTGTAATGCTGGAGATGATCAAACTCCAGCAAAATTTGCTTGGCTGAGCACTCCGAGCTTTTCTCCGAGAGACCCAAATCCTTTAAGCCTGATCTAGAATCAGATCCACCATCAGCTAGTTTAAGCAGCGTGGAGCCATCTCAGCTGATCCTCATCTGATCCCAGATCAGAATCAATCTTTGATAACCACTTTCATCCAGCTTCACTTAATGCCTGACCCTACACAGTACCCTTATGACATTTTAACCTTGTTCTTCCAGGTCAGAACGAGGCCTACTTGGTAAGAATCACGTATTCACGACTCATG
This sequence comes from Triplophysa yarkandensis, assembly GCA_033220385.1. NCBI lineage: Eukaryota > Metazoa > Chordata > Actinopteri > Cypriniformes > Nemacheilidae > Triplophysa > Triplophysa yarkandensis. The sequence continues at coordinate 8,564,731 of CM065658.1, read as the reverse complement.
TTCTGACACCCAGATCTTCACGACGAGGAGCGGATGCATTACTTTAATCAATGTTAATGAAAGCCCGCTCTAATTGTAAGTGTCTACGAGCGTGCATGTATGCATGAGGGAGAGAGCTGGCACGAGAGAGAGCAAGAAAGTGTCTGCGCAAACATTTGACTGCTCGAGCGTGTGTGCGCGCCCGTGTGCAGCTGTTGTCTCATTGCTATGCAGTTGGCATCGACCTCACTAAAATAGGAAGCAATTACACTGTGAACCTGCAGTTAAAGTTTGAGTGGCAGCTGATGTTTAATGCATTTGAGAGAGGGCTGCAGGGTTAGAGCCATGCACTCCAGTTTCCCGTGGTTCTCCTGCAGGACAATACCCCGGCAGCCCCATAATGCCGCACGCTCCCATCTGGACCAAAACACTCGGGCTCGTGCTGAGCGCAGGCAATCCCCAGCAGTACATTTCTCTATATTCACAGCAGAGGAGATGCAACTTTCTTAAAAGATGCTATGGAATGTGGACAGGACGTTTTCAACTTCCTTTTTTTTCATTCTAATAAGCTTAAATTAAATCACACCCATGAGGTGATGCTTGCCAGTGCTTGTTTAGGGGAACATGAAAGGGGAGGGGCATTCTAGACAGCATCTGGTGGGACATTATATTAAATAGAGGAACTTTTTAACATGTTTGGCGTTTCAGCATAATTTGGTTTTAAAATGTGTGGAAATATTTCACAGATGTTTACTTTAATTTCAGTTATACACCACAGACAGCAAATATGGTGTATAGTTGGCATGTGCATCTGTTCAATCATAGGTAAAGAAAAATATGAGATTCGGTCATTAACCCTCATGCCATTCAAAACCTGTGATCTAAAAGTAAGAGTAACTAAAGATTTTTTCTAAAGAAGATATTTTGAGAACTGTTACAGTGGATTTTTTGTCCAATTAATGTCAACAGATGCCAGTGTGATTTTGTTTACCAACATCCGTCCATATAAAAAATCTCCAAAATCATATTTTTGTGTTTGCTGCAGAAAGCGTTGCAGAAACATGGTGAAAACAGTAAAACAGTAAACAGATCCAAGCACTACACAAGGATTAAAGTGACAGTTAGCCCAAAATGAAACTTGTGTCATCATTTACTCAGTGCAGAACTCAATTGAATATATTTTGAAGAATGTTGGGTACTTGTAATTAAATGAATAGGTCTCACTGCTGTCCGGTTATAATTTTTTTTACGTTTAAGTTTAATATTGCCAAAATAAATATTTCTCGAGAAAAGTCTTTGTGTTCTAAATATTGAGGTCGAAGAAGGCCAAAATCTTAATTTAAGAGTTTACTCTTCATTTTGTACAAAATGTAAAAAATAAATGAAACTTTTCAAGAGAAAAAATTCTTCAAAATATCTTTTTTGACAGTAAAACAGCTACATGGGTTAAAGTGGTAGTTCACTCAAACATGAAACTCGTGTCATTACTTACTCATACTCTTCTCATTTCAAACCTGTATGCTCTTCTTCTGCACAACATAAACGTTTGTACAACATGGCTCGTGGATATTTTAAGAAAGATGCTAAATGGCACCCATTCACCTGTATTAGTTTTGTTTCCATACAATAGAAGTAATTGGGTACATTGGCCGTTCAACTTTCTTCTGAGGGATGAAGAAGTCATAAAGCTTACTGATGACACAATATTTCAGGGTGATCTATAACTTTAAATGTGAATATTTGAACCCACAAAACTTGAAGTACAAGCAAATAGAAAGCGTCAAAGCTCCAGACATGAACATCAAATCCATCCAATTTGATTTCATGGTGTCTTGAATGTCCACATGTCGCCGTCAAAGAATGTCTGGATATCCAGTGATAGAGTAGTCACAGTAGACGCTACTGCCAAGAGAAATATTAAATAATGAACTGTTATGGAGAATAGAAAAGCCATGTTGTACATCGGGAAAAGACATTTGCTTCCTTCCCTCATGCTTGGGTGAGCATTTTTTCCCCATCTGTTCTTAAGAGTGTGTTTTTGTTTGCAAGAATTCTGTGAAGGTCTGTGCGGTTAGCTTTAACTATTATAGAGAAAAGGTCAAAGAGAGAATAGGTTAAAAGCTTGTATTTAGGTAAAAAGGACCTTTAGAGATACATAGCAAAGAGACATGTGCACAAAGTTTCTGGTGTCAAATCAACTGATTCAAGTTGAATACACAATCCGCTGTTTGTATTGACTTTCTTCTGAGGAACACAAAAGAAGATATTTTGAAGAACAACAATGACTCCATTGACTGCCGTAGTATGGGCTCAAAGATATCATTTTTTGTGTACTGTGATACAAAATCTTTAATCGCATTATACAGATTTTGAATTATATGACAATAAATAAATGATGATATCCTTTATGGTTATATGTAAGTACACATTTTTGTACACCTGTACACCTGTATGACTTTCTTTCACAAGCAAAGCACAAAATATATTATAAAAAATGTTGGTACCAGAAAAGTAATCCAAATTGAACTTGTTTTATATATTCACGATGGACGTAAATGGGGACCACTGGTTATTGCTTACCAATAGTTTTCATATATATATTGCAGAAAAAAAATATTTTTGGGTGATCATTAATTTAACTGTAGTTCAATCACTACTTAAGCCGATGTCTTATGACTTAAACTTGGACACAACATTTTCATTTCTTTTCTTTTCTTTTATCAATAAACTATACCGACGTTATAAAATAGCTTTTTGTGTTTACTGGGTCATTAATATATATTGCGGTTTGTGGCCGCCGTGTTTGTATCAGACAGGAAGTGGATATGGCATGCACCGTGGGATACTGAATCCCAGGAAGCGGCTCATCAGGGAGCCGATGATGATAGACAGGCATTATTATTATTTCAATTTGAGATATACACTTCCATATTCTAAGCGGGACAGCCCATCATAACGCTGACGGACTATCTTTGGCCTCAAACAGAGGGTGATCTGCGAAAACCATGGTAACCAGATGAGTGAGCGATTTGAAGAGTAAAAGAAATGGGCCTCTGCTGAAACCAATGAAGCGTGTAGAAAAAAAAATGGGCGATTGAGGCTGGCGGCGGGTTGAAAACTTCCTTTAGGAGCTATTATCCTCCGATGCACACCTGAAGGGATTCATTGTCATGTTTTGGGGGATTTGGTGAAGGTTTTTCTCCTCCAGGACTAATCTGTACTTGTAAGGATTTATGGCACTTAACTCATTTTCTCTGTCTGGAAAGCTAATTTTTTAGGGGTGAATGCAGGATATGCACTCTATAGTGTAGGTAATAGGCTAATAATTAATGTTTGATATAATAATTGAACGTGAGCCGCTCCCAGCTGTGCTGCTTCGCATAGAACGACGTAATTATTACCCAGAGGCCCTCGGGGCGACTTGTGCTCATTTAGAATAAAATCGGCTCTGTTTGCATCTAAGAGTGAAGATTAGGACACGATTATATGCAGGTCTCCCTCAGCACTTTTGGGCAAGAACGCATTTGTTTTCTTAAGATTAGTCAAGAGAAGATTGGTGTTGAAATGAAAGGAGTGTAAAATAAGCGAGATTTTGCCTGTGAACTAGATTTCGAGGCTGCATTCCCGTCCTTGATTGTCTTCCAGATGTGGAGGATTTGTTCGGATCGCGGGAATGACATGACCAGAGGGTGATTCTAGAACACCGCTACAGATTTTAAAGAGAAACGGTTGAAAAACACGGTTCTCATTATTTATTCAGTACCTCTTAGGAATGGATGTACCTTCTTTTCTGCCAAAAGCAACTTCATGCTCCAAGTAAATTCGTGTGACAAGCACGTTTAAGTAAGCGTGAGGTGTTACCAAAGAACTGGTACAACCTAAAAGAACTTCTTTTTCTATTTTCATTTCATTTTTCTTTTCTTTTGTCCTCCCCTTTCATTTTGCCAAACATCTCTTGTTGATGTAGTCTAACAACTAATAAGGCTGTATTGAAAACACCAAAATTGCATTCATTGGTAGGGTCAAAAGGAACAAAAGACTGGTTGTAAGACCATTTTTTGACGGTTTTGGTCTTGTCTTGGTCTCAGTCTTAGTGGTCTCAGGGTTCTGTTTCAAGACCGGTCAAGACCACAACTATGGGCATTACATTAAATTGCTGGTGCATTATCTGATTCATGTAAAACTTTTGGTTTTAAAAGCATTCATTGACTTGTTTCTTACTTGATTATTTTGTTAGTTTTACTGCCAGTGAGAGAACACAAGGAGATTTTCTTTAACAAACTAAACATGCATACTGAGATTGTTCTTTTGTGTCTTAGTTCTGTCTTTAGTTTTTTTTAACACTAATTACTTTGTTTAAGGCCAAAGACTTATATTTTATCTTCTGTATTTATAAATTGAAAAAATTGTTGTTGATATAATTTAATATTATCATGTACATTGGTTCTACATGATTAAATTAAGTTTTCTAAACATAATTTTTTCTTGAAATTTGAATTTTTTTAAAGAAAAGACTTAAATTAGTCATGTGGAACCAGTGCAAGCAATACCATAAAGTGATTTATACAACCAAAGTATTGTAGTCTATTTTTAATTGTTGGAATTTTTACCTGCATCAAAAATGTACACATCCTAAACTGAATAAATATGTTGTCGGATAACTTCCACATGACATCACCAAGTTGTTTTAACACACTTTTTTTTCAATTTCAAGATAGATTATGTTAAAACAGCCTAATTTAATGTGGAACTTCCCATCATGTGGAACCAATGATGATGATAAATTAAGTCATTCCAACAACCCATATTCTTCAGTGTACACATAAATATATGCACAATAAATCACCCAAGTTCTTTCTTCTATTATTATTTTATTATGACTTTTTTTGAGCTGGTCTTGGTCTCGGTTTAGGTGGTCTCGACTACAACACAATTCTGGTCTAAGGCCATTAACCAAAAATACCTTCATGCACATTCTTGATTTAGTAACTTGGGCCAAACGCTTCCATCTGGAAGGCTTAGCATGGGGTGAACAGAGTACACAGGCTTCGTTTTTTTCTTTAAAGAATGAGTGTGTTTAGAAAAGGTCTGACTTTTAGCTCTCCACTCAGACACCATTTCAACTCGGAGAGAGGCAGGAATGTAAACATAAGCCAAACACCTCTAAATCACAGGCTTTTAATGGACTCTCAGAGCTCAGATGTTCTTGTGTGTGTGTGTGATAAACACAATCAAACAGTGCGCTGGAGGGATGTTATGTGACACACACAGAAACGCACAAAAGTGGGCAGTAGCTGGCTGGTCTAATTGCAGAGGTTTACGAGGAAAGCAAACACACGGCCATTATGCCGAGATGTGGATCTGGAATTATACATTTTCTGACCTTTGACTAAACCAGACTAAAGGTCTGGTCAGCACTGGAACAAATCCTGACTAAGATTCGCCCACTTGGAAGACTAATACTGTGCAGTTACATTTAGCAAGATGATCTCAGAGTATCTTTGGAATATCAATGTTTTGGATGCCACCAACATTACAAACCTTGGCCCTGACGATTTTACCCTAAAAACCTGGCAGCTTGTAAAGATGACTTTCAAAGTGGACTGACAATAATATGAAAAGGAATTTGTAAGTATTTTATGACGTGGTCCTACCCCTAACACCACAGGCACAAAAATCACGGAGCGTTAAAAAAGACGGATGGCATGTCTTAATTTATGAGCCAGAGTCTGACAGTAAGTAATTAGCGTGAGAATAAACAGAGTCTACAAGGTCCCGACCATATTCCTTTATGCAGATGTGACGGAATTGCTTTGCCACGCCCACTTTTAATAAATATTATATGTAACTAAACTAGTAAAAAATTTGATTTGAAGTGCAGTTGGATTGTTTTTAGTTTGGCATTCTTTTGCTTACGTGGAGAGGGCGGGTTTATGACATGTACTGAAGTCAGCCCCCAAAGGGCGATCAAATTATTTTGGCTTTACATTTCAGTATACAGATTGTGTGTCCAAACACAATTGTGTTCACAGATTGTGTGTTGTGTATGCTTCTTAGGGGCAGATCTCATCGCACTTCGAGCTCTCTGAATGCCTCAAGTTGAAACAAGTAAACACTGAGCAAAAGCGACTTGAGGTCAACCAATCGAAGGAACTAAGCGGCGGGGCTTCCACTTTGGGGACGGAACTTTACAGTTGCCTGGAATCTTTGGAGTCTGCAGTAATGGAGGAAAAATGTGTAATGGCTCTTGAGGGTTAACCGAGCAAGACTATTGCAAGAAGCCTCTGCATAAACATTTTAATGTTTCTTTAAATATGACAGTTAACAGCTACTAAAGCGCTCATGGTGTAAGCCTTGACTGACAGTACAGTGGATTGAGTGGTTGCCTGGCAACATGAACATATCACTGCACTTTTCAGCATTTTTCATACATTTAAAAGTGTCCGGTTTGGTCCGCCCCTTAAACGTACAAATGAGATTGTACAAATTCAAACTAGCAACCTTATAAAAAGGTTTATTAAAAACCAACTGGATCTCATGGAAATTCATAACTCTTTTACTATAAGACTTTGTATGAATTTGTTGTGATTGACAATAGGAAAAAATATTTTTTCCAACCAAACTATTCGAATCCCGCCCCTAAAACTGGCAAAAGAGCAAATCGTATCACATACACACACATCGTACAAATTCATACGATTAAGCCAAAATAAGCAATCTCGTGAGATGGATTCGATTTGCCGTCAGATTAACTGGTGATTCCATCAAGCTCTCTCTTTTACATGTATCCGGTGGTCAATTTGCGCTCGTATTCAGTTATAGGATTGACAGCGCTATACATAAACAGTGTTACTTTTATTAGTAACAAGTAATAAATTGCTTTTAATTAAAAAAACACATACCAACCACCAGGAGTCAGAACATTAGTAAGTCCAACAAGTTAAAAGGTATAGCTATTGCAAACTGGAAACAAATTGGAATTTTTCAACCATCTATTGTGTTCTATTCTTCCACTAAAGTAGTGATTGTATTTATAATAATTTGTTGAATTCGATAGTTGTCCGTCACATTGCCCCACAACAACAATGAAAGAGTGTAGATAAGTGTACAATGTACAATATATATTTTTTTGTTATTTGACAAATTGGATTTATTTTAAGTAACTCAATAGTTACTTTTATAATGATGTAACGTAATAACTTAATCAGTTACTATTTAGAAGTTACTAGCAACTATAACAAATTACTTTTTTAAAGGAACGTACCCTATTCATTGTACACTTCTTGACTTATAGGATCTCTCCCCAAGATCCCATCAGTATTTATAAAGTCCTGAGAAAGTTTTCGTATCGGATATCGCAACCTGTAGTTTAAAACCTATCCACATGAGATTCATTTAGACAAGACCTCCCAAAGTCCCATGGACATCTGACCTGCTGTTAAACGGGAATCTATGTGACTTTCCATGCTTTTATCCCCAATCAGGCATTAAAACTCTTTTCCATGTCTTTTTTGTTAAAACACCTTTTTCGTGTATGATTTCTCTTTTAATGTTGGCTGGAATAGATTCCAGCTGAGCGAATGGAGCACACGGCCCTCTGTTTCTTTCTCATTTGTTGGCACGCAGACAGAGACACGCGCACACACACAGGGTCTACCTCATCTCGATAACAAGTGTTCCTCTTGCTCACTTTATAGTGCAAATGGATGTAATGCTCAAAGGGGAGGCTGTGTCAGGGGAAATATGACTCTTCTCTCTCTGTATTATTCATAATCCACAAATTCTCAACCTCGGGCTGGCTGTTGCCGCTCAGAGGTGAAGATATTCACAGGCTGAAATTAGACTCTACGGGGGGTTAGGGCTAAAAACAAAGGCACGGGCTGATAAAAATATACAGCAACCCACTGTTTTAATTTGATGAATGAGTATTATGAGGTCAGTTGTTTTATGAGGTCAGCTTTATAAATGATGCTCAATCGTGAGGTAATGGGGCTCAATTCTGCATAGAGATCTTAAAACAGGATTTTCTTTTTAAACTTGCTTTGCTGAATTTGTCACTCTATAAATAGGCTTCTTTTCACAGTGTCTGTCAGAGAACATTATTTTTTCATATAATTTGTTTCTCTCTATCAGATCAGGGACTCTTGACCTTATTTCGGCAGGTGTTCTGATGGAGATGATGGTAAAGGCAAATCAACTATTTTGAAATCAGCATACCACCCAAAAACTGCCCTGTGAAGACCTCAGGAAGTCAAGACCTTCAAATTCTTTAAATATTCTTAGTGGAGGCTTAGAAGGGCTATGTAAAATTTAAGAAGGGCTTTAGGTTGGAATTATGGATCTCCTAACTTTATATTGCTGTTGGCTCATTAATTCTATAAAAATAATATTTGGCTATAATTGTTGGCCACCCCGGACCTTATGGCACCAGAAGAGTTTTGCAATCTAGAACTTCCACCCCAGCCCTGTATGTATATATATATATATATATATATATATATATATATATATATATATATATATATATATATATATATATATATATATAAAGATATAAAACTGTGTAAATTGAATAAATATAAAAAGCATTCAGTCAGCAATTATTATTAGTTACCAACGGTTCCTTTGAGTCATACATTTATACATACATATAGGAAGATGGACAAAAAAGACACAGATGCGAAATTATGATATGTTTGCAAATAATGCTTTAAATTCATTTAAATGAAATGTTTTTTTATTTAAATTGATTAAAATAATAAAGTTTATGTAATATTTAAAAAAAACAATAGTAGAACTAACATCAGTAATGTCTTTTTTTAATTCACAAAAATAATGGCTTGACTTATAGAAATATATTTTTTCTTTATGTTATTGGAATTACTTATGAACACTGGTTTGACACGATTACAAAAGTATTTTTAACAAATTTATTTCAAATTTCAAGAGAAAATGAAAATTAAACAATCACTTTAATCGTGTGAACCCACCCACTGCACATAATTAAATGGAGTATATATTCAACATTAATGTTAATCTCAATTTATTACAGTTAATTAAAAGCATGCATTGCAATTATAAAGTTAAAAAATGCACGAATAAAAAACTAAAATTAATAAATTCTACCTTTCCCTTTTTCAAATTACAAAAAAATTATGTACAGCCTGAATACTTTTGAATACACTATAACCCATTATGAAGGTGGGTACAGTGACAGAATTTTCATTTCAAAAACACAATCTGTGAAACCTTCCTTTGAAATATTACAAACTAACTTTGCCGAACAGTTTGGAAATCTAAACTTGAAGTTGCATTAGTCGCATCTTCTTGGCCCCAAAATAAGAGCCCACCTCTAAAGAACAGCTCTCTCCCTTTTTGCTTTAAGTACATATCAGACGTTGGTTTTCATTGGTTACCCGCTGGTTATGAAAAGAGCTATTCATTTTCCTCGTGTCTCTACTGCGTTTTCTTTTCTCATGCATAATGCAGTTCAGTACGTCAGTTCGGGCTCTAGTAGAATCACAGGTGCTTTATCGAGAGACGAATGCAACCTTGAACAGGTGCAACATAAAACTGATTTTAATGGACAGCCACCCTGACCAGGCAAAGAGCTCCCTGGGATTTCTTTGTATAGTGAATGTCAAGTTTTTTTATTCCGAGAGAACATGCTCAGGTTCGCTCATGCGGAATACAGATGTCCTCGTATCTCTATCCTTTGTGTCCATCCCGTTGTTTTGGGGAGTCCCCTCTGTCGGTGAAGAGACAGCTCCCCTCGGTCCTCCCTCATCATTAGTCTTATGGAGTTTCTGGAACTAGCAGTGTGTAATTTACTAATTACCATTTTATTTGTTTATTTACCTTTCAATCACTCTTCGGAGATGGTTTGTCCTAATTAAAAGTTTGAGCTGAGGGCAAATAGTTTTTTGTTATCCTGTCTTATTAAGCCTTGGTTAACTGAAGATAGGAACATGTCCTCGTGTTAAATGAGGACAACTGATGCTTGATCTGAAGGAAAAACAACAGTTAGTTGTTTCATTTTTCTCGAGGCAGAAAGGTTAATTCGTGGCTCATGGATGTACTTTGATTGTAATCCTTTCTAAATAAAACACGTCTGCTGCAAAATATGGAGTAAATTAAAGGCTGTTTTCCTCTCATCCGATAGGAACGTCCGCAATTGTGTTATCGTATACCGTAACTAAATCTAACCTTGCAGTGCCTGGCTTTCCTTGATTATAGATCTAGGAATTTCTGCCAATTCTATGTGTAACATTTGTTATTTGATAGCTGGTTCAACTACCGCTGCCAAACCGTCTAATGTAAGAAGAGAAATAAATCAATGAGATAAATAAGATATGGCATTGGTCAGTACTAGCCAAAGTCAAGCATGATCCTCGTCATGGTTTCTTTATCCTTATTTGTCCATTATTGTTTCTTTACAATGTTGGCATTTATTGCACACAAATTGTTGCTTTTGGTCAAAACTTGTACCTTAATATATCAGGCTTTGTATTTTAGGGTTGTCAAGAGATTTTTTTATGTAGTACTGTGTAGTTTATATATCATTTTGGTATTTATATACATACACATGCATGCATATATTATATTCCTTAGGTATTTGTTAAAAAAATTATATTGATTATTATATTAATATATTATTTTTTAATCAAAATAAATAACATTAATATGTATTTTAGTGATTTATTTATAATTTAAATATAATACTTAAATACCTAAACGTAAATATTACCTAAATATTATAACAGAAATTTATGTATGCGCGACAATAAAATGCCAGTAATTCCATACTGTATTATTTAAATAAATCAAATAGTTTAAGTATTATTTACCAATAATTTTATTTTATTCTTTTTAATATTTTTAAAAAGATGCATGTATTTGTTCAATATTTATAATGATTAATGTATCTCAATATATTTATATATAGAGAGAGAGATCCATTTCTGGCTGAATTACAATGAAATCCCAGATGTCCAGATCTCATCTGAACATTTTCGAGGAGATATGTCTCATTGTTCTCTGATGCCTACAAGAACATTCTCTGTAAAACTGACCTGGTTTTCTTCCACGCCCAACAACAACCAATCAAACAGATGGGTCGGCATCACAAGAGTGGTTTATATTCATATTGTTTAGTTCAGTGGTTCTCTTGAATAGGCTTTTTTAGAAAGGCACTATTTTGCAGGTCGCCGTACTGTTTGCTTCTACTGGGTAAGATTAGGTTGTCAGGCACTTGATGTGTGTTTTGCGAGAACATAACGTAACGCCACGGAATAGAGCGAGGAGAGACTGGAGACCTAACCTGACAGGTAATCTGAGGAAACAAACCCAATATTTTCTCCCTCACACTGCATCCGAGTCCCTGGCCCTCCCTGCAGCTCACCGCCGGTCAATATTTCTCATTTAGGGAGGCGCTGACTCGGTTGGAATCAGAGCTCTGCTTCATCGAGCCTCTGGGCAGATCTGAGGGCTGAAGGGGCTGTCGGTGGAAGGTCAGATATTATCACCCCAGGGACAGATCCACTCCATCACCTGCTAGCGGCAGAACAGGTTAACAGCTCGGCCTGCTGGCAGTGTGTCGAGTGAACAGATGAAGGGCTTACGTGGAAAGTAAATGGTGTAAACAAAAATTATCTGTTACTGAAACAGGACAAAGTCATTGCTGATCGGTGCTTTGAATATTCATGAGCATACTCATGATTGCTCTATACTAGTGATTTGCCAACGTATGTGTAGATGTAAGGTTCTTGATCAAAACTGGACACATCTTTGAGGGATGTTTTTACAAAATTAGTTTTTAATAAGACAAATGAAACAGATTGAACACTCAGAAAAGAGTTCTGTTTGGATTAGAGTGAAAGTAGCTGAACTGATACAAATAAACCCAAGTTATTTGATACAAAAAGGGGTGGTCTACTCAAGCATGGAAATTCTGACCTTTAAAACTCTCTCAAGTTAACTTTCTCAATAATGGCAGTCAAAAGAATCCCAGAACTTTATTTTGTCCAACACTCTAAGAAAAATCATTTCAATTGGGTTATTTGAACCCAATCTTGGGTAAAAATGGACTTACTAACAATTGTGTTAAAATAACTCAGCAAAGGGATTATATTCAATAAAGTAAACCAAATTTTTATTTAAAAACCAAGTATGGGTTTATTTACATCCCAAAATCAGAAGAAGTTGGGACGGTACGTGAGATTATAATCAACACGAAAACAGTTATTTGTTATATTATCTTTAACCTGTATTATATTAAAAACAATGCAACAACATATTTAATGTGTTCCTCATGAATTTAATGTGATCAAAATAAACAACATGTGATGAAGTGTTGAAATTTGTTCTGTTCTTCTTTCAAACTAGTCTTAAGGTGGGCAACAGTACGGGGTCTCCGTTGACACTTCAAAATGCCCCACACATTTTCTATTGGAGACAGGTGGGGACTGTAGGCTGGCCAGCCAAATTCCCCTTTACCATCTTCCTCCACAGCCACAACTTTGCAATGTCTGCTGAATGTGGTTTTAGGTTGTCATGTTGAAATATGCATGGGTGTCCCTGAAAAGGCAGCATATTTTGCCCCAAAATCTATATGTACTTTTCAGCATTAATGGTGCCATCATAGAAGCGCAAATGACCTTTGCCATAGGCAGTGACACAAGCCCATACCATAACAGACCCTGGCTTTTGTACTTGTTGCTATCAGTCTGGATAATCATTTTCTTGTTTGGGCCGGAGCACAATGCAACCTCCTAAAGAAAACCTGAAATACTTATTCATCTGAACACAGTTCACGTTTCCACTGTAAGTCAATATAGCTTCTGGACATTGTTAACAAGGGGCTTCCTATTGCCACAGTACAGTTTTAACTGGCATCTGTGGATGCAGGAGTAACTTAGCATTGTGGTACAAGACAAAGTTTTTCCAAAGCAGTTCCGAGCCCCCGTGGTGATATCACTTAAAGATGAACGAGGAGTGAACGAGAAGTCTTGATGCAGTGCCACCTGAGGGATCGGAGATCACAATTGCTCAGCGTAGATGTGCGCCCTTGTCCTTTTTCCAGAGTCCTTGAAATCTTTGATTATGTTATGCACTGTTGAAGGTGAAATATCAAGCTCCCTTACTATCTTTCTTTGAGGAGCATTATTCTTAAACCTTTCAATAATTCCCTTACGTATTTGTTAGCAAACTGGCAATCCTTGGCCCATCTTTACTCCTAAAAAACTAGACTGTTCTCGGACCAAATTGTAATTCCAATCACATATTAACACATATTAACCTGTTTCAAATAACATCATGTTATCAATTTATTCATTGTTAGCCCTAAATTGCTCCTATCCTAACGTTTTTGGAATGTGTTGCAGATCTGAGTGAAAGAAAATTATGTATATTTCCAAATAAAATAAAGTTGACCCAAAAAAACATGAAATATTTTTGTTCATATTGTCTGTAATGAAATACAAGTCAAAGTAAATTTAGAAATTTGCTTTCTTGGGGGTTGGGGATGCAAGTCTTTGGCTATATATTTAAAATAATCTATAAAAAATGTACATTAAATGTCAAATAATACGAATTATACATACTACATTTTGTTGTAGCCTTTGCTATAGGAAACTATGGTAAAATGTCTAGAGAGTATAGTGTTTTGAACATTACTATATTAAAGTGTCCTTAAATAATTTACTATATTATTATGCAACAGTAATTATGCAATACAAGAACAAATCCTATTGTGTAAAACAGTATTTTCATGTGGGAGTGGATTTAATTCACAGAAACTACTTAAAAACTACTTCTAATTGTTAAACATTTTAAAAGACTATATATTTATAAAACTAAAAAAGGTTTTAGAATCTATTCAAACTAATAAATTCCTAGTCTTACAAAGTAGACAAAGACTGCCCAAGAGATAAAGCAACCAATTATTTTTTGTTTGGTGTCATGTCATGTCAAGTAATAGAAGCATGGAAACACATGTTTTAAAACCACTGGGTTTATGCTGAGAACGTGGCATACTTTTAAGAATCGTTTAGTCCACCCCAATTAAAGCTTGATGTCACTGATGTAAACAAGGCCGCTTTCTCAATCAGATGGCTTTGTTTGCTTCCAGGCTGGAACATTAACTTTGTGCTCAAAATATTTTCCTTTTCTTCTTGCATATAAGGCAATAAAAGTTATTACATAAACAAAAAACAATTTGGAAGAGCAAACTTACTCATTCAGAATAATATCTTATGTGGAAAAGTGGACAGCTCCGCGTCTGACAGGAGCTCTGATTGTTTCACAAAGGTTAAGACACGCTTTAATTTTATATCTTTCGCTTGATATTTGTCAAAAATGAATTGAATGTAGATGTAGTCTGACGGAATGTCTTTTTTCAATGGCTTTGGACCGTCTGGAATTGAAGTTACTGCTTATTATTATAAATATATTAATATTATTAATCATATTGGTGTTAATAAGGAAAACTTTTTATTGCAAACATTTTTCACAGTTAATTTTTCCCAGCATTGAGTTTTATTTGTATATTGGGTTTAATTTGTATTTTTTCAGGAAATGAAGCGCTGGTGGTAAGAGTAACCAAGGTAATGTGACAAATGCCAGAAGAGGACATATAATTCAAATCTATATCTTAAGAGATGTTTAAAGACCTTGCGAAATAAACCGTTGTGTTTCTATTGCCTTAATACACCAGAAGTCCTCAACGAATGTCCTCGGGTTATTCAACAATGTTTGGATGAGTAATTAATTGCTGAATTTCTATTTTGTGGATAAACTACATCTTAAATGTCATAATATGTCTAGTATTTTGCTACTGAACTGTTTTGACTTTAAAATTCTCTTTTAATTAAAATTGGGTATTTTTTTTAGCTCAACCACCCTAAAATGACAACTTCAAGGTGGCCCAACACAGTTGCACGGCCTTTAAAAGGGAACAGATATGAATGCATCTCTTAAGAGGGTCTTTTATGAAACATTCAGACAAAAATAAACTAGTCTCACTAATCGATTAGTCATGACCCATTAGTACTCTGTACTGTATGTGTAAAACGCTGTACCTCAGTCCTGAGAACAGATGAGGTTCAGATATTCAGAAGATGAAAGCCGAGTTACCACACCCTCTGAATTTGTCTGATTAAAGGAATGAGTAATTCGAGTTGACTGACCTTTTGAGAAGCAAAATATCTTGTATTACCCGCTTTGTAAATGGCAGACGGATAAATTGGATGGGAATAAAAAAACACAGCTTCCTATTTGCAAGACTAACAACCGCTCAGCCATTAAGCTCGCGCAGATACGATCAGAAACTCTCATTAAGGATTATATTGAATTGCAAATATACTATATGACTAATGGCATGGTAATGAATAAATGGACGCTTGCTTGCATAAAAAAGACATTAGCAGAATTAGACATTATGTTATTCATTTTTATGCAGATGTGGATGTAAAATGAACTTTAACAACTGGTGTTGCATTATAATATATCTCCTCATTTTGAAAAGACTTTTTATATGTTGGATTTGTTTAACGTTATTTAACTAAAGAAACACATGGTTCCTATGACTTTGGTGTTAGAACTCTGTGATCATAAAACAAATGCACAGACATGTAAAAGAATGCAAAAGTCTATATTCATTAGAAGCATGTATTTGCAGTGTGCATATATGAGGCATATATCTATATATATTTTTACGATAATTGCCCAAGAATAAAATTGAAGTTCACACATTGACAACTTTCCTGCTATCGGACCAAACCTGCTTTCAAATAAGTATCTATGAGGTGGCTAAATTGATGAATTTGCACGTTGTGCATGGTTCAAAAGTGTACAAAAAGCAACATTGAAATCCCATTACCTAAATCATAAATTACTGGCGCAAACGCAAAATGTACTAAACTGTGTTAATGAGATTGTATGAATTCATACAAGTGAACTAAAATTAGCCAATAAAATAAAATGGGCATGGTTTGTTTTGAAAGTGTTGTTGGACCTATGGAGGATTCAACCATTCAACTTTTTGGGTTATTTCGTTTTAAGATGTGGCCTATTTTTCTGAAATTTGACATAGTAAATTGTACAAAAATTTACAATTATTTAAAAAAGCCCACCTCAATTTCTTGTGTAAAAACTATGACTGAAGTACTACAGTAGTACTAAAATTCATGAATAAGATTGTGAAAATAATCAGAGTAACCAAATTCAAATCATAAAATAGTTGCATTTTTCAATAAAATTTCATTGTTGGCCCCTTTGAGGCTTAAAACCTTCAACTTTTAATTGGGATATCCAAACTGATTTCAAAAACAGTTTTCTAAAGAAGTGTTACTAAAACTGAAGCTGAAGACTGTCAAATTGAACGCACTTCTACGATTGTTCAAATTGATACAAATTAGCCAATTTGTGAAACCTATGGACCTGTTGTAAGCTTCGTCGTACAACTCTTATCTAGGTTATCCAACATAACCTTAAAGATTTAAGCTTAACTGTATGGCAAATTTGCTTAAATTAATATAATGTATATTGTACAAAAACTTACTATTATCTATAAGAAGCAACACTGAAACCCAACCCTTACACTGATGGAAAAGCAATCTCGTCAATGTATAAATGACATGACAAACTACATCTAAGACTGTACAAATTCCTTCAAATTAGTCACCTTGTAAAATAGTTACGAATTCCCATTAGGTGTTGGTTATATCAGTCTTAAACTTTAACATCTGTGTGATGTTTTGTAATGCAGCATAGTCCCTCAACACGAAGACTCCATATTAAAACACCGTGACAATCCGTCCATGCTCCTCCTTCGCCGGCTATTCCATCTGGCCTCATTTAAAAAAGCATGCAACTTTTTGCATGTTAAGAAAACGTGATTAATTGCAGTAATGATGGATGAATAGCACAGGCCATGTTCCCCAATGTTTACAGCGGGTTTAACCCCAGGGCCTCGGTGAATCTTGGACAATTCCCAGAGCACACAGCGCTCTATTCCCTCAACTACAACAGTGCATGTAAGGGGTGGGCCAAATACAATGCCGTCGCTCAAATACAATGATACATCACACCGGCTTTACCCCATAGACTCAACCTCCAAAACACGGCACAACAAAAACATACCAATGAGAAAGGGCCGCGATACTGCTTCCTCTAAACGCTGTGGATAATTTTGCTCTCGCTTTCTCTTTCACAAGGGGAAAACCAGTGAGGAAAGGGGGAGAACGTGGAATGTATGTGGTAAATGATTCCAGCACTTGATGGAAATGCATTTGCTTCAAGTGCTGAGGCGAGCACAGAGAGACGGCAATAAAACACATTTGGAGCATTTTTCATTTCCAGGATAGTGATAGTCTCCCCGAGGGCTGAAACACACACACCGCATACAGGCAGGACTACAGAAACAGATCTTTTTTAGTCAACTTTATTTTATTGTAGGGGTACAAGAACTGGTATTTCCTCTAGTGTTTTTTGAAGTTGTCATATTGCATTAAAGGAAAAGTTCACCTTAAAATTAAGATTCAGAACTCATGTGCTTGAATATTATGCAAGCTGGAATTTCGGTGAGTGCAATGGCTCCTGTTTAATTAAAGTGTACTGGAAAAGCAGCATTGACATTCTCTTAAGAGTCAGTAAGGAGTGAAGTGAGTAAGACATAGCTATAATAACTATATTAACATGCGCAGAGACGGATGAATATTTCAAGCATCTGCGCTATATAAACTCTAACGTACAGGTCTAATGTGTAATGGATCTTGTAGGATCTATAGATAGCAATGCAACATAGTATACATATGACTTCAGAGGGGTATAAAGACATTGCATAGTAAACTGTTGTGCTTTTATGACCTTAGTGTGAGTTTTTTCTATCTATGTGGAGTACGGGTTCACCTTCATGGAGTTTGCCGCCATGTTTTTCTGTTGTAGCCCTAAATGGACAAACTGTCTAAAGAACGTGTTTCGTAAGTACACTATTTTCTTCAGCAAAGAAGTGAAAATATGATAACTATGAAAGCTTTTGTAACACTTAGAAAGGGGGGGGAGCCCGTTGTAGTTTGTTCTTGCAACCTTACCACTAAATGCTGCTGTTTTCAATGACTGGTCCTTTAAAAATGAAGGTTTGCTTAAAAGCTTCTTTACAGTTATGTCATAGAATGACCATTTTGGATCCACAACGAACCATTCATTAAAAGATACTTATGTTTTTAAAATGTAACTTAGTTTAGGTTAGGTTTTGAGTAGGATTAAGGGATGTAGAATAAATTCATGCACGATGCAGCATTAATGTATAAAGTTCCTTTGTGGTAATAAATAATTTTTTTATGTTGTTTATGTCTATTTAAATATTTTTTAGACAAACTATATGCAAATGTATCACTCAACGCTCTTGGTGCGAACTAGAGGATAATACAGGAGTGTAATTCCAATCCTGTCCCGTCCTATTCCGACAGAAAAAAATCCCTCTACCGCACCAAAGTTTAAAAATAATCCTGTCCAATCCCGCTCCTGGGAAAATGAATCCCACTTCCGTCCCGCCCCCATTTAAACTGACTTTGCAGCACTGATATATTTCACAATTTTTGCTTGATGAACAAAGAGATGCTTGGTTGATTCTTTCCCGAATTTGCCTCTTCGGACGACCGCTGGTCCCTGAATCACTGATGTACTTGACCAAGACTTAGAATGTCTTACAAGAAGCATGCGACGTGCTGTCACCGTCACACTCAACTCTCATAAACTTCTTTAATATTTCTGACTTTCCAATCAGTTCTGTATCCTTAATGGACATGTCATTACTTCTGACATTGTGCTGTAAATTATTTTCCCCACATTGATTTCTCCACGGTTGTTATCACCCTCCATCACCTCTCACCAAAATCCCAGACAAAAAGCTCTGATGGCTTCTGGGATGTGCAGTTCTTATTTAGTTGCTACATTTTACGAGTATTAAAGGAAACTCAAAAATGGTGGTGCATTTTCTTTTTTCTTTTTTTCTTGTTGTCCGATTGGTTGATCCCTGCTCCCGTCTGCACCCATTATCAATTTTAACCTGTATGGTTCCAATCCCGTGAGTAATAGCAAATGTTACTACCATCCTATGAGAAATCCCACACGGGCTGTAGCTGTTGCATGCAAGTTATTTTAAACGACAAATAAATCAAATTTACATGGGATATGTTTTAATATGTTAATATGATGACCAAAATTGATTATGATGTCCAACTTTATTTAAACACCTTTTATTTAGCAACAGCATGTATAAGCAGTTCAACTGATTGTTTATTGAATAATTGCATGGAGGCAATAAGTTGCATGTCTTAATACCATAACATATTTTCTGAGCAACATAAATAAATAGCAACAGCACAATTTTTTTAAGTTTATTGGGAAATGGTTTATTTTAAGGTGAACAATTAGTGTGTCATGATTCTGCCTCTCTTGGTCATGGTTTTCATGAGTTTGGCAGAATCATGGCAGACCTGTGTGTTTTGTGTGATACACATTATTTTTAATGACATACCATTTGCTCTCTAGTCGCCTGGCCCCGCCTCTTTGTTGTCCTGTCTATCTTCAAACAGTGTTTCATTCCCCACACATATCCTCATGTCCTCATCCCTAATTATGCTTCCCCTATTTAAAGCCATTGTGTTTGCTGTTCTCTGCTGGTTTGTTTTGTATTGATATGTTTGTATTGATGTCTTTGTGTTTCCGTGCCTGTTTCTCCCGTGCCTGTTTCTCCGATGCCAAGTTAAGGTCTTTGTTTCGTTCTTTGTTTTGCCACCTCATGGGAAGTTTTTTGTATTTGTTTTGTGTTTTATATTACCATTTTCCCCACTACGGGTGTTTTTTTTTGTTAGTTAATTAATGTTTTATCGTTAAATCTATCCGCTAAACCTCGACATAGTTGTGAAATAACAAGAAATATCGAAAAGCAAAATCATTTCTTAAGATCACATCTTAACCTGTTTCTCCATTAAATGGTAAATGAATCCAATGTTCAATCAAATAAATTGAAGGCCAAAAAGTAGATAGTATTTTAAAGCACTGTATGCGATCGCTAAATATTGGTATCAGATTTGGAAAAAAGTTTTATGTTAAATAATTCCAAAAGAAACTCTATTTTTGGCCTATCCCCACTTTTCTCTAGCACACTGGTCATAAACAGTTTATATAAAAGAGCCCTTTTCCAAACGCTATACATTCATCTTAATAGTTTTCCTAACGTTATGTTTTTAACCTGGATCTATACATTTTTGTAATATTCAATGTGTTCTGTTAAAATGGTCTGTTGACTCAGTGTGAACATGTTAAACAATGCTTTTTAAATATTACAACAACATTGTAGATTATAAATCCAAAATGTAATTTTTCAAAACGCTAGAAATCCATTTTTTAGCATGTACAAACCCTCTAAAGCATCACCATGATGGATCACATCAAACAATTTCTGATTGGTTGGACATATCGCATTTAGGCTTAAAAAAATTGAGATTTATAGGTTTTCGGGAAAAAATACCATAACAAACCTTTTTTTTTAACTTGGCACCTATGGTGTTTTGGAAAAGAGTTCTTAATATTTATGCACTTGGCAAGAAGCTCTTTTCATTAGCCATAATGCAGTGAGGTGTAGATCCATCCCCTATACCCCAAGGGCTGCAGGTGCATCCCATCAAAGGGGTCAAAGTAGAGCTGGTTAGCATGGCCCAGTTAGCCCCTGCTGAAACAGGCTTGACCATCTGTTCATTCCAACCTAAATAAGCTGTGGGGTCATTTAAAGTGACGATTTCCTCCAGGTGACCGTAGACAAAAAGTGCTTCTGCTCTTTTTAGCCTCGGCTGCATACATTGTGGTTTTAACAAACCTACCCTGGCAGATCTGCTGCAATTCACACTCACACGGCGACTGTGATTCACAGCTCAGGAAGGCAAATGCTTCAGCGAATGAGATTCACACCTTTTGTGAAGGAACTCCCACAGCAATTCGCAGGTTGCATGACGTCGCAATGTGCGATAAGCCTCTAGGATATCTTCAACAATGAAAAATAGATCTGGTTAAAAAGAATTACCGCGACATGACAGTCGGCAGCAGGAAATGTATTGCTCTGTCAGTGAGAACTAGATGGCTAGCATTGGTTAATGAGTTTCCGATAAAAAAGTACAATTCTGTACAAAAGTCTTCAGCACGTCAGCATTTTTATCCACATTGATATTTTTAAGTCAGTTATTTATTTCATTATTGTTTCATTAGAAAATATGAGTTTGCATATCATTGTTCCAAAAGTCCAGTGAGATTTTTCTATGCAGAAGATAGCCAGTGCTCTAATGTCATCATCTATTTCATTTATTATTTAAAAATAAGAAAAATAAAACAATTCAATTAACTAAATCGAGATGATCTGTATTATTGTCTTCAACACCCTTAAAGACATCTACCTGTAAAGCTACAATACTGTGACAAATCTCTTCAATGTACTGCAAACTACAATTCTCACGATATTATCACAAATAATGCCAAAATAAATGTTAATAAATGTAAACTTACATTTTCCTATGATGTAAATACTGAGTCGATCTACTAAAACATTGGTTCATTGGTCAGCAAAGCACGTAAGGTATGGCATATGGACAGTTTAAAATATCCTTGTATAAATTGTTAAAAAACAACAAACAAGGAAAACAACCATGATGCACACAGCATATATGCATGTACACTAGTTTACATAACAACACATTGTTTCTATAACACATCCTTTTTTCGGATGTTTTGTAAATACACAAAAGTATGTTGTAGCACCTAAGCCTGTGGATTTACATAAAAATGGGAATTTGAACACTGCCTTAGATAACATGTTGGAAATGGAGACAGCAAGAAAGAAAGAAAGAAAGAAAGAAATAAAGAAAGAGGGAGTGGAGTAGTATTGATGTCAGGTCTTTCCTCCAACAACATGGCACAGATACAGTGTCGCTTTGATCTGGTGCGTTTGTTAAACATGAGCCGTGAACACACAACTGCTCTCATGCCAGGTGAGCTGAATACACATGCAGTACTTATGCACAGGCACATGAAATTCTCTTGTATAACACTCACAAACACACAGCATCAATTTTCCAGATTTGACAAGCTATCAGCTGGTAACCAAAATCCGCGTCTTCTTTCAGGGTACGTTGATTTGATTTTATTGATGTTACCTTTTTGTGCAAGTTTTGTGTTTGTGACTGAATCAGATGCGATAAGGCTTTGATCAAATCTGGTGTCTTTTTTGAAGCTGTCAGCGTCTGTTTAAGTCCTATGCAGTAAACCAAGTTTTTTGAGCCACATCAATGTTTTCTGTAGGTCAGAGCAGCTTTTCAAATATAAAAAGTAACTGTTAAAAAGTAACTTTCTGAAATAACGCAGTATGTCAAGCCGACCAATGACAAACTAGAAACATGTTGTTTTCATAGCATATTCATCTTATAACGTCATAAAACATTATAAGTGGAAGGAAGCTGCATCCCAATTCGCAGATATCAGGCCTAAATAGAATTTGGAAATAGAATTAGCATGTTCCAAATCGTAGTGCTTCGAAAAGAGTGTGCTGAAGATTCCTAAATGATCTCCTACTTCTGGTGGAAATTCGATTCGCAGAATGCTGGAATCTCTATTGCTATTCCGTACGAGAGCGATATCAGGTGCAACAATATTTTACCATATTTTACCAACAAGCTGTGTATAAGTCATGCGACATATATCATCAATTAATCGTGACAGTCCCAATAAGAATGATGAATGACTACTTAAATACAATTTTATTTTAATGTTTGCATTTGTAAATGGTCAGACTGTTATCTAGACGACAACGGACACTTCCGTTATGCCTTAAGATGTGCTCTGTGTTTCCCCATTTGGTCGATAAGAGTAATTGACTGATTTCAACGTCGTAAATATTGTTGTAAGCTTTCCTTCCATCAGCGCAATACAAATTAATTTGTTTATAAGAGTGTCCAAAACGTGATGTATGCTGTAAAGAAGGATTTGGGAGGGGCTTGTCAACAGACCCAGAGACCAAAGTTACGTGTGATTCCATATGTATATATATATATATATATATATATATATATATATATATATATATATATATATATATATATATATATATATATATATATATAACAAAAATAACTGACTAGAAATTAGTTTTGTAGCTTTTAAATATATGTTTGGTGTTTGCACACTCAGTGTTTGTATGTTAAGTTACGCTGTCTGTTATCTGACTATTTACCAGATCATTCTTCATGTACAAACGCCATCATCTTCAAGTCAAATCCCCTTGTTATTTTCTTTTACTTTAAAAAAATCTGACTATCACTAGTCTTTACATCTCAACACAGACTTTTATTGTACACAAAGCTATTAGTTGTTTAACCTCTCATTTCAACGTATACATGTGTAACTTATACATATGAGTACCTATGTGTTCGTTTAATTTCTATGCGTTCATCTCAACGCTTATTGACTGAGCGAAATACACCCCGTAATTCCAAACCTGCTGTGCTGCTTTTTCACGAAACACAATGCAACCAACCCTACTGTTGCTTTGTTTTGTTATCCAAGTTGAGGTGTAAAACTCTATCAACTTCATCAAGTTCGTTCTTTAAGCTTTGAATCTACTGTTCTAGAGAAAAATTCTGCCCTCTTTGGAAGTTTGAAAGCCTCTACATATCTATTCTTCAAACACATCTATGCTGGTGTTTCATGAAAAATAACAGTCAAGGGGTTAGGAATGGTATCGATGTGTAAATAATGACAGAAATCTCATTAATCGTACCTGGATGCTTTGCAAAAAAGGCAAAGTTCATCCATTAATATTGCATCAGGCGAGGAACGCACACTCCCTCGTAAATATTAAAAGTAACATTTAGCTTGCTCTTATATCCCAAATACACAATGCTAAGAGAAGAAACCTTTAAATTGGCCCCTATATGTTCCGGTTCTTCCGTACCCGCGTTCACCGTTCTTTGTTTATTCTTCCTCTGAAGCTTTGCTGTGTTTTCTCATTGCATTACAGCTTTGATGGATTTGCAGGGAAACGCTGCTTTGATGTCTTTACCCCTGTGCTCAAGCGAGTCGAGCGCCAGTTTGTCTTCAGCTCCGCGTCTGGCATTCCCTAAAATCACTTTGAGAATCATGATTTTCATGAAAAATGACCATGGTGGGATATTCTTTAAGTGGGAAATGTTCGTGCAGTGGAAGGATGCCTTCCAGCGTGGTGTACTTTGATCCCGGTGAAATATATTCAATAGTTTGGGAGTTTTAAAAACCAATGTAAATGCTCATAAGTCAAACCTAAAGCCCAGCATCTAGAATTGTTTGTTTTGGCGAATCCCTGGGCGAGATTTGAACGCTGTCTGCTGTTTGTACTGCCTGTGCATTGTTTGCAAAATGCATGGAGCTGTTCAGATCTTAGGTGTTTTTGCCAACGTGAAACCTTGGCCAGCTTTACGGCAAAAATGTTGTCTTCGGGAACGGCACCTATGCATGTGTTCATAAAATGTTTGATCAGGTGTTATTTCTCAGCCTATAAAGAGGCTACAGAAGTATGCAAATGAAACAGACCCCCGCATATTTAAGTTATGGATTAGCTGGGAGTTGAAATGAATACATTAGCAAATCATTTGCTTTAAAAGCCGGAGCCTAGACTTGTAGATGCGGATCAAAGGCAGGGAACAATCTGTTGTGTGCACACACCTAAACGCAGAGGATAAGTATGTCAAGATAGTTGACATTTACAGCTTGTTGACATTATGTTATCATATTTGACATATGTAATTACATTCCTGAATTAATATTTCAATACAGGAGTCTTCCACCAATTTTGTTAGCAATTTGTTAAAAATAAAAAACAGTTTCAAGTTAACCACAACCAAAAAAGTTAAAGTGATAACCTTAAAATAATAAGCAGAGTACATGCGACCGCAGGCTGTTATTTACGGGCTAAGGTTGCAGATTGTAATCATGAGATTTAAAGTGTCAACATTTTTAAAACCATAGAAGGAAAAATAAATAAAAGTGTGGTTATGCTGTATATGACAGATAATAACCCAAGCTTCAGATATATTCCAATTTGATTCATAATGTTAGAAACACATACAATTAATGATTTTATTGACATTTTCTTATTTAGACCGAAAGAATAGCGGTACCACACTTCACAAACATACATTCCGATTGTGTCTTCATTTCCTTTACATGGAGAAACTCTCAATTGTTCTTATATTATTCGTAGTAGTAAGAATTTTTTACCTTTTGTAAGTTAAACAGAGCAAAATATTAAATCGCACAAGGAAATATCAGGTCAGCGTCATGCAAGAAACTTTTGACCTTTGCCAGGTTCTCCATTCTCTGCAAATATTTACTGCACCCCCCATCAAAATATAAGAAATTTGTAGCTCAATTACTGATGAGAATTCTTGTGTTCCGAAATAATTTGGTTCTTGATTGCTGATGCTTGCTCAAAGATGCAAATAGACATTGAGATGGCACAAATAATCGAAGAGAGGGGAGCAGATAATAAACCTTATGTTGGATAAGTCTGGCAGAAAATTTGATCTGTTTTATATTATATTTTCATTAAAAGTATATAAATAATTATTGTATAGAACAAGTTACTGTTGGTACAATCAAGCCGTTGTGGTACTGTTCCTCTGTTTGTTTTAATGGTTAAGGCTTTTTAAACAGGCAAATAATAATAAATATACTTCTTTTAAATTATTTTAATCATTTTCCCATACATATGCCAAATACCACTGAAAACAGGAAAACCACAGCTTTAATGTAATTTTTGGCATTTAAACCAGTATAAATATGGTTTCAGCATGTTTAGATTTAAGTTTGTTTATACACTGGACTTTCTCATAAACATGATTTTCTGAGACCTAAATGTAACAAATCCTTGATATTGGCACACTCAATCAATATTAAAGATATTAAGAAGAACTTTTCATATAATGCTTTTTAATCCGTGTTAGATGATGTTATGCAGAATACAGCAAATCACAAATTATGTCATCATTTACTCATTTACATGTCATTTCAAAGCTGTATGATGTACTTTTCTTTTGCAAAACACAAAAGAGCGATATTTTGAAGAAAGTTGGTGAACAACAACACTGAACCCCGTGACTTTCACGGACACATGCTACTGAGACATTTATCAAAATATCTTCTACTGTGTTGCACAAAATAAAAGAGTCAATTACCCTTTTGGAACGACATTATGAACTTTTAACTTTTAATTTTAGTCCAGAAGCATAGAAACATGTTTTATCCTCATTTCCACATTAAACAATATTAAAGAGATCATCCATAAATAAAAACTGTGTCATCATTTTCTCCCACTCAAACCTGTGTGACTTTCTTTTTTCGGCAGAACACAATAGAAGAACCAAGCAGTGGCGACGGCCATTTACTTCTTTGTATGGAACCAAAAGCAATGCAAGTGAATGGGAGCCATCGTTGATTAGGTACCAGCATTCGAAAAATACCTATATTGTGTGTTTTGTTTAAGAAGGAAAGTCATAGAGGTTTGAAATGACAAGAGAGTGAGGAAATAATGACATAATGTTCATAAATATGTTAATAATAAATCAAATTAAATGTATAAGTGGCTTATCCATGTAAGCATTATTGTTCAAAGTAAGCATCAAAGTATCTATGCATTTAAACAAGGATATATGCTTGTACAGATCACAATAAACACAGAGAGTCTTTGCTTGATCCCCTTGGCCCTAAAAAGATTAAAGACCCATGCTGCAATGCTCTTCCATCCATATTAGAATCTTTAATTCAGTCTCATAATGCCAAGCAGCCTTGTATCCGAACATGAACTCTGAATGTCTCGTGGGCTCTCCAGCATGAATCATATCACAATCATCTGCTGTTTACAAGTACGTGTGTGTCTTAAAGCGAAAGACCAGGAAAGAATTTCCCAAAGAGTGTTTTCTTGAGTCTTAAAGTGCGGAAAACAGCTCAAGGTGGTTAAATGGAGATTAATCTCTTGACCCACATTCACCAGCTGAATATCAAGCTTAAAGAATTGCAGCTGGAGGCCCACCAGCATCCCCTCCCTCGCCCGCATTACTGCAGCGTCCACTGCATTACTTTAATCATTTCCCTAGGCCTGCACTTATGATGTGACACCAAACATGGCCTGCACAGCCCCCCGAGCCCCGCTGCGCCTCTCCCTCATTAAGCAGCGTAGGGATGTTATTATACTGCCATTACACTGTTATTAGACACTAACACAGACACTTAGTCAAAAGACAAGAAAAAGGAACTGATTGCCTCAGCAGACTGACAAAACCACAGGATTCTGGCCACCATCGGGCCATTACCATATGTTTAAATATGCCAGTTAAACAAAGGATGCTGAAAGAGCCAATCAAACTGCGGGTGTTATTGATTTTTTTTACAGTCATCAGACCTAGAAAGTCAGAAGCATTTTCGAAGCCATTGGTTCACTTAAGAAATTCAAATGGGTTTTCAAAGCGATAATTTACCCAAAAGTGAAAATTCACTCATTATTTAATAAAAATGTTTATGACTTTCTTTTGTGGAACAAAGATGGTTTTAAGAATGACGGGACCGTAGTGTGACCTGCTTATATTTCAAACTTATAGTTCACCCAACACATTCAAATTCTCTTTATTTTTATTTCTATGAGAACTATCACTTTAAGAAGATTGCAATCTAAATGATTTCAATATTATTTGAGGAGACTTTATTGCAGTTTTTACATTTTCAGTATTACTGTAGTATTATTAGCACAATGAAAAAGTTGAAATCAATTTAATTAAGTTCATCAGTTCAACTAAATTTTATAAAAGAAATTAACATAACTTTTTAAAATTTTTAGAAATGAGAAATTTAGAAATTAATTAAAATTGTTATTTAATCGTGTTGAACTGACATTCATGAATAATTTAATTATTCGAAAAACTTTTTCCTGTGCAACTGTTATTGTATTATAAGCTTTTATTTTTATACTTTATTTTTATTCTATAATTGTAGTCATAGTCATCTTTTAGCGCGTTTGATGTTGCTATATGTAAATGTTAATGATTATTTTAATTTGTATTTAAAATTTATTTTAATTAACTTATATTTAGTTTCTGCTTGTAATGTTATTGCCTCAACTTGAACTTCTTTTAGTTTATTTATAAGTAAATATTTATATAAGTAAAAAATTTTAGTTTTATAAAGAACAAAGTCCCTGTTGATTATTTTTAAAAAGAGCAAAATAAATAAATAAATAATAATTAAGATTGTATTAGCTAGCAAGTAAAAACTATGTCTAGTCCGTAATATTTTGGGTTACCAGTAGCAGAACACAAATGTGACAGTTACACAACGGATTCAACAAATTGTTTACGTAATAAAATTATTATATGTGTCTGATGAAACCATCAATAATAACTTTTACATAAGCTTTTACTATTAGGTTTGCTTTTTTTTACGGAATATACTTTATACTTGGTTTTTCCTCTAATCCCCCAATTTGATAGACGTTTCTGGATGTATTTTCCTCTCAGCATCACTAGAAAGAGAAAACGCATCTCCATATTGATTTTCGGAGAGAAAGAATTCATTCCAGCTTGGCGGCCAGTGGCGCTGCCCAGTGTTGCTTGTGATGATACACACGTTCTGTTGCAAATCTTAGTGATTAGCTCATAAATATCAGCTGGGAATCATCAATATCGAGTGTAATTATCCAGCTCATTTCTCGTTGTAGTGAAAGTGTCTGAACGTTGATGGATCGAGAGGAGGAGGGATGGATGGAGGTAGATATATTTGTTTATGATAGAAATGTGCTGAATTTGATAGATGGGACAGAGTGAGCAGTGAGGGATTACTGAGATGCTGTGGTGACAGATATTCTGTCCAACAACTGGCTGAGCGCTGGATTAAAAACTCTGTTCTTATCACAAAACTCCTTAAGGATTACAAACTGATTTTAACACACACACACACACACACACACACACACACACACACACACACACACACACACACACACACACACACACACACACACACACACACACACACACACACACACACACACACACACACACACACACACACACACACACACACACACACACACACACACACACATGCACGCACAAACAGAAAACACTGTCATCCACAACAAACACACTCACTTACAGTATATACTGTATTGTACTGAAGGTCATGTTAAACAAATATATGTTTTAACATGCATCATATCAAACTGATTGACAAAAAAATTACAGACAGTTTTTCTAGATTTAGTAAATAAAACAGATACCGAGCGGCTATTTACAACACAATATGATTATTGTTCCAAGAAGAAAATGTTAGGGTTCTGTTAAAGCTAAGAGGATGTGAAAATGTTGTTTTTCCATTTAGGTATTAAATTAGTCTCAAATATTCTCAAAAATTCAAATAAAAATGGAAAATATACATTGTCCATTTAAATACTGTCAGATTTTCCATTACAGATCGAATAAAAGAAAATTAAGGAATATTTATATAGTGTCTATTTAAAATATTGCTCATATGTTTTTCTATTAAACTACGTTATGCGACTGCAATGCCATTTTATTCATTGTTTTTAGCACTGTTGCGATTTTCAAAAGTTCCTACTCACAGCAGGAAATGCGAAGAGAAGTCTTTGCCAACCATGCCAAAAAGACTGATCGTGTGACTATTTCATATGCCAATGTACTACCAATGAGACAAAAACAGTTGCTGTTTTATGAAATATTCTCTATTTCAAACATATTATAGCTTAAAAACATTTGTGCTATATGTGGGTTGTCTGCAAAATGTACGTTTTCCATTGGAACTATTTTTATTTAATCTCAGTTTGCGCAGAGTAAAGGATGATGGAAATTAATCTAGTATGGTATTGTAAAAAAACTCAAAAGTTGAACTGCAAAAAGATGTTTTGATGAAACAATTAAAAGCTTTTAAATCATCTTATAATGTATACAGTTAATTAAAGAAAGTAAAAAATTACTCAAATCTATAAAAATTGCAAGAAAAATTCAAAATAAGTGTATATTAAAAAAAAATTTATAAATAAAAAATTCCTCTCTTAAATTATTAAAGGTGATTAAAATGAAGTTAATATAGATTCGATACTTACTGAGCCACTGGAATTTATAATGTGTTCTATAGAATATTTATTAGAAATTATTTTGGATGACAACACAAAATCTATGTTTAGATTTGAGAGATTAATATATTTTTTTTTTTCAGGAGAAATGAATGTGAGTTCTCCATTTAATCTAACAAATATCAAGAAAATACCTAAAATATAAAAAAGGTTGCATCTTTGAGTCTTTCTTACATGTTAGCTCCTAAAACAATCATAGAACCATATACATTCATATATTCCACACAATACATAACTAAAAAGTGTTAATAAACAATTTTTTCTGAGTCTAAATGACAAAGGCTTAATAACCTCCCCCACAAACACACAACATTTCTGAGAATGACAGATTGTGAAGAGACCACATGTGAACAGATTCTGAGCTGGTATAACTAATATGGTTTTGGCTCAGATGATTAATACGACTATTAGAGATGAGATGAGACTGATTGACTGCTTTAATCCCTTTAAAATCTGTTATATGTGGGTTAATATGGAAAAAATGGCTTACTGATATGCATACAGAAAGAGAGAGAGAGAGATGGAGAGAAAGCGAGAGAGCTCCAGACTTTGTCAGTTTGAAGCACGTCAGCTTCACAGAGTACAAAAGGTTCAGCGCTGATCCAAGATCAGTCCAGTCGGGTCAGAATGTCTGTTGAGGGTTTGTGTACAAGAGTTGAACAGAGAAATAAAGAACAGTCTCTCGAAAACAGCGAGGCTGAAAACAATCCGGCAGGGGTAAAAAGGATCACAAGTCTTTCGGAGGGTTCACAGACGAGTTGCATCCTCAGTAAAGATGTAACCTGAAGCACCCACATGCTCACAGACCCGAATCCTTCTAAACAACATCACTTGCATCAGCACAGAGGACGGCAACTGTCTCTCGTACCCACAAACCTGCAGGATGTTTATACTCAAGCAAGACATTTTTGTTTAGTTTTATATCATGTACATGATATAAAAATATATGTCAAGTAATGTTACTTGTTATAGTTATATATTATGTGATGTGTATTCTATATTATATCACATAATTTATACCAGAAAATAAACTTTGCCTTTGTCTTTATGGACCTTGCTTTGCGCATGGTACACAGTCAGGTTGGAAGAGGAAGGCGTCAGATCCAATCTGTTCCCAGAAAATTGGGATTAAGGAATTGTCCAAAATGTCTTGGTATGCTGAAGCATTCAGATTAAGAGTGATTGAAACAACTGATTTTGATTCTTTGGAATGGTCAGCTTTTGACAATATAGTGTATATATATCTACCATGTATATAATATACAATAGTCTAGATATATACATCACATATATATTGTGTCTACGAATATTTACTTGTATATAATCTGTATGAGTTTGTTTTATTTATATATTATGTGGTGTGTATTATGAACAACATATATACAATATGATACACATTATATGTATAACATAATGTATATCCTAAACAAACAAATATACATATTATATACATTTATATTAATTTGACACAGTCATGCAGAATAGATTTATACATTAACATAGATTTTATCCGTCTCTTAACAGGACTGTGTCATGTTTTTTATGTGTTAATGTTTTCATTTAAGTTCATATGAGTGTTATCTCTGTCTTTAGTACATAGATTTTTATTGTAATTTTAGTTTTGATAACAATGCCAATCTGCAAGTCAGGACTCGCAGACCTCCCTTAGGCCACTTTATCCTGCCAGGATATTCTTATCATCTCAAGGCCTTGTCTAGCAGATGTCCTACGAGGACTGGACAATTTAGATGAGAGAGATCTAGTGTTTCCTGAAGTGCATGAGAGACAAAAATGAAGAGATCATATTAAGGTAAACAGGAGCTATTCATGTAGAATATTAAACAGTAGTCCAGTCTTGTATGAAGTTGTCGATTTCTGGTGCATTTTTCATTTTAAACCAGATAAATAAAGAGCTATCAATTCATATAAAATCTCGAACTTCCAAGGACAGGTTTAAGGAGTTCAAATGAGAACATCCAGTGGTAAATCAAACACAGTTTTGTTATAATATAAGGGGACATTACACCAGGAAAGCACAGACTTTTATGTTTTAATATGCTGTAAAATGATTCAACCCAGTACAGCTGGAGACTTAGTAATATCATAGTGATTGATCAATTTAATAACAACATTTTTACTGATAGCTTGACAAATTGGATTCATATCAGATCAGGTGAAATTACATATTGGTTTGAGCCGTTGATATTATACTGAGGTATGAGGTCTCATATCAAAAATGTAATTAGCGGGGCAAACGTCCCAATGTGTTCCCAATGTCGTCCCAAACACGATAAGGAAATAAGTCAAAATTATGTTCAGGGTGAAACGAAAGCAGGGTTCAAACCCGATGATTACAATAAAATTATTTTTCAAAGCACATATTTCTATATTCATGAATAACACATACAGAAGAACAGAATAAAAAAAGGCCATATGCGTTAATTAATTTAGAAATAAAACCTACTTTTGCTCAGAGTCCAGAGCCTTAAGTTTAGCACTCTGACGTATGGTTCTTTTTGGCATTTGGCAACCCAAGTTTGAATCCTAATCCTTATACCCTTATATTTTATAGTCTGAATCTCTTTACATTCCTGTCAAAAAAAGATATAAAATATTGTTTTAAAACTGAAAAGAATTGTTGCTAAAATTGGTTCCATGTGGAACCAAGGAACATGATAAAAATGAAATAACCAATTTTCTTTAATGTGCTTAAATGGGTTGCGCAAGATTTATGTTTTATTTAAACACCATTTCTCTTGACAAATTCTTGAAATTTGAATCCAAATAATTTGTAAGATTATTCTAAATTCCATTAAACAGATGTGCATAGTAAAATTTTTTTGTGTATTTGCAGACGATCAAAACTGGAAAAATTTGTCAAAATAATAAATAATATCCTTTGCATTTTAAACAACTTAATATTTACTCTAAGCAATACAACAATTATATTTGTACATGTATTTTGGAAAAGTAAATTTTTAAGTGATAAGCTTGAATTTTATTCCAGTTAGTCTATAAATGCTGTCCTTTACATTGCTGTTGGACATCAATCCTGGTAATGTATATCTGCAATGTTAAGAACACCTGGACATAATATTCCTAAATCTAGCAAAAATACAGAGCTGTGCTATTTCAAAACATTTATTTTATTTAATATATAATTAACTAGGACTATTAAGATGCCTACTGCATTGCAAAGCTCACTAAAGGGAAATACTTATACTAAATTATATATAAGCACAGAAATCGCAACCCCTATGAGGACAATTTCTTGAATTAATGAAGGCATTTGTCACCCCTTCACATTATTTTTCCCCCATTCAAACTTGTATGACTTTCTCTGCACAAACAAAATGAGATATTTTGAAGAATGTGGGTCACTGGCTGCCGTTTACGATTTGTTTCTATAGAAAAGAAGTAAATGGGTGCCATTGCTTATCAACTGCAAACTCTCTATCTTTCTTCTTTTGTGCCTTGCGCAAGAAAGTCATACAGGTTTAAAATAACAAGGTTTGAGTAAATGAGGACAGAATTTTTATTTTTGGGTTAACTATGGACTTAAAAAGAAAAGAAAATGCCTGTGCTGATAAAATGAAAATCTTGGATGCACTTTAAATGACTTTGCGAACAATTATTTTCCCAACAGCTTAACTCTTTTCCAAGAATAAACACTGAAAGTTGCAGCCGTGGCCTAAGTTGTTCTAGAGCTAATGAACAAATCCTGCAGAATGCCTTTTACCATTCTTTTTTGTCTGCTTCCTCAGCACTAAATTTCTGACAAATGAGAATGACACAACCATAAAAACAAAACCTACAAATAGCAGGTGTCCCATGTGCATTAAGAAGTGTGCGCGAGAATGAATGAAAAATAGTTTTGTGCCAGATTGACACTTTTTGGAGTACGCCCAATTAAACTCCTTCACTAAAGTGGTAAAATAAACCCTTTTCTTTTTCCACTTTTTACTCTACCTAAAACTTTGGTTATGATTTATTTTGTCGTCCATTTACGAAAATAACACAGCATAATATTTGTGTGTACTTGCTTCCTTTCATTATTTACCAGTTTGTGTCATTCATACTTATTTTCTAACATTTACCTTTAAAAGAAGTTTTCTTATCTGACACATTACGTCCTTGACTACTTTGTTTTTGACTAATGTGATCATACCAAGATTTATTATAAAGAGGTTTCTGAATGCCAAACAACCTCCAGAACGGAGGAAGGTGTAATCAAATATAATTTAAATAACATCCATATTAAAATACACATCAGAGGTCGATGCAGTCAATGCCATCCAAGCATTTCCATATGAATGACAAAAAGACTTTAACATGACTCCACCACCCTTGAAAATAAACAAGGAGCAATCATTTAAATTACATCTGCATGAATTCATTATTGAAGTGAGTTCAAGTGGATTTAAGTTAAACATACATCAGTCTGCACATTTGCTAGAAATCAAACCATATTGTATGTGACCCAAAAAACTTACATGGATATATAACTTATGCCAAAAAAACATTATATGGATGAGGTTAGCTATCTGTGTAAAGCGTCGAATGTCAGCTTTTAGATTCATCTACTCTCCACAACATTATAACAGCGGTGAGTCAATAGAGAACATTCATTTTTTTTCATTCATTGATACATGTTGTTGGTTGTATTAATGTGCTATGCATATACAAATACACAAATGCCATTAAATGTTCAAGGAACGCATTATTAGTCCTATAATTGACAGAAGTAACTGGAAGACTACAATCCTGAGGTTTGCTCAAGTACAAAACATCTGATTTCTGTTAAACATGATCACTTTCTTTATCATGAACTTTATGATTTCTTACTTCAGATTTTTTTTACAGGCACTAACAGACACAAAGATAGCAAAGGAAATGTAAAATATGCTTTATAATCTCTGTTAAAAATTGTAAGTTCATTTTATTAATTACACATTTTGCTGAATGGGCAACTTGATGGTACTAGAATTCCTATTTGGTAACCTGTAATAATACTAATGGCTAATGCCATTAACGTGTTATTTCTTTTACTTGTAATCGGAAATAATCTATACAAACTCTATTCTTTATTCTTTAAGAACTGGCCATTTTGATGAACAAATAAATGAATGTTATGGATCTTCTTTAAAGATCTCTAACCTGAAGCCGTTTGAATGAAGACCTTTACCTCACATGGATCATCTGGTTTGAGGTGGGAAAAGAAATGAGGGTGTGCAGAAAGAGAAAAGAGAGGGTGATCTCCTGAGGCTTTCAAGGAGATCTATCAAGGGGAAAATGCTACACGGGCTGATGTATTTGGGCCTGGCAGCAGAGCCCAGTCCCCTTCCAACTCCACCGACTCCCCCTTCCACCATTTCTTTTTTTATCCGCTTTCTCCCCCATCTACTTCTGTCTATCTGCAATAGATTGGTTTTGATTCCTTTTTGCTGCAGGCGGGGAAGCTGGTCTTCTCAACCGTACCTTACGAGCGCACACACACACAATCCCATTCTCACTCGTCTACATTCTCCATTATCACTTACATATACACAGCCTTAGAAGAGGCAGAGCTCTAATATCTTCCTTTCTCTCTCTCTTTCTGTTTCTCCTAACCCAGAACATGAGTTCAACCCATAAAAGTGAAGGCCTGGGGCTACAGACGCTGGATTTAAACTGGACACATCTCTGAAATCCTCAATCAGCCAGAAATGAGAACAAAGACCCTGCAACCAGATAGTTTTGTGCTTCGCCGTGTGTGTGTGAGAAAGTCTTCGGGGGAAAACAGAAAGGAGGGGCCGGTGGTCTTATACATAGGGCGATTTTAAAACAGAAACCTACATGAAAATCTTTTCTCTACGTTGTCGCGGAAAGGCCTCGAACTTGGCGTGGGCGGACGTGCATCTTTTACAAAATGTCTTTGTGAAGATCTGTCACCGTGATATCCGCTCCCATCTAGCAGACATTAGCAGCAATACTGGCGCACTCGCTTTTCAGCAGATGTTAATGTGCTTTTATGCTTGCTCGGAGCGGATGCGGAATTGGGTTAGGTGCTTGGCGAGTATTGCATGTCAAAGCATCACTTGGATCTGCACTTAACAGTTCACAACTTGCTCTGTAAGGCTTTAGTTTAGCACACATACACTTACACCGTCACTCCGCTACACAGGGACACTTTTGCACGCCTGTCAGATATGACTTCTTCGCATATTAGCTGCAAACACGACTCTTTTAATATAAAATGGATATGCTTTTAATATGCTCTGTGGGAAATTCGGTGAAAGTCCTCAAGCGCTACTAATCTCCTACATTAAGCCAGATTCTTCCATACTTCACCTTCAATAATACATGTAAGAAAATTGATGCGGCTGAGGAACCTCAAGCCCTTTCCTGTGCCCCGTGACAACACAGACAGGTTTCATCCTTAATCTTTTTTATCTCGGACTCCACCCTTCTCTCTAAGAACT
This sequence comes from Triplophysa yarkandensis, assembly GCA_033220385.1. NCBI lineage: Eukaryota > Metazoa > Chordata > Actinopteri > Cypriniformes > Nemacheilidae > Triplophysa > Triplophysa yarkandensis. The sequence goes on along the minus strand of CM065658.1, from coordinate 8,528,071 downwards.
GAAAAAAAGATTTCCTTAAAGAGTTTCACATCTGGCAGAGTGTGCCTTTAATCCCAGTCTGCACACTGGATGAGAGAGCAATGGATTATGGGTGGAATAATCTGCATTTAGATTTTCGGCCTTCCAGATCTGAAGTTGAATGAGTTTGATGTGACTAAACCTCAGTGGCACAGCTGTTAATGCGAAGGCAGAGAAATGTTTTTGAACAAGATATGAAACGCAATTTAAGAAATTATACTATACAAAAGAATGCTGTTGAAAAGCATGTTCAAAAGAAAATATGCTTTTTGCAAGCTTGTGTGAGAACAATACCTATGTGCTATATGAAAGACATAAAGCTACTCAGACTGAATTCACATGCAGTTTGAAAGAGTCTTAGATAAAAGCATCAGCTTTAATGAAGAATGATAGAAATGCTGATAAATATTTTAAAAGGACCTGTGGTTAGCTTTAAAAAACATTTGAACATATAACGTTTTACTGTTATTTTTACTAGAGTACTATAAATTGTAATAAAATTGTAAGTATACAAGATTTTTTTATTGATTTTCTGGAGAAGTATTGAAATTTGTAGATAAAATGTAAATTAAAAAAATTATTTCACTGAATTTTTCTGGTGAGACTGTTAACAATCTGCATATTTTAACAAAACTGTAATATAATTTAACTGTGTTTTTTACAGATTTTATTTTGTGTTATTGGAACATTATAGACAATTACATTCCATTTTAGATGACAAACTGTTATATCAATGTCTAAATGTCAATTTAGATTTCAAAATTTGTTGTTTCACTCAATTGTTTACATACTGCATATTTTATACTTTTAATACAGATACTAATTTGTATTATTGAAATATTTTGCATAATTACATATGTCTTGTCATATGAGAAAACTACTAGTTTAATTTATTCAACTGGTGGAAAAGTTCACATAGTTTAGTATATATTTTAACAAAACTGTAATTTTAAACAATTTGAAAGATTTTCCCTTGATTTTTTGTATTATTGAAATTTTATGCAAAATTACAAATGTCATTTTAGATGAGAAACTGTTATTTTATAGTAATTTTACTGGTGGTAAAGTTATGTTATTACAGTAATATTTTTTAATGCGATACAAAATTTCAACTTACAGGAAAAAACTGCAAATTTACTTTATTTATTTTGTAAACATATGCCCCCCAGCTGCAGAGATATTACATATCTTTTACCAGATTTTTCAAAGTATACCAAAATCACAAAATTAACATACTTTTCATTTTAAAAATTTTTTTTAAGCTTTTGCCTTTATTGGGACAGAACGGTAGAGAGCAGACAGGAAAGCGTTGGACAAAGAATGCGAACTGTCAAGAGAGACGGAGGAGATTTTGCCGACTTTGGTAAAAGTTTCGACCCATCCTGTAAAAACCAGAAGAAAGCTTCTACTATATATGTTCTTGACATAGCAATTACTTCAAATTCCACATGCCACTCACGCTACGCTGTATAAGTTTTGTCTTCCTGCTAAAAGTTTTCAAAAGAGGCAGAATTTAAATATACAGCCATATATATTTAAACCCTGACAGAAGTTGTCTGTCTAACGGCCAATCACTGTCTGACGCTGCGATCTCATGCATATTAATGAGGAAGCAGGAAACTGGGCTTATTTTTAGCTGGGCTATAATGGTGTTAGTATAACCAGAGGGCAGTGGCACTACAGGTGGAAACCATTTCACGCTTAGGCAGGGTGTCTAACTAGAAAGAGAGGGGGAAAAGATTGTAGCCATGAATGAAAAGATGCCAGCGCATGAGGGCATAACCCTGAAGAAATAAGGGTGAGGGAGATATTGATGAATGCGTTTTCAGTTAGCACATTGGATTTGATCTTTAGAAAGATTGCAGATAAAGGCACTAATGATGGTCTCTGTTTATATGCCAGGCAATTCGGTTAGCATTAAATCGATGAGTCTGATTCCCTAAAGATATTACGTCCTTCCATTTGTTTCTCCTGTCCACTCTTTTTCCTTGATCCGTTCTTGTGTATGAGAACTGCACATAGTAGTTTAAGATCAAAACTGAGATAAAAAAATAAATCGGAATTAAAATATAAAGAAAACTTAAGCAAGTTCATGAGGATGTTAAAAGACATTTTTAATTGGACCAATGAATCATCGAATAAAGCAAATAATGTTTTTTATAACCTTTCAGTTGCAATTGTGTGTAGTACTGCATTAACATAAGACTCTGTTAACAGATCAGCGGAAATGTATTAAGTATGCTCGGCTTCTAGTTGGCAATGTTTGCAAAACCTACATATTGACAAAGGATGACCAATAGTAATGAATTTGTAAAAAAAATTTATGAAAAATGGAGACTCAAGGTTACAATGCGACAGTGTTGATGTGCGTGTGAGGGTTTCACTGAGTGGCAGTTTCCCAAAATGCCGTCCTTGAGAAATGTTTAAAAGTTTGTTTTCAGTCCCCCAAACATGGCATTTTTTAAAATCTTTTCGGGTACCCCAGCGGCATGTACTGATTTTCTTGCAGTGAACAAATAGTTGCTTTTATTGGGACAGGACAGTAGAGAGCAGCTCGGAAAACGTTGTACAGAGACTGGGAAGCAAGTTTGGTTGAAACAGGAATTGGATTTGGGTCGCTGGGAGCTCACTAATTCTTTTTATGTTGGCGCAGTAACCTCTGGGCTAGAAGCGCCAACATAAGTATACTACTAACATGATCAAACAAGACTATGAAAATGGGCTATTTGAAATGAGAAAACATCGGTTAAAAATGCAGAACTAAATTATAATAGTTGAAAAGTTGACTATCAGACACATTGTTAGGCTGTTGGTTAAAGGTTGTCTATAGTACTGTATAACCTAAGGCCCCCTTAAAACAATAAGTAAAAAAAAATTTATATCAAAATAAAAAATATTTCTTTTTCTTTAAATGTCAAAACGATTAATATGGATCTGTGGAAATAAGAAAACATTTACAATTACATTAAGGTATTTGGCACACGCTTTTATCCAGGAGACAATGAAGCAGTACAATAAAGCAGTACAACGAGGTTACTAAAGTTACACAAAGCGAGATAAAACCTGTAGGGGACGAAAAAGTTTTTTTATTTTTATTTATATAGAGTAAGTTTTGTTAAGAAGGTTTTCCTAGTGGGTTAGGTGTAAAACACTATATTAGGCATGCCAGGCTAGTAGTTGGCAATGGTGGCAAAAACTCACGGACAGACATGAAGGGTGACCATAAGTAATGATTTGTGAAAAAAAATAGAAATCATTTAAAATTGGAAATAAAAACTACAGCATGATGTCAGCGTTTTCACTGAATTTAGAGTTCTGCATGATGGCGACTGCAAAAGCACATTTCCAAAAGTTTGTATATTCAATCACCAAAAATGTTTTACATTTTCAGAAAACGCCATTGAGAAAATGTCCTTTAAATTCATAGTATGTCCTATTTTGATGTTAAAGTACTGCTTAGGTAAATGTGTGTTTGCGTGCATGGGTAAAGGAGTCTATTTGTCGTTACTAATCTCAAAGACGCAATGTGCGTGCAGTAGTGAGCGTACATCTAAGCGATAGCTCAAAAACAGCTTTTGACAGTCTTTGAAAATCCATGAAATGCCAGAAGAAAGAATGCATTCGAGAAAGTTGTGGGTTTTTAATCGCACATTGGTTTTAATGGACAAGACGGAGCGAGACATCAATAGAGTATTTTTTTCCACCGTAAACAAGCTCGCTGCACAACGTGATGTAAAACTACAATCTTGCCGGCAGCTACGTTCTGTCCCTGTGAAGTCTCGATGGAGAGAAAAAGAAAGTGTGGCTGAGGAAGAGAGAAGGATAGAAGAGTTGAGAGAGCAATCACATTTTGAAGTCTTGATCAGAGGACTCTGCTGCCACATACTGTTGACGGTTCGTGTACATATGGTCAAAAAAACATCCCGCCAGCTCACGGTTGCCATGGCGATGGGCTTCGGCTCCACATGAGACATAAACTGCAAATATATTCCAAAACAGGTACTTAGACTTGAGCAAACAATGCGTATTTGCATGCACAGATGTGTTGTGGATGCGCGCATACAGATGTGTGACAGGACATCCAATTATCACACAAACACTTCCACAGTGCACTCATCAGTATCTTACAGCTGGGCGAACGGTGGAGGGGATGAAAAACAAACGTCCTCCGTCACATTTCTAATGTGGTAAATTTGTTTGAGGTGAATAGTTTGGCCTCCGAGTCCATCCCGCCAACACGAGTGGCATTTGGAAAGAAAGACTGAGGGTTTAAACTGGGCCAAAAGCCTCCTCAGAGCACTATCGGTGGATTCTAACCGTTTACTCTGAAGTCAAATGGCAAATCCAAGACCATTCAAACTAAAGACCTCATCTGTCTGACTGGGCCGGTCTGACATGCCAAATATATCTCAGCCAGGAACGGCTTCTCATAGAGTCACAATTCGGATGAGAATATAATAGGCTGGGCAAAAATAAAACGGAAAATATGCAATAAAACCTGAGACTGAATAGCGTGTGAAGTGGAAAAAGCCATCCAAAAATGACACCGCAATGTCTCACGGTGCGCCTACTTAGCCATCCTAAAGCTCATATAGTGTCATCAGGTGGAGTCATGTGACAGGACGAAGAACTTTTATTGGTCGTAAGCCTGTCGAAAAATTATTCTGGGCAAGCTGGACAAAATGTAGGGCCCTATAATTTCTACGATGAGGAATGGCACGGAATCTGGGAAGTGTTTTACTTCTTAACCAACTTTGAATAAGGTTACAAATCTTTAAATGCGGTTTAAATTTGTAATCTGTTTGTTTTGGTGTCGTTGAGTAAAAGCAACTTTTACTGAATAAATAACATTCGCATCTTACTATTACAAGGATGCAAACACACACCCACATTTTATCCAACCACCACCCCCCTTATTTTTTTATAATTTGACCAATAAATACTTACACTTTATTAAATTATAGTACATGTGCCAGTGAAATCGTTATAAAATACTACATAATTGTTTTAATAAAACATAGATTTGTGCAGACCTAGGCAATGAAAAATTCTTTGTTACTTGTTCTTTGATACTTGTTCGAAGTATCCACTGTAGTTTTTTTATATATAAATAAAACACTGTTATAGATAATATAATACACATTATATCCATACTAAAATACTAAATATTATCCAATACTGTAGTATTTTTATGTGGACAAATATATGATTATTAAAAGTTGGAAAATACAATCCATGAAAGTGAAATCGGAAAAATCTAATATGAGATAAATGGTCTGCTCGATTATGACAAAAATTATAATAACGAATATTTTGACCAATGTAGGAGATCACGAATATGCATTGACTTTGAAAAAATTAGTTACATAGATTAACCAATTACAACTTAAACTATAATTGTTTTTATTAATCAATTTCTATTAATTGCACAGCCGTAAATGTATTTAATAGAATTAAAGAACGTAACACATTCAAAATGATACAAAAATACTTAAAGTTTGTGTGTTTTAAATTTGCACAAGCAGAACACAGTAAATATGTGGACAGTGAATGCGGGCCTTTGATTTGTTATTAAAAGTGAGTGACATACTTGATGATGTAATCTCTTACATTGTAAAAACAAAATTCACGATTATCGTACACGATGTATCATGCATACCCCTAAATGACATGGTAACCAGATTAACAAAAACATTTTAGGCCACAGTATTGTTTGTTTAATAATGCAAGGTAAATGATGTTCCAATAAACATTTGATTAAAAAACTCAACGCAGAGGAGTCTCATCCAAACTATTGCCCTCATCCAATGAAATCACATTACGGGAAGCTTCACAACACGGCATTTGTATCTGTGCTTGAAACATTAAAGGGCTCATAATGACATGACAATTTCAAGCAAATCAGCCTTATAGCCTTGCGCTGTGTGCGCACACTCACTGCTTTTATCGTAAATTGAACACACATAGTTTTCACAGCGTGAAACAATGAACATATTTCGCTTCGTGTGAAAGGGTAAAGTTACACAGATTTCATCACATGCTAATGAATCAAGCGATCACCGAGGTTTCCTCCTGCATGCACGTCTGACGCCGTTTGTGTGTGCCTGAGTGTTTTAGGGGTGTTTATGATCGCAGCATGAAAACAGCCATGTTCTGCTTTTCCCCGCTGCTACTTAGACTCTTCTTTGTGGCGCTGAGGCCCTACTTTAACAAGAACCACAAGTAAGCACTGTTCTCGGGTCTCAGACTCATTCCCTTCGGCTATACAGGAAATATAAGAGAAGTCTGCAGTCCGGTGCTTGCATCAATTATTGTTTACCCTCAGAAGAGCGTTTTGGTTAATAACGTGTCACATACAATCATGTGAATTAGCAGGAGGGCTGTGGATGGCGAGGGTCGGTCTACTTTCACATCTGGGCCGTCTGACCGCATTAAAGGCCAGGTTTAAATACACCCAAATGTATTTTGTTCCCTGAACAAATGCTCATTCAGAACACGAAGCTGTCATATTTGGCATGTTGAAGATGGTTTACCCAAAAGCGAAAAAACTCAAAGTAGGTATTTTGAGAAATGTAACCAAAAATGATTGGTCCCCATTGTCTTGCTTTGGTTTTGGGTCCATACAACAGATTTCAATGATGAACAATGTTTTTATGAGAATATAGAGCAATTAAAGCCCCTATTCTGTATTATGTTCTTTAATTTAACCAAGCAACGTGTCTCTCTCAACTATTGGGCCATTAAAATAATATAGGCATTACATTGTTGAGTTTGTATGACTTTGAAAAAATAAAAAGTTTAAAGCATGTTTTACATTCAAACCTGAATTAATTCAAAAGAGTTCTAAAATAGATAACTAGGTTTTTGGATGAAAAAAACTGTTTACCTAATAAAGTTATTTATATAGTTATTTAAGTACCCAAAAAACGAACACAATTTTAAAATCATGAAACGTTTTTTTTTTTTATTATTCATTTCTCTGGAATATTTAATAAAATGTATGTGGATATCAAGTTTAACAGTTAGACAACATTTTATTGCGTAAATAAAATACTGTGTTTATACATTTTTTTGCCGTGGCAAAAATGATGGAACCTTTTCCCTGTCAATCAACAGAGCAACTATAGAAAACCACTGTCAAGAATGTAGAGCCATAAATGTTCAGACAAAAGATGAGACAAAGACAGACCAGTCTAGATACAATTATATATTTTGCAAGTCATCTTTTAACTTGTTCACACTTTTGACATTTTCTTCTAACATATTATTTAAATGCCAAAAGTAAACGCTTCATTTGCTTGTGAATGAAAGCGACCACATCACATCAGAGTCTTTTAGATGGCTTAGTCCCACAACAACACAAGCTCATTCTCAAGCATCAGGAAAAACACAGCTGGAACTCAGCGATCGCCATGGAAACACGTTAACAATTACGAGTGCTAGTGCGACTAATCGTGCCGAAAATCTCTTCCAGTTATTTTCAAGGAATGTGTGCTTGGGCTTGTATGGACGTTTAGACCATAATAACAAGGTCTAAAGTTTCACCCGAGAACTTGCTCAAGTTTCTTTTATTGTCTGATGGAAATGTTATATAACAAGTAACAAGCTGCTCGAAACTATGTGAGAGAGAAATGAGTACAGTATATTTGAACTCCATAACAACATTCCTACATGGAACGTACTATATTTTAATATTTTTAATCAATTACTTTTTGGAATTTTGAACGCAATGACAAGACGCATTACCATTAATTCAAATGATTATATCATGAAAGGATGTTATTATGTGCATATGCTTTACCAGCTATATTACAAACTACATCGCACATCCTATACATGATTTTTGATCACATGTAGTACGGAAAACGAAAAGGTTGTAGAGGTTAATTCACCACACAGTTCAGTTGCGACACATATTGTTCTAACATATCACTTCCTTATTTCTGCTCTGAAAAACAATATAGAACTTTATGACCCCATATGTTGTTATTTGAAAAATATACTATCGAAAATGCTTTGTTATCTTGTAGGTCATCACTGGATCCAAAAGTAACGACCCCGACCTGGTTGTTAAGTAATGTGTGTTGGATTGTTTTATCTCATTGTTTGTTCAAAAAGAACTTTTTGATTAATAAATTTAACCACGTGGATGGGTTCGTTGGGGTGACCCAATGCTGTGTAAAAAAGCCCGGCAACTAATGCTGTGTTCACACCAAATGCCAGTTTGATTTTTGTGTGAGTAAAAAACATACAAGGTCAAGACTTGAATAGAAGCGGGCTTGCAGCAGGAGATGCAAATGACGCGAATCGACTTTATATTTTAACTTGAGCGAGAAATTTGGGCGAATAGCACATTGACACCTACTGTTTGAGAAGACACGCTCCATCGGATGAGGTTTTTGGGTCTCAACGTGAAAATAAATTTTTCGCAGTAAATACATAAAAATTAAAACCTGAAATAAATTACATAAATCTCTAGCAATGAAAAAGTTTGTTTTTAGGTACTGTTATATACATTATAGCAGGGGTTCTCTATATCTTTTTGACTCCCACTGTATCTTCCTTGATTCCCACAAAAATACACAAAAACTCATCTCCCCACTAAATAGCCGACATTAACTAGAACACATTTATTTATTATTAAAATATACAAATAACAAGTATCTTAGCATAACGTTTTTTAATTATGTTAGTCCTCATCTTCTCTAATTCCTCGCCGTTTGAAGTCAGCCAGTGCCCCGCACAGGACATGCCCTTCTTTTATGCATAATCCCTATCGGTTAGGTTTGGAGCAATCCTAGATTGCCTATTTGTGCTTAAATATGCGTCACAAAATAGTGTTTTATCCAACCGGTGCTTTCGGTAATTATTCAAAAGTTCAGAAAACATGCCAGGCTCAATTCACTTTCTGTAAATTTCTCGATTGTCGGAGGAAACATCACGAGGGGATCTGTAGAGTAAACTGCTGAGTGGTTGCCAAGGGCTGACATCAGGCTTCAGTGGTGATGTTTTTGAGAGCCAGCCCCTTACGGCTTCTCCCCAGGCATTGAGTCGATCCCCAGCGCTGACAAACTCATCTTTTGCTCGTCTTAACTGCCACAGTTGCTGTCTTTGAGTATAATCTATTACTGAAGACAAATCACGGCAGAGACAAACTAATACATCTAACAGCTCCACCGTGTATGCGAACAGGCCAGCGTTGGTGTGTATGGCGCATGTGCATCCCTCAACAAACGACAGAGCTTATGTCCGTTCTGTCTCCTTTACCACGTTACCCTTTTCTTTTAATCTTTCCTTCCCCCCTTATTTGTCATCTCGACTGCCTCAATATCTTCTTTGTACCCTCTCTCTCGCCCTCTCGATCCTCTCTCCTTCCATTCTCCCTGGCAGTCTCATTCATCTTGTTGTTATCCTGATAGCAAGCTTTGAGATATGCTCCTGTAATCACAATGTAACCGAATTAGTCTACTACATCACACTTACTGAGTTTATAACACACACAAAGAATGTAGATGCCACAGTCGAAGCACACAAAAAGGCATCTGCATTATAACGACTTAGTTAATTTAATAAATGACACTGTAAATTATACGCAAGGCCAAGTAGACACAGACTAACAACTGCAAATGTCTTTTCTTGTATGCTGGTAGTACAGTTCGAAATTCAATTATGACAGAATAATATATTTAAGAACTACAGTTTGCTGCGGCCATTGAGCATTTTAAGTGTCCAGCAATCTTTATTTTGTATTTTTTATTAAATAATTGCATCAACCAGGTACTTAATGCATAAGTGTACAATTTGGCAGAACCACGGCGCAATCACAGCAAAAATGTAACTACTTTGTGAGGTGGTTCATTTGTTTTCATACAATCTCATTTGTACGTTTTACGATTGGATTTATGGTCAGCGCGTTCAACTTCGAAATTTAGGTTGGTACCACATAATAAGTTTTGTTGTGTTAAAATAGAAACTTAAATGAATAAATGTAGTAAATGTAATGTAAATGAATTTATATTTTAGATTAAATGTTATTTTATGTATGTTTCAGTAGAGAGCAACCGTGTTTACTGTTCAATTATCTTTGAGATTTAGATATTATTTTTTCTTTTAATTTGTGGTTACTACTATTCAAAAGAGTTGCTTAGGCTGTTTGATGTAGGGTTGGGAATAAGTTTCCGAAAAAAAGAACCGATTGGGGCGCAATTTGAATTGAGAGTCGATTCCAAAGTACCATATTGACTCCATTGAAGTAATAATTTCCTACACAAACCCAATTTACACTGCCGAGTAACTTAAAAAAGGGTTTCTCATGTAATGTACCAATTGTTTTGAAATGTTTTAGTGGTAAGCACAAAATAGTCAGAGGGCATATTTTGTAAAAGTGTTTGTTACAGAAAAAATAGAAAATAACATAGGATTGAAAGTGAAAGCTTATATAACTGTATCAAAATATATGACTTTTTCAAGGACAAATACCAATCTTCAGTAAAAACGGGAATCGATAGGGAATCAACAACAAAGCAAGAATTCAAATTTCCCTGTGTCCTAGATGAAGATTATAAATTGTATTGTTTGAGTCCTGATATATACATAAATGCCATAAAATCTTCAAAGAATGCATTATTAGTTTTATTATTAATTATCTATTAATTACCAAAAACACTCTGAATTAGTTCCTAACTCTTTAACCCACGCCTCCCTGTTGGTTATAACGTCTAGTCTACTGTTATTGGTGAACTTGCCTTTCAGTTACTGCATCACCAACAGTGACGATGCGACAACATGTGAATCCGGTTACTTCCGTAACGGGTCTCTTAAGACATGTCACAGAAGTTACAGGATGACTACAAACCTGGTGTTTGCTATAGTCCAAGACATCGGATTCTGTTTAGGACAATCACTTGCTTTATCATGAACTTTGGGATTTGAAACATCACAGATCGATTACAAGCACTAAGACAAACACAGAGGGTCTCTATAATCTGTAATGTTCAATCAATCAATCTTTTATTTGTCACTGTAACATGCCGTGCAATAGCACCCCTCCGACCATAAACACATCACATTCAAGGGAAGACAGATCGGAGAGGTAGTAAAGAGAAAAAGGAACAAAATGATACACAAGGAAAGTATGACAAATAAAGGAAATTAATTTGAAGGTTTAAGTGTACAAATTTACACTTGATCTAGATCAAAATCATGTTTTATGAATATACATTTTGCAAAATACCTAACTATAATAAGTGCAACCAATTCATATTTTTGTTTTATAGTTCAGTATAAAATAAAAAAATATGTAAAATGTAAACAGAGATGGAGCATTGTTGTAGCACTTGTTAACCTATTGTTGTATCGGCTATTTACCGCTTCATTGTCTCCTCGACAATTGTAAGTCGCTTTGGATAAAAGCGTCTGCTAAATGACTAAATGTAAATGTAAATGGTAGCAGGAGTAATGAATCATTTTTTTTGTCCGCGCGTCAGGTGTGCATGTGTCTTAGTACATTGTCCTTCTCCTTACTAAAGACACGGTCTGCACACTTTACTTTCTCAGCGAGGTTTATGCTGACCTCAGAGTTCAAAGACAGACAAAGAGAGAAGTGAGATCGAAGGAGGAAAAGAAAGAAAGACAGAGGTTGAAAGGGCAATGCTAAGAGGGCTAAAGACTGCAGGTGACATCCCATCTTTGATCTCAAACAACAACCCTGAGGCTGTTTCTCATTACGCTTCAGATGATCACATTATTGTCAAAGAATTGTAATAGATGCTCTCCGTTGGCCTAACAGGTCGCAGGAGCCATTACATCACCAGTTTCATGCAGTCAGAAGCCAGAGCCTTTCTCTCCCGTTCTGTGTCTTTCTCACTCCCACCCTCTCGGTTTCGCAGAAAGGTTTGCTTGAGAGACTCTTGTCAGCTTTCATGTAAGAATTTCATCCAGCTTGTTTTAGCTCCAGAGTGTGTGTGTATGTGTGAGAGTGTTAGAGAGATGAGAACTCTTGATTTTCACAGCTCACTTCAGACCTCTGTGAACTTCTGAAGAAGCTCTTAAGCCATCTGACCAGAGTGAGAACATAATTTGAGAATACGAGGAAGCAGAAGTTAGCAAGAAGAATAGATGTGATGAAAAGGCCTTTTTAAATCATGTCAGCCTCGAAAAATGTTTCTATGAAAAGAAAAAGTATTAAAGGGACAAAACCATTCTTGGTTTTTTGAGGAATCTGAAATGAAATGTCATTGTGATGTGCTAGGAACCCTCAAATATGTTTCACTTTTCCTGAGGACCCTCATTCGAAAATCCAACTCTATATGAAGAATATATTTAAGTATGTGTGTTTGTGTGTGTCTGTGTGTGCATGTGTGTGTGTGTATTTTTATAAAAGATGACATGACTTCATAAAGAGATGTCACCGAATAATGTGAACACTTGTCAATCAAGAGGCCTGGGATTGCATAAATAAGGTAAGTGACACAGCATTCTGTCTGTTTATGATCTAATATAGCACAAAAACTAAATATTAAATTGCTTTTGTTCTTTCTTTTTATATTTTTCTTATATTTCGTATAATTTTTCTTATATTTTTTGCTGTCACACATATCAAATATTTTTAGGAATGGGGGCAGCATGCTTAAGGAAATCTGGAACAGTCTTCAAATTGGGAAATATTAGTATTAATAGAAAATTGTAATTATATAGTTAAATAAAAATATAAAATATCACTGATTCCTTATTTCTTAAATAACCGAAAGAAATCATTTTCAAATTAATTTTTTTATTGATAATCCATAGATATCTACATTCATTCTTCTAGAATGAATCTACATTCTTTTAGAAAGTATAATGAATTAATCGAGGGTGTTAAATAGACATCAAAATCACAGAAGTCAAAATTTTGAAAAATGAATCAGAGATATTCTAGTACAAACTCAAGTTCTGCCTTCTAGTTTAAAGCACCAAAAGTGTTTATACAATCCTCTTGTGTATAAAACATATATACAATATATTCACAAAATATTAATAATGTATGTACAACATATTCACTTTTGTATTTACATTGTCTGTGGGATTACCTAAATGGCCAAAATTCACATTAACTTGCCTTAAAGGCGGTCTGATTGAAGTATGAGTTTATTTTAACATAGCTTTTACACCATAGAGAGTTAGGCAAATAATGAGAGACAGACAGACAGATGCACAGACAGTGAAAGTGAGACAGTGACTGTAGAGATTGGTTAAAACAGCCGTGGAACTGGATCTTTGAGGTCACACATTTATCAGCACTGGAAACACATTGCTGTGTTGGAGAAATAAATACGAATGCAAATAAACAGAGTGAAAGTAACTAAATGTCAGCGTCTAAGATTTTCATTTTTTTCTGTACGGATGCAGTCAGGCACACACCAACATAATCTCAGAGTTAATTGGACTGACTTGCATAACCTTTACCGACATTGATGCTTACCGTGCAGCCGTGAAGCAGTAAATGAACAGTTCGCCACAATGTTTGTAGTTTGGTACTAATAGCATTTTTTCAGCTGTTGTTTACATTTAGGCATTTGGCAGACACTTTATCCAAAGTGAATTCACTTACAAATGACAGTCCTTTACAAGGTATACTATTTGTTCATTGGATCAAACCCAACCAGATGGATACTAGTAGGGTGGAGCCAAATCGATAAAAAAAGTATCGTAGTTTAACGAAACTAAACAACATCAAGTGAAGCCCAAATGTCTGTAAACTTAAATTGTAACACTAACTGCTGTTTAAAGATCCAAAACAACAATTGTGTGTTATCTTTTTCTTTTATTGTACAAATTCTCTAAAATTTAAAAATGTTCATACATTTTTATTACATATTTATAATAAAAACAAAGTGTTTTGTTGATATCAAATATACATATTAAGTTAATGAGATTACATTTATTTTTTTAACTTACAGATCCAAATTTTAAACAGCATTTCATTTAATGTTCAAGTTTTTAAATTAAGGAATTAATTTAATTAATTTAATAAATTTTTTGTGTTATCACTTCATAAACATCAGCACAAAATATCATAAAGGTAACGTTAACTCCTATCCCCTAAAAATTCTCTAATTTTAAACTCAACTATGAGTTGTTTCAAATCTGTTTAAACAGAGAAAGTTATTTGGAAGAATGCTTGTAACAGTAACTGTACGTTCAGACCGTTGCCGCAAAGCAAACGTGTTCATCGTGCAGAATCATTACAATGTACAGGTTAAGTGAAGTTATCCCTGTGAATTAAAATATTTTGCAGCTGCAACACTCCTTACATGCATATCAAAAACGCATGATTTCAGACACTTTGATTCACAAATCAATCAAGCCTGTACAGCAGTGATTCGTTTATCCGCCATTTGCTTAGGAACTAATGTGGTCGGTAGCAAAATTTTACATGACTGTGTTCTCTAGATTGCTCAGAAGTGGAGCACTTTTAGATTTGTTGCCGCCAAAGCGGGTCATAGCTTATTACCATAAAGTTGACCTGATTTTAACTTTCTTTGACGCTCACACTGTCTATGACACGCCGAACCTCCCTGCCGGCACGCATTGAAAATGAATGAGTTCCGGCCATCTTGACGCTCTCACCAGCGATGGTCTGCAGATACGGTAACAGTATGGACCCCATGAGCTACCATAAAAGGAAAAAAAATTTAAGCAAAAATTGCAACGTCCTTGGTTCCTTTTAACTACCATCGAAATGTTTCCCAGTGTGTTCAAGAACCGTGACTGGTACATTTATAGTTTCAAATATTTTTCTCTGTGTTCAACTAAACAAAGAAATATATACCGAAAAACTAGAGAATGAGTAAGTCATAACGGAACATTTTTTTTGGTTGAACTATCCCTAAATCATATTATTTTAAACAAACTTTTTCAAAATAAAATAATTTGTATTCTTATTATCAAGTTAAATCAACTCAACAGTTGACAAATTCTAAAAGTGTTTTGTTTTAATATATTACAGTGTGTCTTTCATGTGCGACATGCACACTAAATTGAAACAAAATGTGCAAAATATTTTACTGGGAAAGCATTGCACAAAAAGATGTTCTTATAAGCCACATTAAGTAAAAATACTACAAGAGGAATATCAATTATCATTTTAATACTGTGGAAAGAACAAAATGGTGATGAATGTATGCAGAAAATCTCAAATTCAGATGGATAAGCAAAATTAGCTTCTGTATCATTTGTGACAAAGGAACTAAATCAAAACAAAGCATGTCAAATATGTTCTGTTCTTGAGAATTTAAACACAGAGCCCTTCCTAAAAGGAGCAATGTATTACATCGAAACATAAGATCAAAATCATTAAACAACCGCGCAAGCCTTCCCACGGATCACGATACCGTACACGTTCATTTGATGATCTTGTAATTAAATGTCATGGCAAATTTAATGTCTGTTGTGTTTTCATTTTAATATTTAATCTAGCTTTCTCCTTGTCATCATTCATCTTTCCATTACCCGAGGTTGCCCTTGGCAACTAGTTTTAAGCTGTTCTTTCTTTGGAGTCGGGGTTGTTGTTTTGATGTAATTGTTGTGCCGTGTGCATGTTCCTCAGGGACTGCGTCTGCACCTTAATGCACTAAGTCAAATCCATTAGAGACCCATCAGTATCTAATTACTGAGTTTTCAACTAAGAAAAGGACAAACACGCACACACACAGACAGACAGCAAAATGCTGAAAAAAAGGCCCTAATGGGAGATGAGTAGATGACCTCCCACGTCCACGCTCTCAAGAGATGAGCGGTGTAGTGGAGGACGGGGAGAGGTGGAGTTTGAGCGAGCGAGAGATATTTGATGGGGAGAAATCTCTGGCCCATTACATCAAGATCGATACTGTGAGTGTAAACATGGTGATATATGGGTCCTACCTGGCTGCCGGGTAATTAGAGTGTCAAGCACAGCTCCATATGCCAACAGCTTTGAGCTAGAAAGTAAGATATTGCTTTTTCTTTCTATTTGAAAACCAGATTGTACAACCTTGGACTGCAGAGTATGGAAGCTTACAAGGTGAGTGCAAAGGGGAGAGGTGTAACTTTAGGTGAGTTGTAACACCATTGGTTTAGCTAATAAGAAATCAGCTAAAGGTGAAACCATTACCTATCCAAGGTCACAATATCTCCCTGGAAATATAATACTTTGTGTGCTCCAGACACGTATACGAGCAGTCAGCTCATGGAAACCCAGTGTTGAGTTCAGACGGGGTCATGTCCAAATCCTACCCTCCCTCTCCCATTGTTTTCTTTCTTTCTCTGTTCATGTGTGTATATTTGTTTATAGTGCAAAGGGAATATATATCTTCCCATAGATGTGTTCGTGTCTGGAGCACATATAGTAATATATTTTCGGAGACACAGTTTTCAATTAAAGTCCAGTTGAAAAAATACACACACTCATATACATATATATATATATATATATATATATATATATATATATATATATCACTTAGGGTCTAAATATCCAAAAGCGCATGCACGGACACGCGCACACACATATATTAGTTTATATAACCAACAACAATGCACTGCAAGTGAATAATAAAACCCGAAGATTTATTTATCATTTATTCACGCGTTTGAAATTAACTGTGCGTCGGTAACGTAGTATGTGTGTTTCCTTAAATATTAATCACGTAACACCAAAACTAAGATCATACTTTAGTTACAGGGAGTAACTGTGCTACAGTACCTTATACATCCCTAAAATAATACACCGCCTGTTGAGACCTGTTGCATGAAGACTTTTCTGGCTTTTCAGCTGATCCAACCTCAGATACTTCAGCACAAAGTGGATAAAGCACATCTAACGGAGATTTAAATCTCAGCTTCGGATCACATTAAGAAAAGCTTTAATCTCTGGCTATAGGTTGCATTTCTGATCTATAATGTCTCCCATGGGATCTATTTTAGTACTTCTAGACCTCAGTACAGAAAAACCTCATTTGTAGCCGAGGATTATGGGAGTGTTCCTGTATCACACAGGAGAAAGGTGCAGGGATGAGAAGTGGTGGGATGCTTCAGGTTTATGGCCGTGACCGTGTTTCACAAAGGTCGCTAAATGAGAAAACATTGCGGGAGGCTAATCAATTATAAACACCGGCTAGCCTGAGTGGCCATCCGTGACGACCAAATCAGCCAGGCACTGATAATTTATATCCCTGGAACTTTTCATTTTACCCAGAAGGCCGTGGGGCACCCGGCTACCTTACTTAGGGCCGAATGGGGCATAAATCTCATTGACTCGTGGGAAATGGTGGGCGCTGGTGTGGGTGTGTGTGTCTGACTCGATACACAGTCTCACTATGACTCTGGCGACCTATGACTGGACATTTTGCCACCCTGCACTTTTATTGTTTGGAGAAGAGTTATTGAAAGATAAAACCGTGAACAAATGAAACACAGGAATTAATGGAGGCCTATTCAAACAGACCTTGTGTATTTGTGTGTGCGTGGCTGAGTCATCAGTCAGTGCTGGATGATGCCCGTTGTGCCCCCCCTCCAACCCGCTTAGCCAGCAGTAATCCTCCTGCTGCTACTGCATTCCCCACTGACTCACAGACACTAAATAAACATTAACATAAAGCACATGACCGAATAAATAAATGACAAGAACAAATAACTCGGTTGTCAAATAACTCGGTTGTGTGACCTTCAGGCTCAGGAAGTAATAATGCCTTTACTTTCTGTCAGAGAATCAAATATTAATGCATTCAAATGTTTTCGTTCAACTTATTTTAAACAGGCAAAATGAGCTATGACCTCCATGAGCTATTGTGTTGAATTGTCTGCATTCTAATGCTATTTGTGTGTTTCTTTATATTTCTGAAAATTTTGCAAATAATTAAAAAGATGTTTTGTAAAATAGTTATGTCACTGAAAGAACCCGCAGGTTAATGATTTATTCTCTTAAAAACTTGTTCTTGTACCTTTGCATTTCTCCTGATTAATAAAAAATCTTGGCTTTTTGCATATTTTGAATGTTTGCCATAAAAAATGTTCCCATCTCACATTCAATAATACTAATAAAAGTGCGCAAAAAATTTGACACACAAAAGTCATGGCAGATGGGATGGCAAAAAATTTGCAATGTTCACTACGGTTCCATATTCCGCAAAAGTTATTAAATAATTGTAATATTTGATGTTTTGTTTCGATTTGTTTCTTTCCTTGTTATAAAAGATCATTAATTTTTGCGCAAGTGATGCAAAAGAACAGAAAAGAAAGTTTGCATGTCTTCGGATCATTGCATTGACTTGAGTTGTAATTTACTGCCAAATATCACAATTCAAATCTTTTGTGAACATTGCCTTAGGCATTAAATAAAAAAAATAATGTTCAGTTCGGTTTATTTCTTGTCGAAGACGTTTTTGTTAATGCGCTCTTTGTTGTGGAACGAATAAATCTACCCTTTTGATTATTATTTTGATTATTTACAAAAGCGAAAAAAATGACTATTACATTATTTTGGGTAAAGTCACATTTCAATTCTACAAAAAGTTTATTTACAAATATTTATACATTAATATAATTATGATCCTACAAATATAAATAAACAGATTAACATGAATATTAGAAGTTATTCTATAAGCCATTAACCAGACCGCTCAATAAGCACATACCCAAACTAACTTCAGGCCAAGTGCGTGTGTCCGAAGAAACCGTCTATTATAAAGTAACTAGAACAAAATAACAGAACTATGTAAAAGAACCCATCTATAAGGTTGCTCGTAGGATAGTAGGATGTCTCAATGGAATGTGAAATAAAAAACGCTGTTCACTTTTTCTCTCTGACGTTTATGGGCAGGTAAATCTTCGACGGCGACATCACAATAATAAACCAGCATGCAGCAGCAAACTGTTTACAGCAAATAGTGGTGCAGCTGTTTCCGTGATACATTGCAAAAACAATAAAAATGCAATTAAACTCTTGTTTAGTTTACCTAAATGGCCCCAAACAAAATTCTTTAATATATTTCAAAGACTCTGTGTCACAAACATTCGGTAAATCCAGAGATTAAATGTTCGCTGTGTGAGCCATCTGACACAAGATGTGAGCGGATCTAGTCCATGCTGTTGAATCATTAATGTCCTGGAGATGCCACAGCGATGGTGCTTACGGTTTACTGTTAAATGTAGCAGCAATGACACATTTGTAGTGGGTTTGGTTTTGAGCAAATAAATCAGCAGTGCTGACTTTCTTTCATAAGCAAAGCACAGAATATTTTTTGGAAGAATGCTGGTAACCAAAACATCGAATAAATTTGTGTCACCAACGTTTTTCAAATTATCTTCTGCGTTCGGTAGAAAAAACTCCTATCTGTCAAATGATAAGAGGGTGAGTAATTGATGACAGAATTTATATTTTTTGGTGAACAATTTTATTGTTCATTATGGTTTGTGTCTATAACAACAAACAAATCCAAGCCAGGTTCAGTTTTGGGGTTCCCTTGAAACATGTTTGCAGCGTGTTTCTGGACACTGAATCTATTAATCTCACTGTAATACTAAAGTCTGAGTACACCACACTTGTGAAAGAACCCTAACAGTGACTCATTTCTTGAAACTTCACAAATGTACTGTAGCTTCCAATTCTATTCTTATATTGCCTGGGAAATTGTGGGAAAATGACAGAATTGTTAAATATATGTAAAGCTTTCTTTAAAACTATTTAAGAGGATTTTCTATAAGATAAGTGGACATGCAATTGTGTAATGTAGCACTTGGGTTAAGACCACCAAAACACTTTTAGGTTCAAAGACAGAGACCAGATCAATGCAGGGTGAAAGAGAGTCGAGGCCAAGACCAGCACTCTTTAAAGGGAAAGTTCACCCCAAAATAACAATTCTGTGATTATTTATTCACCTTTGAGTTGTAACACAGACAGAGCAAGAAATATATTATAGAATGTAGAAAAAAAATAATATTGGGTACTTTGACTACGTTTGTATTGTCTTTCCTACTTTGGCAGGCGATGCGGTCCAAAAACTGTTTAATTACAAGCAATCGTCCAAAATTCTTTATCTTTGTTTAACCAAACAAATACATCTGTACAGGATTAGAAGTAGTGAGTAAATCAGGAAAGAATTTAATCTAAAAGTAACAATAAAATATTAATAAAATATAAAATATAAATATAAGTCTATTACGCAATTAATTGTGCGTGAATACAAACACTTCAAATACTGTACACACTAAATTTTTCTCCAAGAAAACAGGAACACATTTAAATGCAATAAATGTAACTTAATTTAAATGCAGAAAACATGATCAACTATACAAAAGATTTTGATGAAACAATTATTGTACAAAAATATAAACTATAATGTATGTTAAATCATTACCATAAAATTGTGTGTGTTTTGTGGGCCATTCTAACATTTTTCTGTTCATATTTTATCAGTTCAATAATAACAAAGTAAATTACGTTTATGATGTAATTAAATAATTATTTTTAAACCCATTCCACAGATCAGATCTTGCAATGCATCATCGATCTAGTGTTACACCTGCAGTATTCTTGACTGCTTTAAAAATAAAATATAATGGAAACAATCTCAAGTACAACAACACTGAAAACTCTTTAACTATGGTAAAGAGCAACTCTTGAACAGCAGTAGTATGTGATGTTTATGATGAGACTAAATACACAGAAACAAAAACTGGACTTATTCAACCATATGAGAGTGTGCTGTATCAACACATTAACCTTTAGATTTGCTGCTCAACAGATGTGAAACCTCAGATGCATTATACTAAGCAAACAGTGAACTTTCAGAATGGCAAAAAGTGCCTGAAACAGCATAAAAATGAATGTTGTGTCACACTAGAGGTTGACCGTTTTCAAACCATTATATAAATGACTCACAGTGAGCATTGCATTTGTGAGTTGTCAAAACAGAAATTTATTCATGTTGGGTGCCGTTAGAAAAAAAACAGACAAATTGCTAGAAAACAGAAATTCAATAAAACCCTGAAGTATCCTGGTGATAAATGAAATAGAGCGAGAAATGAGGTGTACAACAAGATGACCAAAACCATTTTTAGCCACATTTTGAATTCCAATAATTAGCTGAAAAAATTGCAAAGAGCATGACAGGAAATCATTTTGCAAACTGCAAGTTTTACCAGATTATGAGAGTTTCAGGGATCGTACAGTTCAGCGTAAAAAGGTTACAGATTTTTGTGTCACAGTTCTAAGGTTGCTTAAAGTCACAGCTCATCTAAAATGAAAATGTAATAATTAACTTATCCTGATGACTTTCTTATGCAGAAAACTAAAGATATTTTGAAGAAAGTTCCTATCCCCTTAGATATTTTGTATATAGCATCATATAACTTGTATATTTATATTGCATCTTATAACGTTTATAATTATAAATTACATCTGTAGATTTTTATACCATCCAGAGCTCTTCTGTCATATTGAATTTATACCAACATTTGTTGACTTAGTCAGTATTGTTATAAACATTTTGTTACCTAGCTTACTGGTCACTTGTCTTATCACTTTACATTGTATGTGTACTGGAAGCTTCTGTACCCAAAGGAAATTCCTTATGTGTGTAAGCACACCATGCAATAAACCTTTATAGTTCTGATAATTTAATGTAGACAAAAATACATATTTCAGTTAGTACTTTTAATTATGTATGGGCTTAATTGATACATATTGATGTTATTTTTATTATCTGTACCTTTGTTTGGAGGAAAATACCCTTTAAGAAGTAATTCATGTTGCTTGGTTAATACTACAATAAATAAGGTAAGTAAATATCCATTTATTAAATCATTTTAAAAACTTTATATGACTTTTAGTGAAAATATTGAAATAATTGATTAAAAAACTAAAAGTTAATTACTTTAAAATTTACAAATATTTTTTAAGTTCATAGAATAAAAAATATGTTTTATAACATTTATTCATAATTCATAATTTATTCAACATTCATAATATACACCTACAACTTTGGTTGAATTCTAATAGAAATATTTCAGCTAACAAGATGTACTTATTTTTTTTACTCCCATATACACAACATATAAACTGTATATTTTTCATTAATTTCAAAGCTTTAAAACGTACTGATTTCATGTGAATTGTTCCTTGTGTGTACTTTTGAGAAAACCTTTATAAACCTGAGGGCCTTCGAACTTTCTTTAATACCTGTCATACAGGTTTAAAATGATATCAGGACAATTTACCATAATTGCAGGAGTACTCTGATATGATTAAGAATTGTGATTAATATAACAAACAGGCATCTGTTTCCAATTTCCGACATTGTGTTAACCGAGGTGTTTATTACTTACAGTAGAAAAGTGTCAGCACACTCATGAAGCCAAGCTGTTCCCATGAGCTTCTCAGCCTGCACGCTCTGTTCAGTCCTGGACCTCTCACAACTCATCAACAGTTAGCAGGACTCCATCCAGAATCTTTTGACATTCAGCATCTGAATTAAATCATCTGGGCCTGTGAGAGAGAGAGAGAGAGAGAGAGAGAGAGAGAGAGAGAGAGAGAGAGAGAGAGAGAGAGAGAGAGAGAGAGAGAGAGAGAGAGAGAGAGAGAGAGAGAGAGAGAGAGAGAGAGAGAGAGAGAGAGAGAGAGAGAGTGAAATCAGGAGTTACAGACTCTACAGATGAGCAGAGATGGTTAAATGAGGTTAAGGCATCATCATGCCCCATTTACATGACATTATGCAGACCTGAGGATGTCTATCAATGAGCCCATTCACTAAACAAGCCCTTCAATTAACCATCGACACATCCCCTTATACGCCGCCTGTCACATTTCATTACAGCGCTCGTCTGAAACAAAAGCATTAGCTGACACACATCATGTTGTGTGTATATGTGTGTGTGTGTGTGTGTGTGTGTGTGTATGTATTTGAAAGAGAACATGCTGTCATCTCTTGGCTTGAGCAAGACATGAATTAGTTGATGTTGTTTAAGTTGATGCCATCATTGTTCTAGATTTTTTCGATTGTGTGTTATTACGCAGTCATTGATCTCTAGACTGTCATGTCATGTTTTAGTGTTGTTATGATCACAAAGTGATCACTGTAATTTTACTTTTGTTCTCTATTGAGTATATTGTCTCTTAGAGTGTGCTTGAATATCATTGTATAAGGTTACAGTTTGACATAAGCATTTATATAATTATTGATTATAACACTAAAGATATTTGGAAGAATGTTGAGAACCAACCACCATTCGCCCCCAAAAACATGTTTTGTGCCGCACGCTTGTCACTTTAAACCTGTTGACATTTTTGTTCTGCAGAACTCAAAATAGGACATTTGGAACAATGTTGAAAAAAAACTGATTGCATGTTTTGTGTGTATATAAAACAAATGACTGCGTACCAGAGCTGTTCGGTTACCAACTTTCTTCATTTTAGTTACACAAAATCATTTTTAGCATTTACTAGCAAATATGTCACTTTAAACCTGCTTGGCTTTCTTTGTTTTCAAATAAAAAGGATGTTTTGAAGAATGTTTGTACAAAAAAACATTAGCCCTCAAAACACTTTTTTGTGTCCATCCTGTTCAGTTACCACGTTATTTTCCTTTTAGGTTTGCAGAACACAAAAGAAGATATTTTGTAGAATGTCGGTAACCAAAACCAATCAAAATATTTTTCAGTTCTGCAAGAAGAAAGTCATACAGGTATAAAATATCAAGAAAAATATACATTTTTGATAAACTATCTCTTTTAAATTCGGCCTATGTGGCTAGCTCTCCAGTTTTTCAAATAGAGCCTTTTTAGCTTTCTTTTTCTGATCAAAGAGTGATTTCTTGTCACTATGCAACTATGTGAAGACATCCTAAAAACCATGCAACTTGATTGTCCCTTTTAATCAACTTCTTCCATTATTATCCTCCTAAATCAAAGCAAAGCACTACAATGGTCTCCGGCTTTCTTTAATGACCAGGTAAATTTTGAATAAGGGGAGAAGTCCTGAACATCTATTTAAAGCCATGACCTGTCTATCTTGCTTACGGATAACACCCAGCAAATGGAAGATAATTATCATTTCAAGGTGATTGGTAATCACGGTTGACAGCTTGCTCCTGGTACGCGGCATTGTGATGTCTCATTTACATGCGGTGAGTTCCACGCAAGCTGTGATTCACCGGTGAGAGTGGAATCCTCGTGCCGGCAGATGTGAAACTGATATATCACACTATTTACTTTTCCATCTCTCAAGAAGCAGGCGGTGGTGATGAGATGGATCTCGGGTCTGTGAGATTACACCTTGAGTTGTTTAGAGTGCATATACGTATATATATATTACAGAATAAAACAAGCTAAGGAAGAGACGGGTTCATGCTTGATTTGTTGACCTGATGTGGTAAAAAATTAAAAAATAAATTTAATGGTTATGAGAATGTTCTTAATTTGAACAAACTCTTTAGTATGAGATGTTTTGTAATTCACCAAAAATAAGAATTCCTTTATCATTTACTGTCCCTCTTATTATATAATTTTTTTAAAATATTTAAAAATATTTTTTAAAATGGTAAAAGAAAGTTGCCATTGGAGATTCCATACAACATAAGTCATAATGCGAACCAATGTTTTTAGAAACTGAAATTCTTTAAAATATCTTCTTTTGTACCTGCAAGAAGAATGTCACACAGGTTCAAAAGGACAGAGGGACGGTAAATGATTTACGAACTTTCATTTTTGGGTAAACGATCCCTTAAAAACTATTTGAGATAATTCTACTGAATGAAATTCTATAATGGTTTTCGAGGAAAAGCTAATGGTTCATAGTGGTATTTCAATTTAAACCATTACACTCTCTGTGGTGGTTTCTATTTCTAGCAGGGATTTCATGATAACATTCCTGATGAAACAAACAATATAGAACCCTGATAGAAACCATCAAATTAATTCTAATAGTTTCCATTAACGTACTATTTTAAACCAGTAGCTTCTATTAAAATCCCAACATTATCGAAGTATGTTTTGTTCAGTATTCCAGATGGTTTTTAACATCCCACTAACAGGAATTCATCACATGCCAATAGACACCATAATAGTTTCCATTAAAACCAATACAAATTTATAACTATGAAATTCATTCACAAAACAAAAATAATATTAAAATAAATATTTTTAAAAACATTAAATATTTTTTATTGAAATAATTGATTTAAAATGATTTAATTTCTCTAATATTAATTAAAATATTTTTCAGTTCATCTAATAAAAAATAAGTATATAATTAACATATATTTGTTGCATAAATCAATGGTTTGTTCAATTCTAATAGAACATTTTCAGGTAATGAGAATTTCTTTTTACTTACAAACAAACATTTTAACAGTATTTAACTTAATTACTTTTTTTTATTAGATTATATTCAACAAAATGCAGTAAGCATCTAACCAGACGTGCAATAAGCAGAAAGTACAGAATATATGTGCAATATGTACAATAATTTTACGGAATAGTGTAAATTGTGTCAAGCAAAAACAAGGTCAATTTTTTTTTGAGTGTTCTCAGTCCTGTGGTTTCGAAAGGTTGAAAAAAATACTTGTATTGCATTCAACAACAAATCTGACAACACTTTCTACTTTCACTTGTTTAAAAAGCACATTAGACATTCAACAGAACATCCCATTTTGGTTATGTATTAACATGCAGACACCTCAGGATGGGTAGATGATGATGCAATACCCACTTTGGGATGACTTACTTTATTTGAGAGGTTTTTGTGGAGAGTAACAAAAGCCAGTTTCAATAAAACACATTGGGGAGGTAAATGTTTTTTTTTTTTTTTTACTGTTGACTCAAAGGCAACCCAATCAAGTGCAAATCTGCTGATCTTGCACATATACAGAAACATACAAAAGTCTCTTGAGCATCTAACCCTCTCTTATCATTTTAATGAGACAGAGACAATAGAGCGACTACTTCCTTTCAAGGCGCTTCTATTTGACGTTGACAGTTAATTTCCATCTTAGGAGGCAGAAAAGAAACCCTCAACAATGTCTCCATAATCAAAAGAATATCGCACTGTCAAACCTTAATCAAAGCACTCAAACCCACAACTGCACTCAGATAGACGCCAGAACCATTTTCCACAACATCATAAGTGAAAAAAATATTCAAGTGTACATCCCAATTACCATTTTCTTTCTCTAAAGCTGTTCTTACCTGTCAATCTTTCAACAAAGGATCTTAAACTCAAGACTGGTTCTCACATTCGTGAGAAGAGCAGCCTGCTCCTAAATCACGTATGCAAAATATCTGAAGTGCACATGCAGGGACACCACATGTCAAAAGTTTTGGTACACTTACTCACCCATGCATTTAATTTAGTAACACACTCTTCAAAATTATGAAATAAACAAAGAGAACTATAGGAATTTTGATGTAACCAAAAAAAAATAAAAATAATGCCAGCCCCCCGAAATGACCAACATCTGGAAGATTCAAGCTAATTAATGCATGTCTACTATTCCAGTGCCAGTCAGAGCACAGCTGGAGGAAACTGATGCAGAGTGTGAGAGGGTATTTAGTAGAATGGTCATCAAAAGCTATGCCAGAATAGCTTTGTTGATATCTTGCTTTACCAGTCAAACATTTTGGAATATTTAATAATTTATATTTAAATTACATTCAGGAATTTTGTAGATGCTTTCATCCAAAGATATTTACAAAGAAAAGAGGAGACAATGAAGCGCTAAATAGCAGAGAAAACTATGGGTGATATAGCTCTATAACGAGTTTACTATATTACACAAGGCAACATAAACCCTGTAGGACAAAAGATTAGGTTAAAAAAATTTAATTATGAGCGAGTAGGTAAGGTAAGAGGTTTTAGTGGGTTGGATGAAGTAAATCAAATGTTATGATTGATTATCTTAAGTGTAGTCACCTTTTTGAATTTGCAAAAATGTTTTCTTGTCATTTCATCAAGCAGCTTCTTCATGTCTCTCCCGGAGACTGTTTTTCAAGAATTTTAAAGGAGCTCCCATCTTTTCTGCGCTCCTATTGGCTGTCCTTTCTTCAAAATTCAGTAACGGTCACTTATTTCGAAAATATTTTTATGAAATAAAATGTGAATGTTGTCATTTAAAACATGTCTGTTTGTTACATTGTAACATTTTACTTAAGTGTCCCAAAAAAGGTAAGGGAACACATTTGTGCACTTGTTTTGAGGAATTGATTTCCTCTTTTAAGAGCAAAATAATCCCAGCACTAAAAAATGGAAAGAGTTTGTCCAAACTAGCCAACTTCAATTTACACTAGAGATGTGATGTCATAATGATGTCACGTCAAAATGATTAGTCTCATCTTAAGGGGCTTGATTCAGTGCTGCTTGCAATTTGGGGGGCATAAATACTCTGAATAAACATGCCGATTTCCTAGGTGATTGTGCTGCACATGCCAAATACTTTAACAAATTACAGCGTTCCCCGGCAACAGACATTATTTATTTGATTCCTTGTGTCTGATAAAGGAAAGGTCAGACTTCATTCATTGCATTTTAATGCATGATCTTTTAATAATGTAATCTCTTCTGTAGTTATAACTTACAGTAATGCCTGACAAGTGTTTACTTTGGAGCATTGTCCTATATGCCCTTCTACTTTAAAACCAGCTTAATAAGCTATACATCCTGCATAGAAGAATCTTCTTTAAGATTTAAAATTGTTTGCGAAGAATCAACATTGATAAAGATACATTTTGTTTTTTAGTTACATCCAGCAAATACACACATACTAAACACTGCAGAGAAAAGTTTTGAAATATTTAAGAATCTTTTCTACAAGTTTTCCAAATGCTTTGAGAGCTGCAGAGCAAAGACTTTGTTTCAGATTTACAGATAAAGATTTTTGAAGAAGAACTTAATTGAAAAGCACTACCACATACTGTCTGAACCAAACGCTTAGGGTTCAAACAAGATGAAACAAACATCAAAAGCATATAGAAGATAAGAAAAAGACAGAAAACCAAAAAGACTAACAATATTAAAAAAGTGAGGCTGGTCTATAACAAACAAATATATATAAGACAGTTTTCCATGACCAGTGCTATGAGACGATACTTATTCTGATCAAGCGCCATTTACTTTTGGCTGCTTTTATTATTTGAATAATTTTGAATTAAGTTCGAGCCTGCTAAATGTAAAACAGTATAAAGGGTTTCCAAACGATTTCACAAGCAAGGAATGTAGAGTTATGACATATCAAATAACACAATTTAACTAATTTAGCATTAGTTAATCCATTAGCTACACGAACATATAACAATAATACATTTTTCTACACTTTTTAGATGTATAACCAAATACAAGCAACATTTTTTCACTCACCTTAGAATCCCAATAGTAACTGTTTAAATGTGTTAATGTGCAGCCAATAAATAACTACTGAATGGGTGCCACTTTTGCCCGTTACCACATTCTTCAAAATATCATCTTTTGTGTTTTGCGTAAGAGAGAAGGTCATATATTTTTTTAGTAATTTGTTATGATTCATTGATTTTAATGGAGCAATATTTCAAGTAATAGTTCACCCAAAAATGAAAATTGTGTCATCAATAGTGTTAACTGGGACCCATTTACTTCCATTTACTACAGTCCATACAACTGTAGTGAACTGCTGAAAAAACTTTTTCTGTGTTCTGCCTATGAAAGAAAGTCAAACAGGTTCGAAAAGTAGCCAAGTAAATGATAACACAATTTTCATTTGAAATATTTGAGAAATTGTTCACCCGAACGTGAAAATTGTGTAAACATTGACTCAACCATTTTCCTTTCGAATCTGCATGACTTTCTCTCTTTTGCAGAACACGGAATGTTGAAACAGTTTGGTAACTGGCACAAAATTACTGCATTGGTAAATACAATAGAAGTAACGGGGTGCCACTGCCGACAACAACTTATTTTGTATATCTTCTATTGTGTTTCTTGGAAGTAAGAACGTCGTACGGGTTTGAAATGTCAGAATAAAATGATTACACAATGGTCATTTTTATAGCCCCATAGAGCCATAATGTTTATAATTGTAAGGACATAATCCTGTGCATACACTGTAAAAAATGCAAGTCACTTAATAAATATTACAAAAAATAAATGAATTAAATTAACAAAATTACATCTTTTTAAAGCCTTACATAGATTTTTTTCGGTTGAAAATATAAAATAATAGTAAAAATCCAACAATTAATATCAAAATAAATTTAAAAAAAATATTTATTTAACAAATATATATTTGTAATATAAACTTTATATTTTTGGTGAATTCTACTCTTCGGTGAAAGTAAATCAGATAACTTTTTCACTTCCATATACAGAGAATTTATACAGTATATACAATTAATTTCCAACTTTTAAAGAGTCTCTGCACTTAAACTGAAATGAAAAACAAATATACCATTGCATAAAAAACATCTGAGCTTTAAGGCCCTGAGTTCAGGTCTTTCAAACTGAATTTTTTCCTGTTCGCCGAGGGAAGGTTACATCTTTCCAGACAGACACAATGTATGCGATATCAGAATCTGCGCAGTGATCCTGACACAAACACACACACACACACACACACACACACACACACACACACACACACACACACACACACACACACACACACACACACACACACACACACACACACACACACACACACACACACACACAGAGAGAAAATCGCACCTTCAGGCCTAGATGACACTCAGTAAGAGCACACACAGATATAAAAAAAAGTGTTTGAAAGCGCAGGCAAAGAAACTGTGCATGAAAAATGCAGTGGGAACGCGTCTATTCTGAAGCTAAATAATGCATTCACAGTCTCATGAAAAGTGTACTGAGACATTAGCTCATTGTTGGTTACCATTCTCCTCTGCTCTGTCTGTCTGTTGTCATAGATATTTATTAAAGAGCGCGGCCGTGACCAACTGCGGCGCGTGGCACCGAATGCATTATGTATGAAAAAGCTGGTGAATTGTCAAGAGAAACACAAAAGTATCGCTTCAACCATCTTACTAAAAGAAGGTCAAATACACCTTTGTGCGATGCCAGCGTGGAACAGTGTCAAGAAGAGAGATTCTTGAATCTGATTTATGAGACACAATAGCTCCTGTTCATTCCGAGTAGGAGTTTCATTTTCCCATATTCATGACTTAATCTGAGCATGTTTTTCCTTCTCATTTGGATTTCTTCATTTTTTTCTAATTACTTTTAAAAGAATGAAAGCATGCACTGCCGGTGTGACAGCTCGGAAAATGAATACAACCGGGCTGAATGACATTTAAGAATAGACATTATAAGACGACGCCACATGTTTGGGAGCATGGAACTGAGAATGTAGGTCAAGCAACTTTTCACAGTCAAACCATATTTAAAAATGTATGAATGCCTTTGCATTAGATGAAAAATATCAAAACTGTTTTAGGAACTAGACTGCTTATGGTCACTTTGGGTGATTTTTAAGCAATAACTTGATTGGTTACAACTAGTCTCAATGTTATCTATATCAGATGTAGT
This sequence comes from Triplophysa yarkandensis, assembly GCA_033220385.1. Classification (NCBI taxonomy): domain Eukaryota; kingdom Metazoa; phylum Chordata; class Actinopteri; order Cypriniformes; family Nemacheilidae; genus Triplophysa; species Triplophysa yarkandensis. Next base: position 8,497,518 of record CM065658.1, on the reverse strand, counting down.
GTCAGCTCGCATCAGTTCAGACCTCAGAAAATATCATGCTTTCATTACAGTTTACATTTGTATATATGGATAAAAGCTTTTAAGAATCCAAAGCACATTTCTAAAGACGTTTAGTGTAAAATAGTACAAGATGATGACAGCTTTTGGTTAATGTGTGAGCACAGAACTGCAAACTTGTCTGCAGCTTCCACCGAACTAAAAACAGTTGAATCAAAATAATCTTTAAATATTCATTAGGCCATCCAGCCCTCAAAAGACAAGAGTTTAGAATGTAAAATAAACCAAAGCCATCTCTTTTAAAGGATAACCTTAAGTATCAAATTTGTTTTATTAGTTGCAACAAACACACCTGAAATCAGCACCGGTTGGGAATGTAGGGGTTAAAACAAATTGATTAATAGGTTTTACTACAGTTTAAATAAAAAAACATTTAAATACAGAAATACAGAAAATTAAATACAGAAAAAATGCCTTTACTCCAATAAAACAATAAAAATGAACTTACTATTAATAAAACAATATTTTTTACCTACAGTTAAAACAATTATACAATCAATGAATTACTTCAGAAATGCAATGAAACTAGGACATTTCTCCAAATCTGGATTGTCTGCAACCAATATGTCAGAATTAAAGATATCTAGATGATGTCATTACCCACCTTGAAAGGTTATCCTGCGATATTTAATGTGGGGTGTGCTGTTAAAATAAAAGCAGGTCTATGTTAAGAAGAATAAAATCTACATGAGGCATAGAGGGTTGCTTGTTTGCATTGTTCAAACGAATGTTATTTTATTGTATGTCGGTCTATGCAGAATTAATATGTGGGTAGAATTAAGAGAGTTTGTATAACATATATTGCTTCCAAATTACCCCCATCATTTGAATCCACAGGTTTGAAGGGATAAAATCCAGGCAAGATGGCCATAATAAAAAAAACTTTAAATCTCAGTCAAGTCATTTCTGCTAGTTGAATTAATCACTTCTATAAACCTGAACTTTGTTCTTAATGGAGAACCTACAATGGAGTATGAATTACTGTCATATTATCGAGGTCTCTCCTTTTCATTGTTAGTTTACCAGAAAAATATGGCTTGATTTTCACACAGATAGTGTAAGAAGTGACATGAGTATGCGTAAAAAAAGACAATAACATAAGCTAACAAGTTGTTAATCAGGTTTTATTTTTTAGAAGAACAGTCGTTTGGTAAAACTTAAAGGAGGGGTAACAGAAATTGTAATTGTGTTGTGCCACAAAAACTGCCAATGAGCACCAAGAAAATGGTGGAAAAAGCAATAAGGTATCAGTGACGGAACCCCTTTTGTGTAATAGTTTTGTTGTTGATTCCAAATAACAATCACTGTTTTCAGACAATGGTTACCCTACCTTTTAAGCTCACTGTGTGGAAATCTTTCTAAAATGTTTACGTTTCAAGACTTCTAGGCTTACCATAGTAAATGACAATAGTCTCCAAGACCTTTTGGCTATCCTACAATCTTCAAAATGTCTCCTTTCTTATGTTTAATAGAACAAAGAACAAGCTTTCTATTAAATTCTATTAATGAACTTTTTTATTCTATTCTATTAATTAACTTTTTCTGCATTAATCAGAACCAAAAAACATTCAACAAATTTAGAACTCAAGTGTGAGTAAATGATTTCAGAATTTTGGGGTTTATTTTGGGGTGAACTATCCCTTTAAATGTGCATGAATGGGATAAACCTTTCATGCATTTATTTTTAAAAGTATATGGAAAGTATTTGTGAGATATTTTACAATACAACCTGGATTATTATCTCCTTATCCTCACCCTACCCCTAAACCTAATCAGTGCAGATAACATCCCCAATTTTCATGTATTCAAACCATTTTTTCTTCATGGAGCCTACATGTTTTCCCCAAACTGTAAACCATCACTGTTATTTCTATGTTTGTTCGATATTTGGTTCGTATGGTGCAGGGTTTACCAGGACACACCCACATGCACATGCACACACACACACGCACACGCACAAAACCAAGTCCAAAGTATATCACTAGCAGTTAAATGGTATACCTAGGCTGTAAATCTCATCCTACACCCTAAGCCATGAGAGAGAAGCACTTTAAAGTCCATTCTGCAACTTTACTCCCAGCACAAAGATGAAAGATAATATGAGATGGAGGCTACATGATGCTTATGCTCTCCATCTCTTATCCATCTTGGTCTCATAAAAGTATGTGTCATTTGAGTATAGCATTAAAATAGCATTTTCAAAATAACTTAATAAAATATTAATAAAACGTTATCATAACTTTAATAAAAATATTTTGTGAAACATAAAATAAGTTGAATAAGTAAAAAAAAATATTGTTGCACATAAAAACAAAGTGATTTTGTCAAGTTTACAAGTGCAGCCCTGTATAGATAAAGCCATGCTTAACATCTGCTTGTGTTTCTTATAAAAACAATAACATCACACTGGACTTGAGTGGGATTATATAACAGCAGATCTTTTATTCTGGGCTGAACTATCCCTTTAAAACATTTTTCATACCGCATGCTTATTTGTTCTATTATGTGGTGTAGTCAGGGAAAATTTCATCGCTCCGCGTTTACATCGTTCAAATCCAGGAAATGATATTTTTCATCTTGTTCTCAGCAGAACAAAGGCAGGGCAGTATCTTGCCAGGATTTTTTCCCCTGGCAGAAAATGTTAAAACAAATAACTTCATCCTGACATGGGTTCCCACAGAGATGAAAGGGATTGTGGGGACATCTGGAGGGCAGATACAACCAGGTGAATGGAATAAGATACTCGGAAAGCCAGAAAGTGAGAAGGAGAGAGCAAGAGACCAGGATGGCTCCTCGGGATGGAATGGAGTCCTTATTAAAACCACCCTGCGCAGTTATTTTGGAACGCGAACAAACATCGGTCTTTAAAAACAGCCCCTTTCATGGAATGAAAGATCTCGAAACCCACCTAGATAAACCCGGTCAAAAGTGCACGCAGTAAGAGCACATAAGAAACACATTGAGGGCTTTATAAAACACATTCCTGGCTGCTGATTGGCTCCAGGTGTGTGTTTGTTCTGTTTGTTAGTCTGAATATCTAAGAGATGGTTCCCCAAAAAAGGACATTTCTGTCATCCCATACCCCTCATTGGTTATGACTGACTTCCTTCTACAGAAACAATGTGAATGGTGACCTCGGCTGTCCCCAGTCTCCATGCAATTTTACTTAAAGGAATAGTTGACCCAACGATGAAAATGTAATTCATTAATCACCCTTAAAACTTGATAACTGCTTTTTTTTCCATTCATATTCTTTCTGCAATTTAGAACGACTCATGAAATTGATCAAATACAATAAAGGGATCTATGGTTATTATGTTATAACTAAAAGAAATGAAAAAATAAATAAGACATTGGATTGGCTGTACTTTTCAAAAAAGGTAGAATTTTAATTCAATTAAAAAACGGAAAAAACGGATGACAAAGCATGCATATATGATGCCAGGGGTCTCTGATTTTTCATTATCTTAATGTGGAAGGGAATATAAACTGAGAGCGACAGATGACATGTGAGGGGCGGAGCTATCAAAAAAGGGGCGAGACCCTTTTGTTGCAGTAATATGTTTGTTTTGTTGATTTAGAATATCATTTAAACAAATTTTAGACTTTAATGCTCCATCCGATCACATGTGTTTTTAAATAATGAGAAATAATGTAATCAAGTGTCCCAAAACTTTAAACCGGTGTTGTATTTTAGATCACCCCTAACTTTCATTGTATTTCATCCTGCTATTGAATATATTAAAATATCTTAATTTATTGTCAGCACAACAAAGAAATGTATACAGCACATAATGTTAACATTCTCAGCTCCACTATTCCTTGAATTTTTCCGTATTTATGTAAAAGATCTCGTTTTCTGGTTCTCAAAAAATATACTAATAATAGGTGTAAAATATAAATCTTGACATCATTTTATCTTTAACATCACATACACACATGCTGTAACACTTCCCAACTGCCCTCCGACTACAAACTGGATAACCTTAAACAGTGTTCACCGCTAGTTTATTAATAAGACATTTTATCAAGCTCCCCAAGCCCTGCCTGTCATCATCCAGCGTTTGGTTGTGGACTTACCAATACATCCACCTTTCCGATGTGATAAGTTTTCATCTTATTCATCCCTGTTGACCCGCAAAAGTCAGACCTATTAGTATAAATGCTTCAAATACATTTCACCGAAGGGGAGAGAGAGAGAGCGAGCGAGCGAGAGAGATTAAATGTAATCACTCAGATACATGCAGTTGTGTCACATTCACACTCTTACCACTCATAATCAAATTTGCTGAGGCTCCGTTGCTAAGAGCTCTCTGAGAAAACCATTTCCTAAAGCCTGCTCTTAAAACTCTCTCTAGACTTTCCCGGCTCCGGTTACCCCGGGCCAGAGAAAGCGGAATAATTAGTCTTTTTTCCTTCGTGCAAACTAGGAAAGCCATGTTTGAATCTGAAGGCCCAGCGTGTTGTCTCAGAGTGTTTCCATATGAGAAGAATGAGTCAGCCATTTAGATATTTTTCAACACAAGGACCTGATAGAGTTGCATGTTAAATCATCAGAGAAATACGGTCGGCTGCCAAAGTCATGATGGCAATGACATGGCATTGAGCGGGCTGTCAGAGCGAAAGCAGATGTAACAAATTCCAAAAGCTCATCCCATAACTTCACGAGAGATCGTCCCTCTTGTTTTTCAGTCCTGGATTGAAGCCATACATGAGTCTGGGGCGGGGGAACACATGTTTAAGAGTTTAGGAAAACATGCACACAACACACACAACGGCCAGTGGGAAAGAGAGCCAGACAGAGGGTGGGAATAAGAGAGAGAGAGAGACCCTTGAGGGGAAAATAGAGAGATTCAAAAAAAGACAAATGTGTTTTTTGGGCTGGGAATATAAAATGAAAGGAAAGATGAGACTGTTTGGTCTTACTCTCGTCTTCAAATACAGGCCCATTATGTTGATGTGGGCTGCACTTCTTTTACTTTTCTTCTGCTTTCCAGTTTCCAAAGAATGAGGCTTAAAAACGTTTGAAGGTTAAAACAAGTCAGCCTTAAATTCACTTCACCCTAATGCGCTCCCTCACTTTAATTCAGATGTTCTTCATTGGCATGAACTAAGACAAAACAAAGAGAAAAAGGATTTTAATCCAGACTTGAAATTTTAATGTACTTAATGACTTAAAGTTATGTGTTGTTCACTGTTCACAAGTAATTGTGTGTTTATTACAAATGCATGATTGTTTGCTTGACTTATCCCATGGCATTTCAGTACCAACCCACACAAGAAACCAGCTCTTTCTTTCGCATAACAAACACCAGCGTATTCTTTCTCTGTTTTTAGTCAAGGCAAATAGTTTCAAGTCTGGGAACGGAATTGTGTCCAAATTTCAACATTGTTAAAACAGAGCTGTACCAAGTCTTGTCACTTTTACTCTCTGTCTGTTTCTCCCCCTGTTGATTTTAACATAGCTAAGGCCAAAAGTACAATACTCAATGCAAGCAAAAAAACAAGTCTGTCTTACTATTAACAGATATGTAGAAGAAATTTGAAAACTAAAAGGTTTTTGTATGGTCAACTTAACACAAATAACCTATAAATGCTTTTTTCTTGGTGTACACTACCGGTCGAAAGCTTTGGGACAGTTGTGCGAAATGTTTTTCATTATTAAAAAACACTTTTGAATGAAGAAAGGACAGCAAATAAAAGTGCAAAATACACTCCTTTAAATACTTTAACAAGCATCTTAGAGGGATACCTTAAGGAGCTTCTTGATAAAATAACGCCAAAAAATATGCAAATTCTAGCCAAAAGGAGACCACACTCAAGATTATAAAATATGTCATGTTTTACTTTTAGTATAACAACAAAGTTTAGTTACAACATAAAGTTGGGTTAAAAGTAAAACAAAAAGCATTGTGTTTAAAGTGATATTATTGAATATTCACTGGATATCTGCCTGGCTTTCCAAAGAAGATATTTGAAAAAATATTGGTAACCAAAAACTGTTAGTCTCCTTTTCACTTGTATAGTATGAACACAAAACAAATGCAAATCAGTAGGGACGAATTGTTTTCCATTACTAACATTCTTCATATTATCTTCTTTTGGTTATAATGCTTTCAAAAGAGGATATTTTGAAGAATGTTAACCAAAAATTGTAAGTCCACTATTACCTTCCATTGTAAAACACAACACGAATGGAAATCAGTAGGGAAAAACTGTTTTCCATCATCAAAATTCTTCATAATATCATCTTTTTGTGTTGTGCCACCTTCAAAAGAAGATGTTTTGAAGATTGTTGGTAACTGTTGGTCAGCCATTTACTTCTATTGTATAAACACAAAACAAATACAAATCAGTAGGGACAAACTGTTTTACATTACCAACATTCTTCATTATATTCTATTGTGTTTTGCTGCTTTCAAAAGAAGCTATTTTGAAAAATGTTGCTAACATAAAACATTCAGTCCCAATTCAATTCTATAATACGAACACAATACTAACGCAAATCAGTAGGCACAAACTGTTTTTGTTACCAACATTCTATAAAATATCTTCCACTGTGTTCTGCAGAAGGACATACATCTTTAAAATGTGAGTAAATAATTAATATATTTTTGAGGTAGCTACGTTGAGATGTGATCACTGAAGGCCGGATTGTGTTGTTTTCAGCTCAACAGTTTTTAGCGCAACGATGACAGCCTTTCTATATATTCCCAGTACAGAGCTACCCATTTGATCAATTGTTCTCTCTCGCTTGCCATTCTCCCGCTCCATTGATCTCATATGCTTCACAGCCTCATAACTTTTATGACCGTCATGTGATAACGGTTTAACTGCACAAGTAGAACTGTAACATCACTCGGTGGGCCAATGTGCAGTAATAGCGTGCGTCCCAGCTCTGGGCTGACTCTGTTCAAAGAACCATTTCAATCTCTTATTCAGTCAAGTGAAGAACATTCCAAACCATGTTGCCATTTGTACTATATTTGACTAAATTAATTTTAAACGAATGTGTGCACAATTGCTTTTGTGTGCCTTCATAAGGAGGTTTAGAGCGAGCGCCCTTGTGAAGCCGATGAACAGAGCTCCAGTAATTATCCCAAATGAGCCAATCAGCACCTCTGTTCAGGTTTCCTTGGTTACACTGGCTTCACTAAAGGTTGGAATAGGAGAAAGTCCTGAAATTACACTTAACATCGAAATGGTAATGACATAATGAGCGGATATGTAGAAATTAGTGTGTGACGTGTAATTACAGGGACGACTACAATGGTGGAGGGAGAGAAGTGGGTGTGCAAGAGATTCACGTAAGCCATCAAACAAGCCTTTAATTCAGTCATTCTAATGGGGACGGACATTATAAAACACGAGGTGTCCCACAGCGTAAAATATAGCTGGAACAATGATTTCTGCAGGGGTCACAGTCTTCTCCGTAGAGAGAAGATGTATTACTGACAAATGCTGAAAACAGGCCTAAGACAAATATTACGAATTTTTATGTTATGAAAATCTGACATTTCAAACAAAAGAAGATATTTTGAAAAATGTTCCAAAATATATTCCTTGTATGGTCTGTAAAAAAGTAAAAAAGTCAAACAGATTTGAAATTACAAGAGAAAAATGACAAAGAAAGTCAAAAGTTTGCCAGAGGGATGTGTTGTCTTACATTCTTTAAAATATTTTCTGTTATTTCAGTACAGGTTTGGAATGATGACAGAATTTTATTTTTGACTGATTATTTGAATTCACTTTAATGACATTTTAAAAAGAAGATGATATGTTGAAGAATGTTTCCCCTTTCACTTTTATGGACACAAAACCAATGCAAATTAATGTGGACCAACGCTTTATCAATATTTTTCAAAATATCTGCTTTAATTTTCTGCAGAATTAAGAAAGACATACAGGTTTGAAATGACATAATAAGAAAAACAATGATGGATACATTTTTACGGGTGAACTTTTCTTTAAATCTTGGTTTTGTTCATATCCTACTTTCGAAGAATGTGAGAAAATACACCAGAACAGCAACACCTGAAAGCACTGGAAATAAGAAGAAAAGAAGCCATATGCTCAAACATCCATATATGGTAATGCATACACTAGAAACGCGTCCTAAAATGACTTTTCATACATCAAAAACATAAAAACAAGCAATTAAATCCTTAAGCTGTCATTCGAAAACTATTCCAAACAGATCTGAGGAGAAAAAAGCCTATTATACTCCTTCCCAATAACAAAAGAACATCTGAACCTTTCTCTCGTTCTTCCTACATATAGCAACAATCCTTCAGGAAAACGTAACTTTTTTCATTCCCATTAGCTTTCACAAAGGGCTTGCCAGGTTTTCTGGAGTCATAATAATAGACATTATAAAAATTAACAATGTACTGTATTATATGACTAAAGTATAGATGTTGCTGCTATACCGAATCAAAAAAATCTATTGTAGATCTCTAATGCAGAACTTTTTGTGTCACTAAAAAACAAGAATGCCCCCAAAAAAATGTACAATAGCAAATTATGTCATTCAATATCTATAATTTTCATGTAAGTGATAAGGGGTCCATATAGGAAGTTATGCAGGTTTTTAATGACAGATCAAAAAATACTGTCCACTTTTTATTTTCCTGTGCATTTTGTATATATAAAAAATAAAAAATATTATTTGCACTATAGCCTTTTTTTATAATTTTTCTTTTAAAGTAACATTAATGTCCATATTGGTTATGATGTTTTAATCTGACCCAAGGGAGCATTAAGAGCCAATACTGTACACACATACGTGATACTTTTGGCCACTACTGTACATCCATTCCTCAAGTCTCAAAAGTAAAATTAAGGTCAGCTTATCTACACCCATTTGGTAATGAAATATAGCTGCGTGAAGTGAGCTGTTTGTTCTGTAGAGTATAAAGCCCTTTTCAAGCCAATATTATGCAGCCGCATCAACACCCAGCACGCATGGGAACTCGGCTCGCGTGGTATCGCACAGAAGCATAAAACAGATTTATTTACGTGTCGGTTAAAACAAATCTATTTAATCAGTTGAATCTTTCAGCATTGGAGGGAAATTTGTCAAACACAGCCGCTTAAATGCACATGTTGTGTTTGTTTAGGGCTTTGGGCCCGCTGCCTGTCTGGGTGAAGTGGGGAGTAAAATTGAATTCTTTAATGGCAAAAATAGTAATGCATTTAGATTCAGCGCATTATTTGGGGCACGTAGGCACAGAATAATCACATCCTCAAATTAATTAAATCCCACAGAAAGTTTGCATTACCAAAGGAATAACGCAGGACCCATCTCCAATTTGATTCCTCAATTTATCCGCCACACGTTCACGCAGTTCTGCCTAGAGATTCATAGACATTTAATTGCAAATCTTTGTTTTAAACTCTAAATCTCTTCTTCTTCTAAACACGATTTCAATCTCTTGATTCCATTTTTTGGTTATTTATGTGCGTCTCCTACAAAAAAGAATGGGACAAGTTGTCACATGATTTAAACTAATATACTTCACATACATGTAATCCAAAACCTAATTTGTAATATAATCCAATGTCCCTTGTATGATATCAATTCTTTTAAAATGAATTATTGTTTGCTTTACTAGGACATTAATTCACTTTTGCCTTAAAAGTCTAACAAGTCAACTCTCACTGCAACTTGGCCAACAAATGGCCAGTTTGCAAAATAACACAGCTGGCACAACAAAAAATTCCGAAGGAAAATCTCACAGTAACTCAACAACACAATTTTAATCAATACATTACGGGAATTCATCTTTCGGGAATGCTTGTTTAGTCAGCAAACATATTTTATTAAAGCATTTCTTATTAACACCAATTCAATGAAAAAGGGAACCTGTCAATACTAACTCACTCTCATGTCAAGAGCAGTTTTTCATGAACGCTTGGCCTGCTCTTATTCATAAGGAAATCTGAGCTGTCAACTTTCCCAAAAGTATCCTAATAATTCTGTCAATGTAGCCCTTATGATTTACAGTATTCCTAGACTTTTAAAGGGATAGTTCACCCAAAAATAAAAAGGATTTAACCATATATAGTGCATATATATGCTTTTTTAGCAGAACACAAAAAAGGATATTTTAAAAATGTTGCAAAAGAAAACGTTGCAATGTGTATCCCCTTACTTGCATTTGATTTGGGTCCATCCAACAAAAATGAATGTGTATCACCATTGTTGGGTCACCATTCTTTTGAATATCTTCCTTTGTTTTTTAGAAGAATGAACGTTAGACAGGTATGAAATGAGAAGTTTAACAGAATTTTAATTTTGGGTGAACTATAACTTTAGGTGAATTTGACTCTAAATCCTCGTACCACATTGGCAAATATCACAAAAACCAATACATATGAATTAAAATAAGCATAAACTTCACATATAAATGTATGCAGAAATATCCAACCAGTTTTAACATAAATAATTTGAATGGTGATTTATGTAGATATGGTGTTTGTTCATGTGTGACTGGCATTTGCATAGATGTATTATTGCACTCTATAGGATTCGCTTAAGTCCATTTCATTCTTAATTTGCTGGCATTGTATAGAAATAGGGTTTGTTCTTTAAATGGTGAAAATCTTTAATCATCCAGCCAGTATTCCCCACAATATTTCATCCCATTCCTTTACTAGAAATTCTACAAAAATAGCACAAATCCAGAATTACAGGATGACATACATAAGTCATGTGGTTCTTGATCTGCTGTCAAATAAGTAATTCTCTGTAAGGACTTGACACCTGTCTTGTCAAAAGACAGATCTAAAAACACATCACCTGACTTACACTCTCAATCTTAGTCTACTTAGATCCACAGTCACATCCTGTGGAATTTCCCTACCCATAGTGTCAACAACATTTCCAAGAAAAAGGCCATAACCGCCCTTTCCTAAAAATCCCAATTTACCCAATCTACTGTTCCTTTAAAATGTAAACACTGTGCCCTAAGGGTCGGGAGATGCACTGCAGCTCTTCCCCATTGACATCTGTTTCCTGCTCAGCTAAATCAACAGTAGCTGTACATTATGAAGAAGGCCGGGAGTGCTGCCAACACCGTGTACTGTGCTTGGTATTTTTAGAGCTTTCTCCAGCTCTCCTCCATTCTGCGCGGCAGACATAATCACAGTGACAGAATGACACAAATGAAGTCATGATTTCTTCTCCGGTTAATTGTTAGGGAAACACTCGCTTACGAGTCCCCTTCGCACGTCAGTCTATTTCTGTAAGGCCATCTCCGATGTGGAGATGGAGCAGATTAATCGCCGGTCTGCGGGCGCAGATCAAGGGAGGACGTTTCGCATCACGCCGCGACTTGACGTTACCCAAGTACGTACTGTTGTGATGAACGCTATCGTTTCATTATCTGAGACCAAATTTCCTGTCTGATGGATGCTAGGAGAGTCATAACAGTGTACGGAGGAGATGAGGTCTCTGTCTATCTGCGACAAAGAATCTCGCAATAAGTCAGGCCGGCTCGCCGCATCCCGCCTTTGTCTATAAATCAGGGCCTCCATTTTGTGTGCGAGCGGAGACGCAGCAACGTAAAAGCTTCTGTCAGAAGCACAGGGGTGAATATGGATGGACGGCAGGTTTTTCAGGAGAGAGAGAGAGAGTTGGCAGGAATATTAAAAGGATGGCCAGCTGAATTGATGGATAGCATCATTAGGATCCTGCTGCAATCAAACATCTGAAGGCTGGAGCATAAGCAGAAGGTGAACCAACTGTGAACCAACCTGCTAAGCTATAAATTGGAGAAAGTGGAGAAACATAAACAGTGTACAGTCTATGTGTAAAGTACACTAAAAAATATGTTCTTGTAAAATGTAGACCGTTTCTACATGAAACAATTTACACTCAAATAAAATGGGTCAATTTAAAAGCTTAGAAATTGAGAAAGATATAATGTTTAAATTTTTGTATGTCCAAATATTCGAATTCACCAAAAATATTAGTTTATGTTGCACGCAATACACTTATTTATATACTTATAATACTTATTGTTGCCATTAAATAAACGTAAAAAAATCAATATTATTTTAGTGAAATGAACTGTTAGATTTTATCTATTATTTTTAATACTTTCCACTGAAAAAAAGCTGTTTTTTAAAGATTTAATATATATATGTTTATTTCTGTGATATTTACCAAGCCACATGAAATATGTATATATGGTGTATATATCATAGTTATATAATAAATAAATAAAAATTAAATAAATACATTTACATGGTACAGTCCATACAAAGATAACACATCGTCTCCAAACAAATAATCAAAATATCTACTATACTAAAGATTATAAATTGAACATATAAATACATTAAATTCACTTGGAGAATGGCATCTGCAAAATGCAAGAATATGAACCTACTATACCCTTTAAAGTGATAGTTCAACCATTTTTTCTTATTATGTTATTATTTACTCACTCTTTTGTCATTTTAAACCTGTACAACTTTCTTCTGCAGAAAACAAAAGAAGATATTTCAAAAAACGCTGGAGAACCGGAAAGGCACAATTTCACTTCCAGTGTATAATCACATTGCAAATTCTAGATTTTAGGTCTATTTGTGTTGTGTAAAACATAACATTGATTCAAATGCATACAATATATCATCTATCTATCTATCTATCTATCTATCTGTCTGTCTGTCTGTCTGTCTGTCTGTCTGTCTGTCTGTCTGTCTGTCTGTCTGTCTGTCTGTCTGTCTGTCTGTCTGTATATATATTGTTAATAACATAATGCAAATCAATTAGATTAATGTTTATTCAGAAATTGAGCTGACAGTAGACATACAGTTTGATGGAAATGGTTAACAGACAATATATAAACAATATTTTCTTGAATTGACTTGCATGAATTGGTGCGCACAACACTCCACAATAGGGGACAATTATTGGAAGTTTGTAATTGAGAGGTGGAAACTAAACCTAGATCAGCATACACCGATATTCCAAAACAGTCTTTGAAATTCCCCATCGGCGGTGTGTGTAGTCCAACACACATCATTTGGATTGAAAGCAAAAGAACTCCCCGGTCTATCACACAGTACTCCCGTGCAGCACACTACAGGATGTGTAGAGGATATATGCATTTGTAGTGTAAAACTCTGATATGCATTATTGATCGGTCGGTTGCTCAGATACTGCCCGTGGTTATAATTAAAGTCTCCAGGAGTCAGGAGATCATATTTTTTCTCTGATTAGAAATAGAGGAAGCAAGACGAGTAGGGGAGAACTTGATTCCACACGGATGACAAATGAGACAGTTTAAAGAAAATGAGGAAAACTCTGGAGGGGGTGTGTCAAGATTTGATGGATTGGAAAGACAGCGCACAGCAGTGCCGTTGGTTTAATTTGAAAGCTTTACACAACTTAATATTAAGGCAATTTAGCCGGATTTCTGTAATTAAATGGCTTGGCACAATGGGCGACGACCCAAATATGAATATGGGTGCACCACCATAAACAGAAGATGGGTGAGGACCGAAATCCGTTAAGGGAATTCATGCTGCTATTTCAGTCGTATTGTAGGAAAATGAATCTTATGTAATAGGGGAAGACAGATACATATTAAAATTGCTGAGGTCAGAATAAAGCAGCAACCAAATATTAAACCTGACACAAACTATCAAAAATTCTGCTTTTGTATAAAGAGTTTCTATATATACATTAATAGAACACAATGGATAAATAATCAAAACTAATGACTAGGATTATACTTGCATATTCATTTAATTAGCTTTATAATTGACTTTTAAAGTCCCACTGTGGTTGATAATTGTATCCCTTCAAACTGTTTAACCATCAAATTGAAATGCAAAAAGATGTGAAAATTACGAAATGTATATGCTCTTCAGGTGAAAAACTACACATCATGTGTTTTTTGTTATTGACGATCGGTCCGGCCAGGCGCTTATATAAATATTCATATTTTGTGAAGTTAAAACTAATTCTAAATTATAAAATCATTTTATTCTACAATTTCAAATTTTGTTTTATTTTATTTTATGATATCTTTATAGAATTGGATCTTGGATTTATGTCACTAACATTGACAACTAACGGTTGATTATCCCAGGCTTCATTTAAAATGTCAGAGAGGCAAGTTTAGCCAAGTTCTTCTAGGTTCTTCTTTGTTTGTTTAGCTTGTTATCCAAACAATCCTTAGACACTCCATTATTTGCTGATGCGTAACGGGAAACAGGTCCGGTTTTACAAAACACACACGTGCGGTAATGTTAGTTAATGTTGTTTCTTTTATTTCGTCTTTGATAAAGAAATGTAGCCACGCCCCCAGTTTCAGACTCTGCTAAAACTGAAAGTAAAACTGAGAGCTGAACTTCATTATCTTTGGCTCGATCCATGTCATCAAATTAGTTATGATTGATTAGCTCTTATGACATCATTAATTAAGTTCTTTGGTAAACTTCAGTATTATAGGGAAAATACCCCACTGGTCAAAGTAAAAACTTGATTTTCCCACAGTGGGGCATTAAAAGAATTAAAGCTACAGTTCATTTGCATACAATATGAAAATTATTTAGGCTTTTATAAGCTATTTGAATGCAAAATTTATCCATGGTCATGGTGTTTTCATCTCATACAAACTCTTGAGCACATATAGCTGTAAACACAGCTGAGGTTAAGAAAATAAACAAGTGACAAAACCTCAGCTGTTTTTCAAAACTTTTCCATTAGTTTATACAATAATACGATTTATGAATCCTCGCACACACTTTTACTCCTCCTCTGTTTCTTCTAACTTGTGTCGTGTTGTGCAATAACCCCTCCACTTCCTATGAAGTGCTATATCATTGTTCCTTTACTGTCCCTTCAGACTGAACATCTTCACTTCCAATCAACTGGAATCAGCGCAACACTCTGAAATGATCATTATCATTACATTATCGTGTCATTATTTACTGTAAAGTCATAAAAAACCTGTATGACTTCTTTCTGTGGTAAACAAACTATTTTGAGAAATGGTTTTGGGTCCATACAATGAATTTCAATGTGGATTGGTTGATCATTCTTCAAAATATCTTTCATTGTGTTCTGCAGAAAAATATCATACAGGTTTGAAATGAAAGAAGAGGGGTGTTCTAAATAACAATTTTTATTCATGATTTATCTAAATTATTTATGTATTCATTTTCATTTTATTTAAAGGAATCCATGAAGACAGAAAATCCAATTCTGAGAAAACAAGCATTCAATTTTGATTTTACATACAATTTTACTATGACTTCATCTTTGACCTGGTTTTACTAAGAAAATGTCAAAGATATTAATGTTATATTCCCACACAATGTTTCTTACATTGTTTAAAATGCTTTTCCGTATAAAAATCACAAAATTGGATATCACGGCATTGGCATAGTTATACAGTCTCACTGGATGTCTTCTAACCTTGTTTGATGCAAGTTTTATCCAAAAATTCCATGAAGAACCTTAAACATCAAACTACTTTTGACAAAGCAAATCTTTCAAAACATTGTCCTTTCCAGGTCAGATACTTTTCCTAGAATGAATTAACTACACAAGGTAAACAAGCAATCACACCAACACACACGTACGCATTACGTGGGCATTGCGCAAACAAGTTGACAGTGGCTCATTTTTAGCCCTGGCAAAGACCCCTGCTGTGCCTGAGCTCAAATAATGTACAGCGACTGCAGACCCCTCACATCTTGCCGGTTTTAGACGCTCGTGTCTGAATCACTCCTGAGGGCGACCAGTTTGACCCTGACTGTGCACCGCAGGCACGTCAGGCTGAACCAGGCGGCCAGGTTTTGACCCACAGAGATACCACAGAACACGTCTGCCACTTCGTCCTTTAGCAGAGCAAGTCGGCATTTACAACACCATTGTTTCATTATCACCCCATTTGCCCTCCTGCTGGGCTTGCCAGGCACACACACCTTTTATTCCTTCCATGAAAATCACTTCATCCTTCTGTTTTCTTATCTCATTTGCTTTCTCACAAATGTGGAGAAACAAGCACTGCACGAATGATTTCACCTGGTATTAAAGTGTTGACCCCAAGATGAACATTCTGTCACTCAAAAACGGTTACTTTGTTTTAACGTGAAACTATTTTTTTAAGTAAAAATTTGGTATATTCCAATATTTCTATTATAATTCACCCAAAATATTGTTTTATATTACACATATAGATTATTATACATAAACTTGTAAATTTAACTTAAATTACTTATTTAAATATTTTACACTTAAAAACTATTTCATGTTTTGAAGTTTTTATTAAGTAAATATAACTGTTTATTTAAAGTCATTTTTGAAAATGTACTCTCTCCCTATAGTCATTAAAACCTATATGACTCTGTGATGAATATGATGATTTTGAAAAATGATAATAATTTAAACAGCATTGGTGCAGTTCACTTCTATAGTATGAACACAAAACCAATGCAGGTAAAAGGGTCACCAACATTCTTTGAAATATGTTCTTTTTTTGTCTTTATGGTGCTTTTGTGCGAATGAATCACAAGTGGCTGACCCTATATAAAATTTTCAGAGAGTTGTGAAACCTTTGAGCTTGTCACCTTTTGATCTCTTCCAGAAGCAGTCAAAATGCACTAGACTACAAAGTGTTTTCTCACCATTTCCGATTTGTAACACACCCTCAGCTTTTGCAGCCGTCATAACACAAAATCACTGTTCTTTATGTTTTTCTGTACTTGTTTTGCTCAGAAGATCTAAAAATCCAAATATTTCCCTGAAGAAATTAGGATGTAAAGGTGGACAAAAGTGGATAAACTGCACGCTCGATATACACGTATACACACCCACATCCCCTCAATTTTGTTCATAACTTTTTTTACTCGAATGTATTCCAGTTACACAAGTGTGATCAGCTGAATGCTGGTGTTTTTCTTGCTAGCTCTCACTTACATACTTTCTCCTAAACCAAATCTGTGATTTTTGAAGATCTATGTGTGTCAACAGATGGATTTGAGGAAACAGCTGAAAGACTTTCTGCATACTCTAACATCTAATTAAAATGGCTTGTGCAGAACAGTTTGCTGTCTCCAACAGTTTCCGTGTCTACCATTTAAAATTGTGATAGAAAACGTTCTTATACGGCTTTGATCTTTAAAAAAAAGAAGAAATAACGAAAGATTTTCTCTAGAATATTTAACCTAGGGTTGGTTAGAACAAGGCCAAAGGGGTTTAAATTGAACTTTGTTATGTTAAGAGTTGTGTAAAATAGGCAAAATAGGATTTTCTTGTTTTTAGGCGATAACAATAAAAGAAAGATGTTTTACATCCTTTGAAAGTGTTAGTCTTTTGCATTTAAGAATGCTCATACAATATGTCAATAGATTATTGATTATATACAAAACATCAGATTTAGTAAGGAAAATTTTACAATGATTGCTTTTGTAAACAAAAATGACCGTTTTGACCAATTTGGCAAATATAGACAAAGCATACTGAGAATGCCACAATTAGGCAGAAATGACATGAATAATTCAAATATTAATTTATAAAGCTTTAAAAGCCTCAAATAAAACTTTTGTTTACCAAATACCCAAAACTAAAGTTCTGTAACTAATCTATAGTGGAAGTCATGACACAAACTTGCTTATACAAGTTCATATACAATACACGTTCTGAAAATGTAAATAGCATTGGTAAATGCAAGTAAGTGACATACGAGATATTGTGATTTTGCGCCTTCCATATTGTAGCATACAATATTTTTATTGCACACCCCTACCAATGGCTGAGTCAAATATGGACATTTTTAAAGTTCCTTAAACATAAAAATTGTGACCCAGTCTTTGAAAACCCAACTAAAGCTATTTTTCGCTGATTTGCTGATTTCTACATAAAATCACCTTTATTATGTAAAGTACGTTTTTAAATCTTACCATCACATCTTAAATATTACCTGAGGTCATGAAAAAGATTGAAATCATCGTAAAATTTAAGCTTGATGTTGGTTATCTCATAATTAGATTATGAAACCTCAGCCTAGTTTTTCTAGATAGGGTCAAAACTGACAACCTTGCAATGGAGTTTTCTCACAGTACATCCCAGTATTCCTCATGAATAGAACCTTTCCATCCCGTTCAATACAATTGCAGGAAACTAAATGATATTATAATCACTTTTAACAGTTTGTTTCAAAGTTGAAATTAACTTGACCCCGCTAAGTCAACTCACTATGCCTTCCTCAGCAATGGCTTACTTTAGCTCTTTATTTCGTTTGTTTTCAATTCCATCCAGCCTTCCAAAGTCAAAGTTATAACTAATAAAGAATATGTATTAAACTCTACCTCAAATGTCATTTTCTTAAAGTTACATAGATGAAAAGCACGGCATAATAGAAAATGACTCAAATAATTGACACATTTCACGCTCCCTTGATAATGCCATGGCTTTTTAGAACATACAGAATAAAGAAAACCACTCCAATTTAATCATCTAAAAGCAGAAACAAGATGCTGGGTGGAATCTTAACAATCTGGTACAATTACACGAACTTCAAACACTCAGCAGACGGGGTAAAGAGAGAAACCGTTGGGTGTACATCCTCTAAAGAGAGCCAAAGTGCTGTCAATGGGACTGTGGATATCACCTCCATGATTATATGCTTTACAAGCACAGAGGAAAGACATGTAATGGCCCGTGAATGACCTTGTCCTCACAGGCTTGGGAGTGGAGAGACTTGAGAACTACGATTGCGTGTTAAATCCCACAAAGCTACTTCACAGCTAGCCTTGACCTTTAGACGTTTCGAAACAGCAATGTGGAGGTTTAAGAAAGATCGGGTGATTTCACACCATTTAGATGTCTTGTGTTTTAACACGCAATTATATATAATGTGGCTGCCAAAGCTTGTCCAAGCACTGTTTGGAAAGCACAACCTAAACGTTGGATTTAAAACTACCGCTGGATTGCGGGATTTGACATTGTTTTTGACAAGCACTTTGAATGTAAAGTAGAAACTCAACACAATACCAGAAATTTTAATTGAAAAGCAAAATGTACACTTTCGTCGTATTATCATCTTTGGATGTATGCAATGTTAGTTCAGCGACAGTTGACGTCTATTTATTTTGCTATATAGTATGCAATGATATTGCTAGTTCCATGTTATAAACTGCCTTTAGAATAATAGTTTATTTTAAAACGAAAATATTTAACGAGCTAAGTAAACATCAAAAAACTAAAAAAATCACACTTTAACTTAATAAAATGTCTCTTAAATCCAGAATTTTTAAAGTTTACATAACGACAAAATGATTTATTTAACAACAATATATTCGCAATTATGTTTTTGGTAAATTCTATTAAAAACAAAAATTCACAGCTTATCAGATATACTTTTTCCATGCATACACACAATTTAAAAAGTATATTTCAAAGCTTTAATACTTTTTCAAAAGTGATTTTTATGTGTGTAAATTGTTTATTAAACAATTTATCCAAAAAAAACATTTTAAAGCTTTGTAATGAAAAAAATATACTGAATAATTTAGTGTATTTAAGTTAAAAAAAGAAGAGGTACATCTGATTCAAGAAGATCTTTATTAAAATTCACCCTACATATTAGGTGTATTAACAAATATATATTTGTTGAATAACATTTTTTTAGGATGTGTACTCAACAAATATTTTTTACATTTTAGAGGAATTTAATTAATTCTCCTTAATATTTATAATACTTTAATAGTTTGTTTTCAAAAGACTTTATTAGATTAATACATTTCTGTGAATGACATTTAACTTATCAAGATTACAACTGTGGGTGAAACAATGACATAATCGCCAAAAGTCTCAATTATATTTTTTCTGTATTTAGACAATATGTTTGGACACTAAATACAGTGAGGATATAGAAATTATAGAAAATCCTTTAGTTATACGTGTGGAATTTATTCCTAACAAAATAACATTTAAGATAATAATTATTTGTTTTTTAAATTTCATTTATTAGTTTGGGATGTTCAGAATGTATTGTGCAATTCAATGTATAATCTAATAATTGAAAATTATAATCGCAATGGCAATATCAAGGTGAATAACCAACAAGTATGATCATTGTCAAAATCCTGCAGCCCTACCACTAACATACCATAAATCCAGAACAATGGCATCATAAACCAGCAGGCAACAAGAGGGAAAGTAGTGCTGAACTTTTTGTGCAACTATGCAGTTCAGTTCATTGGACGATATGATGGTGTATTCAAAGGCGCAATGGTTCTTGGGACCGAATCCTTCACGGGAGCAGATTTAAAGGTCAAATAACAGTTGCTCGTGTAAACAGCAAACTGCTTTGCTGGGAGTTTGGACCTACTGTGGAAATGACTCATTTTGTAAGATGCAATAACTCACTTTGTCATCGAAAGATCTGTCGGCCTTCATCTGGTCTCAGCCCATGGGGAGAAACAGAGCTCTTGGATTCTGTAGATAAAATAAAGTTCAGATTAACATGTGGCATTCCGCCATTATGTGCCAAGCTGTAAGAAAATGAAGAAACAGTGACATCTGTAAATGCTGGAACAGTTTTCACACTTAATATTTAAGCAGTGTGAAAATATTATCCGGGAAATAAAAATACTCCTAGTTTTATTCAACACTGTATGCTTTAGTAAAATCTGTTAAACACTCTGAAAATGGATTTTTGGTGCTGGTTCAATTCAGTTAATTAAAATGATCTCATGCAACAAAACTCTAAAACATTTAGAACAAGTGTGCAATGAATTTCAAATGTAAAACTGAATCCATTTGTGTTGGAACAACATGAATAATTCTCTTCAGCCATAAGTAAACACACAAAACTCAAGATAAACACTTCCATATTGGAATTTCAGTTTTTTTTTACTCAAACATTATTCATTAATGCAGATCATTTATTTATACTAGTTATTAAAGTTATTTAAATAAGATTTTTTCCTGTATGTTCAAAGATTGTGATGTGATGGAAACCAATAGAAAATGGAAACGTGCAATTCTTCCTAAACACGGTCTAGTCATGATTTTGTGTTTCCACGTCAACGAGTTGTTAATAGGGATACACTGATCAGGATTTTTACCGAAGATACAAAGTACCAATTTCACGTGATGACCGGCTGATGCAGATTCAACTGATATGTTCACAAAAAGATACTTTGTTTTTACGTGAATCTATTTACACAAAAAAGAGTTAATTTAAATGCTATGAAATTAAGTAAATATACTTTTTACATTTTTGTACATGTTAATAAAAAAGTAATTAAAAAAATTTCTATGAGAATTCATCCAAAATATTGGTTTATAATTATATTTATTAGATATATATACACAAGATACGCGTGAAGAAATGTATGGGGAAAATGACAGCTACGGTAACCCTAAACGACATTATGTTTACATTACTAACTATACCGAATCTAAACACCCAGGATAACATCAATTTAGAAAAAAATAGAACACTCCAATGGTAAACTCTTATTAAAAAGTAATTATTTTGCTCTGCACAACACTGAAAATGTATTCAGGCCTGCAAATTGGAGGGTGAGCAAATTTTTGGATGAACTATTAATCTAAGAAACAGAATTCACAAATAATAAATCTGCTTTAGCATCTCCACTTTTAACATTGAACAACTGCAAACATCAGTCTGGTACACTATTTGTGAAGTCCCTAACAACATAAAGAATTACTGTGATGAAAGTATTGCTGTTCCCAGAAGATTTTGGCAACCGAATTTCCGAACACACTGAAGATGCAAACCTCAGTCCAAACAACAATTTGGCAAAAAGTTTAAAGATGGGCCAGTAAAGCTTTGGAACAGAATTGTATGGACAGATGCACACAAGATTAGCCTGTACCAGTATGATGACAGGGCAACACCCTCCCACAACATCTGTGGAGCACTGGCATAGTGTGACTTATCCACTTCAATTTTGTATTTCCATCCTGTACTTGTCTACATGGGCAGGTGGGGTGCTTTAGTGTACCACTGTAATATTCCTCCACTTGAAAACATAGACTTACATACTATACTGGAAGTAGTGTCATCTGTTAACTACTAACTGTGTTTCAAATACAGACACGTGCACAGATTTGCAATTGGCAGATCCAAGAAAATGAAATTCTGTAATCAATCATTCATTCTCTTATCACTTCCAACCTTCCACAGAACACAGAAGAAGATATGTTGAACAAAAATCGA
The DNA here is from genome assembly GCA_033220385.1 of Triplophysa yarkandensis. Lineage (NCBI taxonomy): Eukaryota > Metazoa > Chordata > Actinopteri > Cypriniformes > Nemacheilidae > Triplophysa > Triplophysa yarkandensis. Next base: position 8,475,244 of record CM065658.1, on the reverse strand, counting down.
TAACACAACAATGGCAAAACACATAACCTCAGTTGTACATGCCCCCAAAATAATGCAAGAACAAAATGCAACATTCTTCAAAATGTCTTGAGATTAGTGATGGACAATGTAGCGAAAAACTAATTGGAGTAACAATTGTTTATAAAGTAATCACAAAACTGGCAAAAGCTTCAAATACAGCTGTCTATTTCCCTTTATTTCTCTGTGTTTTGGCTGTTTGTTTGGGCACTGAGTACAGCGTAAAAACGTTCAGCCTTCATCTTTGTTATTTCAACAACATAATTTATTTTTTGCATTCTATGATTTTGTTTCGGAGGTTTAAAAGATGGGTATTATATGCGGTTTCTGTCAATCTTGAGTACCTGTAGAGTAGATTTTGGTGTTCATAAATCTGAAAAGATTTCGGTTTACTCTCATTTACAGAAGACAGATACAGCTTCACGACTGTTTTCGGAAAAAGCCGAACTCCCGCAGGCAGACCACGAGCAGCTCTCGTGTCAAAGAATGTAAAAGCTGATGCTTGTGCTCTTCTGTTCTCTGATTGGTGCGTATGCAGGATTTTACGGATAAATGGACAACAAACGTCATGTGTCCAACTCGGTTTTTAACAAATAGACCCCATAGAGTATGAAAACTCAAGATATTTTGAAGTCTACAGTCGGTAAATATCAATAACATTCAATAACAAATTAACAAAATAATGTAATTTAATAAGCAATTTTATTATTTTAAATAAATATTATTTGTTAGTGATAAATAATAAATGAAATAAAAAAAAAAAAAAAAAGATTATCCTTGCAAAACCGAATGCGAATAAATGATTGTTTAAACTCAATTATTCTGTTTTCATGTATGTTGGGAGCTCAAATAAAATTGAAAATCATCTACGATTAATCACACAGCCCTAAATTAAAATGTAAAATATACAAATTTAAAAGTTGATTAGACTCAAAAAAGCTGTGCAGCGAGTTGCCTTAAAATTTTAAAATTCTTTTTTTACAATGTACCACATTAAGGTGAATAATTGACAAATATGATTTTTGTCATCCTGTAGTCCAATAGGATGCCACATTCTCAACCCTGCAAGTTTATTTTTTGCTGTCGACTTGCTAAGTTAACCACGTAGCAAATTCCCCAGAAATGCTTTCAATGAGCCCTTCCTGGGCAGCTACCCAAACACCCTGGATCGAAAGGAAGATCGAATAGATACAAACCTGACATTATTCCCTTAAAACCGTTGAAAGGGTTTTGCCCTAACATCCATAATGTTCAGCCCACTCTTGATGTGATGCATAGCTGGAGATAGTGTCATGACATGGGTCAGCGTGACTATGAAGCACAGCATTTAAACTCAAATCTAAACCTTTGTTCACCAAGTTGTAAAACTCCGGCTGTAACCGAGGCTGTAACTCGCTTTTGTTTGATTTAAAGTTTGCTGATAGCATGCTTAGTTATCCGTGTCCTGAGATCAGACTCACATCTATTTTCTGAAGCACAGCATCACAGAGCTGAGTGAACTCTCTAGATTCGTTTGAGTGTTTTCTTTGGTTCAATTGGTTGAAAAGAAGTGCCGGCAGAATGAACTGTATGCTTATGGAGACCCAAGTTTGTTCATGTCGCGACGGCCCTTTGCCAACACTGCTCATATACATCTACTTTACACCATCCTCTACAGTATACTGTTCTGTCCAAAAAAGATAAGAAAAAACAAAAATAACTCAAATTATTTTCAACTAAATAAGGTTCAGACGGTTAAAATGCTTGCGAGACACACATTTTTGGAATTCACCTTCAGGCGCATTTTAAAGTTTCATTTGAGAGAAGCTGCGGTCAAACACGCAATGAAAATAGCAAGCCTTTAAAATAAAAGTTCACTTCCCCACATAAAAACTGCTTGACAACATGTACAAAAATAGCATAGTAATAAAAAAAGTAGACTTAAAACTGCAAAAGACAAAAAGAAGATATTTAAGTAACTGTTGTAGTATTTGTATTAATTAATATATGTTTTTAACTGGCTTTTGTTTATAAATTTAAAGGACAGCGGAGAACAGATGAAACGCCATTGGCAAAGATGGGTGTGACCAGGAGAAGACGCTAATCCAAACTCAGGTCAGGCTACAAGTGCATTGGCACTACCTGTCGGCCCACTTACCTAAGGGCTATTGGCACTGAATGTTACTTTTGGGGCAAAGGAATATTACTGTTACGTAAGAATGGAAAGCAAAGTACCGGAAAAATTAAAACCTAAATGAATTTTTTGAAAAAATAAAACAGATTTCATAGGACCCTAAAAAGCAGACCCAGGGCGTATTGCTCCTGGAGGTCCATTCCAGCTCTAATGAAACCCACCTAAACAAACTAATCACGGTCTTCAGGGTTATTTGAAAATGACACACATGTGTGTTTGATTAGAGCTGGAGTTATACTCAGCAGGACATCGGCCCTCCTGAAGCAGAAGGCTGTACCCCTGACTCCTGAATGTACTGTAATGTTCTCAAAAATGTTCTAGTATTGTTCGACCAGAACACTAAATTTAAAAAGTAAACATGCATACACACATTTTGGTTTCAAGATTTATTTTTTAAACCCTATACAATAATGTTTTCCTTGCCACAGCTGCTTTGCTTAATAGATGTTTTTTTTCGGTCCTACAGCACAGAAATAAAAGAGAATTGAATATTAAATGTTTTTTTAATACCAGAGAACAGAAAAGGCTTCTTAAAAGACTGTTTGGTATTTCAAAAATGACTTTCATAACACTATTTTTGTTTTTATCAACTCACGGCGAAGGCCACAAGACCCAATAGAGCCCTTCTTCTGCTCACCTTCATTCCCTTTAAAATGTTTTCACTTCAGAACAGACAAATGTCCTATTTATGAATTTACGTTAAAGCTTACAATTCTAAGTTGTAAGCGTTTTAATGATCATATAATGTGTCTGTCAAAAGAATGCAAAAGAGAGACATCTCAAACATAAACCTTCAAAAAAATTAAATTCCGGCCATGAAAACCTAACCTGCTGTTGTGGAAGTCTGCACATTCAGTCTAAATTCTCGACTCTTGTACATGGCTCTGCTTAAAAAGCCACTTGTGAACTTTAACCTTTGCAAGCCACAATCAAGTCAACCCCCCCTCCAGTTCCCGCTGACAAAGACTTTATTCGCTGTCCAACAATAATATTTTCCTGCGATGGTGCTTTTGCAATCTGTGCCTAATTATGTAGAATGATAGACGTGTTGTGTGTAGGAAGGGCCAGATTTCCATACGAGTGTCTGCGGTTTGAAACATTTCCTGGTAATTATCACGTGTTTAGTTTAAACTGTGTGTGTTTGGCCAGTTCACTGGATTCGGTGATTAGCTCGCGTCCGTGGCTTAACACGTTATAGAGCCAATGAACCTTGAGTTCATTTGTTTGTCCTCTGAAAAAACGTACTCATTATGGAACAAATCCAGTCCAGTATAGTGTTACATGTGTGGACTTCAAGAGAACTGAGTTTTCTTACTAAACATAAAATAGGAGTAATATAATTACATCCTTGCATAAAAAAGCATATACGTCAAATTAAGTCAACGACAAATAAAATAACGTCCAAGTGTTTCTGTTTTCACAGACTAAACTGTTTTAACAGATGGCCTAAATTAAACCTGTTTGGGTTTGGGCCTGATGCAACCATCGTTCTTCCAACCAAGGACTTGCACCCTTTAACGTAATCCATGCAAGACTAATGCAAAACTATAAAGTATTCATTTCATTTTAATTCATGTTCTCAGACTGGAGTTGTCAACTTCCGTACTTTTTTCTTATTTATAAAGGAGAGCATCTAACCCTTTGAATAGAAAATGCGATGACTGCTGAGCTCAACGTTTTGACACTTGACCGTGGCAGTACCTCTGCTGAACCTCTGTGCCCCTGTTTGCTGATATTGTCATTAATTGTGTATATTTAAGGAGAATTTGGCGGGATTGGATTTTGGCTGTTACATTAGAGGTCAGAGTTAACAGGCTTATCCCAGAGGGCTCAGTTTACTGACAAACTGTATTCTCTCGCTGCCTTTAATCGTTTTACACACTTTCACAGGCTTACTCGCACAGGTTAAGCCCAGAGCTTTGACCTGGGACAAAGAAAATGGTTTCACCATTATCTCTTTCAAAATGTCATCATCTACTTTGTGTTCTGTTATACAAATGCGTACAAACACTTTTCAAAAAATCATACAATACTTTAACAGCCTTTACAATGGAGTTGCAGCGCCAAGGCATTCAAACCCCCACTCATCATGTACGTCGTCCTTCCTTTGACATCATTGATTGAGATCGGTTCATAAAATCGGCCAAGTTAAGAGAGTTCCGACTGAGTGATGGAATGTGATTATCGCCCGATACGGATCTCCAGCCGATCTATCGGAGCATCCCTAGATATTGTTTGAGAAAACATCAGCTCTGATCATTGGCCTTAAGTGAAGAACTCATCATTGGTTAAGTAGAACTAAAATCTGCGTGGGGAGATCGATCCCCTGGTGCCTGTTGATCCCAGATCTGTTGGTAAGCTGCGAGCTCAGGCTGAAAAGAGTCTCACTTTGCTGTTTATGAGCCAAGAGTAGATGGGAAAATCAATAGCAACAGCACTCGCTGGATTCATAATCATTTGTGATAGTTTCTGTCTCCCATGCATTATTTCTCTCATGTTGTTTCACTGGTCGCTATGCTGACGTTGAGAGGTTGCCGTGTCTGTTTTGTCTCAGCACTGAGCTCATTAAATCCACTCATTATTAGTTATCTTACCTGCAAAACAAAAACAGATGGACAGATTTTTTTCTCTCCCTTGTTACCAGAACTAATTGAAACAAAGCCTTGGAGCAACATGATTTCACAATCCTTTCTCTATTTCTGAAAAGCAGAAATATTTATTTATGTCAATTTAATGTTTGTTATTGTATACCTGTTTCCATACAATTACCAAAGCTTGCAGTAAGCACAAGGCAACGTGCACATACTGTAAAACAAAAACAGTAATGAAAATGAACAATATTCATAACTATCTGTTATTATCTTCCTGTAAATCAACAATCAATAAATTCTTTGGGATGGGGCTTTACACTGAGACTAAAGTACCTTAAGCTTTCTTGAAAGAGGTTTTAGTGCAAATTTTTTTAGTAGTTTTTCAGTAGTTCAATTTGAGCTTAAAGGTGCAATGTGTAATAGCAAGATTGAGGTGTTGACAGAAATGCAATTTGATCTACAGTACTATGTCTTCACCGGTGAATAACGTTACATAATTGACTGTCATACTTTTATTATCTTTGAATGAGATACACTATATTGCCAAATGTATTCGCTCACCCATCTAAATAATCAACACCAGGGGTTTTAATCCCCCTCTCTCGGAATGCTTCTGAATACCAAGACATTTTGGACAATTGTGTGCTCTCAACTTTGTTGGAACAGTTTGGATCTGACCCCTTCCTCTTCCAACATGACTATGCACCAATGCACAAAGCAAGGTCCATAAAGACATGGATGACTGAGTCTGGTGTGGATGAACTCTACTGACCTGAGAGCCAGGCCTTCTCGCCCAACATCAGTGTGTGACCTCACAAATGCGCTTCCGGAAGCATAGTGAAAATTTCAACATACACACTCCTAAACCTTGTGGACAGCCTTCCCAGAAAACTTGAAGCTGTTATAAAGGGGGGGCCAACATCAATTTTGTTTTAAAGTAAAAAAAGAAGACTTTAGAGATCTACTGCAGAACCAGCTGCTATCAAGATTGTTTGTGGGCACAGGTCGCATGTTATCGTCTTCGACTCGGTTTTGATGAAATGGATGCCTACAATTAGGCCTTGGGATTTGATACTTTCGTAGATAGGTTACACATACTAATGCATACACCAAAAAAAGGTGCAGGTCCATTTGTTGTTCAAATGGTTATTTAATATTGCTAAATATACATCATAACGAAGAATGTGTGTTTTTCTAAAACTTAAACAGTGAGCACAAATTGATTTGTCATCTGGAGGTCATGTTTCTGTCTCCCTTTATGATTAGGCGGTGTTCTCCGAGGTTGTATTTTTATAAGATTACCGGACTCTTTTCTTACATTGAAAAGGTTCTTTTGTTTACGCTTTAGGAATGTCTGTGTTTGCTGTGATTTATATATTCACAATAATTCAATACGTATTCCTCCGTGTCCCGATTAGCTATATATTAACTATATTGCAGAAGACAAAAAAATTTAATCTTTATTTTTGCCTTTTGTGTGTCTTTCGTTTACTTTCTCCAATCCTGTCTACATAAAAGCTCATGTGAGGCAAACTGCTCACTTACAGGATGATTGGAGCGCTTCTTGAACTATTGCAATAGCTTGCACAAAAGCCACTCATCTGTTATCACACAATGTTGGGGAAAGACTTTGGTAAAGCAAAGAAAATAATGCCTAAAAATGTTCATAGGCGCAATGCGAATAATTCTAAGGATCTTTTAAATTATACATCACAGAGCAAAAGCATGTATCTGGAGTTTAGTCTTTCATACTTGGAAAAGTGGGCAGCAGGGAAATGATGCTTTCTTGGCCTTTCTCTGCCGAGGGTCTGTGTAAGAGTTTCGTAATTGTGTTTAGAAACGCGAAGTTTGGAAGTTCACGGCGGGTAAAACTTTTTGTGTGCAAATGAAAAGACGCTGAAGAAGTGTGTGGGTTTTGCTAAGACTCCCTTGTTTCTATGACTATTCAGATGAACGACACAATTATTGTCTATGTTAATGAGCTGTCCTCATGTCAACAACTCCTGCAGTAAATTAATTACTCGGTGGTGAGACGTTTGCGACTAATCATTCTAATTAAAAGGCTCTGCACGATTTAAGCAGGTATCCGTGTTTGTCAGCATGCTATTTTAGCAGCCTCTTATTTATTTGCATATCTAAGCACCATGAATTTATTTTTCACCTAATGCCTTCTTAAAATAAAACTAATTTTGACACAATTCATATTTCGCCACATGTCTTAGTGTTGGTGTTTGGTAGGGATGCGCCGAAATGAAAGTTTTTGGCTGAGACCGAAAAAGAAGAAACCAAGGCCGAAAACCGAGACATAAAAACAAATAATGCCAATTTGTAGAACAATTGCATTTATGGCTATGAATGTGTACTTACCTTACTAAAATTAAGGCATTGCAATTGCCTAAAGTAATGTTCAAATTTCAGGTTAATTTAGCACAAAAAAATCTTAAAATGATCAACTTGGCCCCACTCATGTATATATTAAATAATAATGTACTAGCCTACTTAAAGGATGTAAAATTAAATAATTCCTCACATAAAATAAAGCGAGTACACAGTGGAACTAGTCTTGGCTGCAGATCATGAGCTCTCAGATCACTTCACATCAGTGGCTCTTAAACATTCTCTCTATTACAAAAGATCAGCTCCTCTGATGCATCTGTTGAGGACGTTAGTGTGAGGACATGTTTCACTGAGACCTATTTGGATCCTCTGCATTTCAATGCACTGTATAGGATCCACGTTTAAACTTGAATGCAAAAAAGCAGCGGTCAAAAGAAATGATCCGGAAGTCGATCGATGAGTAGAACCCACGTAGGGACGGAGCAGTGCAAAGCGCAAGAGATCAGAGCACAGAAATAAAGAATCATTTTATCTAGAGGTCGGATGTTTGCAGGCCACATTTTTGTTGCTTCATCACTACATTTGGTATCTGTTCTGTTTTTATTTTTATTTTGATAAATATCAAAAACTAACAAAGTGTAAATTGTGGGATTCAAGAATGAAGTGTAAATCCAAGAGCTGCCTTTATTGCAAAATTGTGAACGAGAACGAGAACCCAGGATCAAGAACAAACACGAACAAGAACACGATTACATCCAAAACAAAGACAGACCATTGGACGATGGAAACAAAAGTGCTATTATACATAGAAATAAACGAGGGAACAAGACACATCTGGGTAAAGAATTAAAACAGGATCAATGAAACAAAGAACTACAAAAGACTACAAACACATGACAAGTACAGGAACTAAAACGAACTAAACCAAAAGATTAAACATACAGGGAAAACAAGACACACGTCATAACACAAAGGATGTTACCACATCACTTTTTCATAACATCTTAAACCTCACTAAAACGAAACTGATTAGAAAAATAAATGCTTCAAAATGGACCAGTATGATGATAACACATATATTTTCTTTATAGCAGAATGTGTATATTTTAACACTTTTCAGCATTGTATGACTATTATATTTGTTATTTATTTGTAAATCATTGTGTCAAATAAGTATTGATGAAAAAACTTGATATCAGCTAAATCTACACGTGTTGTAATCTCGTTTTTTATGTCTGCATTGGTTGGAGACAATGGACCTCAGGTCAGCATCTTGTCATAAGCACATTAAACTGATAATTAGATGAATAATTTTCTCATCTATAATAGTTTTGTGTGTTCATATTAGAAGTTCTCCGCCATTCTTCTCGCTCTTATGAATGAAATGTGTTCAGTTTGCACTCTTTAGACAAATCAGCATATATCAAAGCACCAAAACACTTCCAAATTGGTTTAAAAGCACTCTTACTACACTTGTGGTGTAGCAAGAAAGCCAGAAACACATGAGGTCAAACATGTTTTACCGAGCGGCACCTGAACAGTTTGACGGATTGTATTGAGGGACGTGTTCCATTCAGATCATTCTTTCCGTATCGTTACACCCCAAATGGATTACACTTTTCTTCATATTAGAAAATAAAAGATTCAAATTGACCAAAGTTGGACATAAATTTTGACCGTAACCAAAAGGTAACAGACAACATCTTTAATTGTCTTCCCTTGTAATCTGCCATTGAAAGCATTCATTCATATTGCTTAAATATCAATTGTAAAGAACATTTATGTAAATACTACTGCGGGGTCAGATCCTTCTTGTCTAATCAATACCATTTATGTCATTACTGAGAACAGATCATACCTCAACTAGTAATGCTTAAAGTAGGCCTATAAAGCTGGAACCTCTCACCTGTCATCTTTTAAAGCCAAGATAAAATACATGAACAACATTTATATCGTGTCACTTAACTCTCCTGTAAAATGGGGAAAGTTGCATGTAATGGACTTAGGAATGGTCTGAGCTTCCACCAGATTTATGATACAATCGGTTACTTAAATAGCGACGTCTTTGCGCTTTGGACATTAAGCACATTTTATTCCACTTAACACATTTGGAAATGTAACCTTTTATTGAGTAACTTAAATGGTTCAAATCACTAAAATTTAAAAAATTGGGAATGTTTTATTAACAGTTATAGATAAAACAAAGCAAATACAGGTAAGCCAAATATGTAAGTTCTCTGGTCACTTTTAACCTCTTTTTAGATAAAGTAATACTACTAGAAGTAGCCCTTGTTATATTTTTGTTGCAATTTTACAGTAGTTATGTCATATATGTAATGCAGCTCAGCCATAATTTAAACGAGTGCCTTTGAGTTAAAAAATATATGATTAAATACTATTCTTGAAAAATAAACATCAAAAATATCCACAAATAAACTATATATTTTTTCTTTTATTTCAGCAGTTTATATGTTTGCCATTTTAAATAAGATTTTTTTGTTAACTTTTATTTCATAAAATAATGGGCTGATCTCAGGCCGATCGACTGGACAATTACTAGTTTGTTGTATATTGAGTTGATACATCTAGGAATGATATAGCAACATATTTAAAACCATACTTAGAATGTTTTTGTATGAATATTTATGAATTAAGATTATGTAAATTAACCAAGATTAAGTGAGCAATATAGTTATGGGATCTCAACATGACTATTCACATTCAATCTGTACCACACAAAATGTATATTAAGGCTTTTACTATAAGGCTTTTTGTGAATCATCATTACATGTACAATTCACAATTTTTAAAATACAAATAAAGAACTATTCATTTCTTCAGGGGTAAAAGGCTTTTTGAACAGGGAAAGAAATTACTGACTGCATCTTTAAAGTTTTAATATTTCCATGTTGGCAGAGTTTAAACGAAACCACAGGCCCTAAAGCAAGGCTTTGTAAGTAGAATGAAACCTTACTGGTGGTACTGCATTATAAAAATGTTCCCAAAAGCATCTTCATAATGACAACCAGAAAGTGGAGGGCTGCTGTAAAAATTTTATTTGTTTCAGAAATTACGATCGGTAATTCAATTCTGACGTAAGAGGATAGCAAGTGTTCATGTTCGTCTTATTTACAGTGCCACACGCAGCGGGACGAAATGTAGAAATGCAGAAATCTTAACTTCAGACTCGGGTCAAAAACAGATATTACATTAAAGTAACCAGTAAACAGGATTCCAATTAGGATACAGCATATTAGCAAGAGAAGTACGAGCCATTAGACACAATCCCATTGCAACACTGTACACTTAAAGAAATAGGAATTCGATTTATGTTGCACACATAATTACAGCAGCTTAGACCAAAACTTAGACCAAGGCAAGAACACGTTTTTATTTCCCTTTTTAACCTTACCGTGAACTTTTAGCAATAAAGAAGTCTTTTATTAAACAATTATATTAAAAAAAGCTTCTAAACAAATCGCAATCTCTTTGCGTCATTGCAAAAATGAAGCTCTCCATGCAATAACCTTATATAACTGCCAAATAAAATGAACGAAATAGAACGAAGAGAAAGATGATAAAACACCTTGATCATGAAAAATTAACCTCATTGCAAGAATGTGACATGCTTTCTTTAAAGGTCCGGTTCTTCATATTCCCATGTTTTAAACTTGAATTAGTTTATAATGTTGTTTTTAGGATATAAATAATATTTGTAAAATAATAAAGCTCAAAGTTCAAAGACGAGTGAGATGTTTTGTTTAACAGAAATCGTTTACAAATAACAGCCGTTTGGACTACGTCCCTCTACTTCCTTCTTTAATGACATCACTAGAACAGTTTTTGACTTACCGCCGCCCACAGCAGCACAAAAAAGCGGGCATGGTCTTGTTGCGTTCCCACAGAGAAGAGGAAGAGTTGTGTTTGTAGAGTGTGTTTGTTTGTCGGCATGTCGTCGAAACGCTGTTATTTTCATCTCAGAGTCCAATCTGTACTTAGAGATCAATGGTTACAATTTATATTAATTCGATTCCCGAAAATCATCATCCATATTTAAAACTATGTGCAGCACAGTTTACTGAGGAAAGCAAACAAGTTTAATGCTGGATTTACATAAAGATTATTCTTGAAAGATGGAGCAGATTCCTCTGTCTAGAGAAGGCGCTGTTTATTGACCACAACCGCAGTAGTGATGTCTTTTAAGAAAGAAGAAGTGGGATCAAGTACAAACCGGATGTTTTTATAGGCAATGGTTTGTTAAAAAATACCTCGCTTGGCATTGAACTTTGAGATTTATAATTTTACACATATAATTAATACTCTAACCAAAACAGTAAACACCAATTAGATTTTGAAACTTGGAATCACAGAGAACAGGACCTTTAAAAAATTTATTGAAAATCAAGTCACATTCTTGAAACCGAGTTTGTCTAATCTGATCAAATCTACTTCCATACCAATGTAAGTTCAAAAACATTCGTGTGGACGTTGGCCAGATTCCTTATAGCGATGTGAAGATGGATCGAATATGACATCAGAGTAACGCGAAAGAACCTCATAAACGCCAGCGTCAAACAACATTAGCAGACATTCACGTTTCCTTTGAAACTTGGGTATCAGTGCCGTATTATACACCGTATAAGTCCGTATCTTGTTTTAAAACTGGCCTTGAGTGTGTCTGTTATGATCTGTTTTCAATTCAATATAGCCCATCAATAAAATATAATTTATGACACCTGGATTTGCACATTAAACTTCTTACCTTTATAGATGCAGACAAGCTCTTTTTCAACACATTCACAATATCTGTTCATCTTGTGTGCTTAACTTTAGAGCTGGGAAAACACATTTGCAAAAACAGATAGGCCCAATTAGTACCAAAATAAAAGTCCCACTTCTTCATGGCATGGCAAGTAAATGACCTGCGGCAGGGTTGGGTACAGAAAATATCCTGATTAGAAAACAGCCAATCTATAGAAAAATGATAAAAATAGCAATGTATTTAGCTAAATAAACATAATAAATGATATTTATATATGTTATTATTTATGTGTGAGTAAGTGTAGCTACCCTACTATAGAATCGGTCTAATATTATCAGTATAATTTTGTTTGCGTTCTAGAATGTTATGCGACTATAGATCCATAAAAAATCCTTTTTTTTACTTTGATGAGTTTTCAATTAAGTCCACCTTTAACATTTCACGTTTATTTAACACTGGAATAAACACCTTTAAATTGAAGTTTATTTTGAACATTTATTTCAATTTAATTGGAATCGTCTATTAGGTGTAACTGAAACACAATTAGTGTTCTTCTGACACATAATGAATTCACATGTAAGAACCCACAACATAGTATGCGGATATAGGTGTAGTGAAAGGGGTTAGTATTAATACACGGAATTAATTTAAAGGATAATTGCCAAAATAATGAATATAATTTAGTGGGCCAAAAGGCAGTGTATACTGTACATTTAAATCTTAATAAATATGTAAACTCTCAAAGGCTGTCTTTATTTATATATAGAAGTTTGTTAGCGTGTGCACCCATTTGAGTTCATCATTTACTCGGTATTGTAATTCAAAACCTTTCTTTCACAAAAGAAGATATTAAAAAAAATGTCTCAGTGATTTCTTGTCCATAGGTCAACAGTGTCCGGTGTTAATTGGTTACCATTATTTTTCCAAAATATTTTGTATTCATTCTGCAGTTAAATCTCATACAGGTTTGGAATGATCTGACTGTATTGGGTAAACTATCCTTTTAATGATCTCAATGCATTTCCAATCCCAACTGAACCAATAACATAGTGCCACCTACAGACTATGATGAAAACAAACATGAACAGAGATGATAACATACTGTACTGTACAGTGTAAACTCCACCCATTATATCACATCTAGTATTGTATTTTTTTTATAAATATACAGCAGGGGATAATTCCATTTTATATTCCATTTAATCAGCATTTCTAGATGTGGCCGTTCCAGTCTAGTGTTAAATTTCAACAAAATCCAATCTCATGAGTGACTAATTATCCAACAGCAATGTGAACGACATAAAAAACAATACAAATCGAGGTAATCACATGAGTTTTTGCTGTATACATACATACAGAATAAACTTGTTTTTTACAGTTTTTTGACCAGCTTTCATTTTCTGAAAACAAATACTAAACATAAAAAATTTATTTTATTAAAATTTGGAATGGTGCATGTACTCAGTAAAATAAATCTGGAAAAAAAAGATAAAGTACTGGAAAATTACAGGTATATTTTTTACTGTTTATTTACCAACATTTGTAATTTAATGCATTGCATAGTGTAAACTACAGGTAAAACAGCAGTAAATAATGAATACGGAATATTCCTTCATTTTATTACAGTACATTGTGCCCTAGCTTTACAAAATGTTTACAGTGTATATGTTATCTGTAATTAATAATTATTTTGGTTTAAGAAAGCAAAATAAATACATTTTTCAAAAAAAGTTAATGGTTCTGCCTTATACTGTATGTAAATTGTGCCTTATAAAATAGTTAATAAGAAATATAATGGTTGATATTACACTTCATCTAAATGCAGGATACTAGAATGTGTATTGAGGATCTTGTGCTGTCTTCACATGCAAAATAAACATTCTGTGCAAGAAATTACCATACATAGTCAATGCACAGACCAAACTCACAGAGCTATTTCAACTTGAGCGAGAAATTTGCGTGACGAGCTCATTGATACATGTTGTTTAAGGGATACGGACACAACAGCATCAAAAATTGGGCTATTGTAAAAAACTGTCCAATGATAAGAGCAGTTGATTAACCCGAGGCGTCTCTGCCAATAAGCCAAGTTATTCACTCTGATGTCCATTAAAAATGAGATGAACTTGACTCCTTTGCCAAAATCAACCCAGTCCAATTTCAACAGAAACAGCAGTAAGTAGCACTGGAATAAAAGCAGGACTTTAAATGGTCGCTCAAAGTAATGTTTGCCAATCAATGTCATTTCATAACCGATGGCATTTTCATTCCAACTTGCCGGGAAACAGTACCACACGGAGGTGTGGATTATGAATGATTCTGATTAAAAGCAGCTAAGGCTCGTGTGAGCGGGCGTTGAGTGACTTGATTTGAATGGTTTGCAGAGTGATACTGTTGGATGCGACATTCAAACGGTTCCAGCTGTGAGAAATCCACCGCCATTTCCTCTTATCAGCACAAATGCAATGACAGTACACACACACACACACACACACACACACACACACACACACACACACACACACACACACACACACACACACACACACACACACACACACACACACACACACACACTTGGAGCGCAAAACACTACATCATTTTTTTTCCCTTCTAAAATGTCGATTAATATTTATATTTGTTCACAGTGCAATGCGTCCGCCCGCTGAAAATAGAAAACACATCACATCATTTGTAGAAGAGCGTTAGGCATAATCACAAGCAGTCATCATGTTGTGTCAAAACCTACGTTGCCACTTTTCTGACATTATTCTGTTTTTGAAAGTGTCATGAATATTGAAACGGATTGATGGTGGCCCTCAGAATAAATACATTTTAATAACTGGAAGCAATTATTGAGATTCTGATGCATTTTTATACAGTGGTGTGTAATGCGGATTCTCAAAGTGACTGACAAACACAGAAACACATTTTCCCATTGCACTGAGGTGTTAACAAATTTATATATCAAGTAAAACATGAGGCCGTTTTCTATGGTTTCGTGAGAGCTGAAGGCTTTCTGGACACCTTAAAGGATTCACCTGAACTGAATTGTAAATGCACATAAATAATGAACACTTCATTCTGAATTACGACAATTGTCTGTGATTTCAATTTTTGTCGATCCTTTCTCCCAGTGCCCTTATCTGTATTGTTTCTATTCTGTAACAGTCTGGTGTTAAAACTGAAATCTTGTAAATTAATGTAGCATTTAACAGCTTTCGCAAACATCACTTCATTATATCTTTCCATACTGCTCAACCTTTTTTATTTTAAAGGAGACTTTCATTGTGCTTTTACATTTACATTTACATTTATTCTTTGGCAGATGCATTCATCCAAAGTGACTTACAAGTATTCTACAGTAGTCAATCATCACTGCAGAGCAAACAGTGGTAAGATGTCTTGCTCAAGGTCACTTCAGCACTGGGATTCAAACCCACAACCTTCCGCTTACAAGTCCAACTCTCTAACCACCAGGCCAGGACTGACCTCACTATCACGTCTAGTCTGAAAAATAATAAAATACCCCTAGTTAGTCCACTGAAAAAATTGCAACAATTTTATTTAAAGATCAATTCAAACCTGTCCCTCTACAGAATAATTTGTATATTTAAAACCTTAATTTTATTGACACATATTATAACACATGCAGCATAAAGCATAAATCATAAACAGATCTATAAGCTATCAATCAAAGTATTGCGTTGTCCCAAATCATCTTCGCCCCCTTGACATTTGAAACCTGTATGACTTTTTCCCCTCAAAACGCCGTGAAGATATTTTAAAGAAAGGTATTTATCAAACAGCAGTGGCCCTTTTTCACCTCTATTGTACAGACACGCACTGTGCCAATATCATCATTTTTCAAAATATCTTATTTTGTGTTTTCTGGATGTCATCTAAATTTTAAATTAAAAGAGGGTGAGTAAATTATGAGAAGTTTTATTTTGTGGTAAACTCATGACTTTTCATACAAACAATTATAGCTTGATAGTTCACAGAACTGTCACAGGGGTTCTGACACTGTTTGTATGATGGTGTGATGTTGTGATTTAATTGTGTGGTGTTAATTTGAACAGTTCACAAAAGAAAGTTTTAGAAAGTAATACTATCAATGTAAAGAACCTTTTAAGTTAAAATTGTTTTTCGTCATATAGTAATTTAAAAGAAATAAATGAACATAAGAGTATATTTTTTAACACTGAAATTAACAGCTCAGATGTTGCTCTGTTCAAGGTAAGATACTTTGAAAAAAATTTTCCATTACTAATTACGAATCAGTTTTAAAATACTTTGAATTATTCTCTTTTTCTGCAGAACACAAAAGAAGATATTTTGAAGTAAGGTTGTGCCTCTGCAACAGAAGTATTTAAAAGATCTTGCTTGTATGTTTATCTTATTTGGGCAAAAAAAAATTGAAATTCAAGGCCGAATCAATTTGGAACCAAGATTCAGGCTTTTTATCAGTCGGCTCATGGTTTTGGTTAGTGTCACTTACCCTGCCCTGTCCAGAGGCTGATGATCAATCTGTATTGAGCTCATAGGTACTCTACACAATGACAACTGCTAAATGTCACAAAATATCACAATTCAATACATAGGGCTTGAGCAAAATATCACTGTTCTCTTTCAGACTCTAATGCACTTTAGATTCTCTCGACAGAACATGTTTTTTGTGGACAATTGGTCATTAACGCTTTGTATTTGTTTGAATGCGTGGCCTTCATTTGTTCTAAAGCTCATGGTGTTGCTCGCTTTTAAAAACCAGATGCGGCTGATAGGACAAGCAGACTTTATAGACAGAAAGTATGAGACAAATAATAAACAGTCATAGACCTTTAGAAATAAATAATTATAAAATCATTCACAAAGCAATTTGTGAAGTTATTGAACTGTAAAACTGCTTAATGTGGCTTCATAAATCACAAAATAAACAACTTAAACAAATTAAATGGATTTTTTTAAATGGATGTGTTAAAATATATGAGAAAAAATCCAACAGTTCATTTCTCTAAAGATTAAATTATTAAATATGTTTATGCAACAAAAGAATTCACTAACACATATATATGTGTAATGAACAGAAACATTTTTCATGAATTCTTATATAAATATTTGACTTGCTCAGATGTATTTAATCTTTTTAACCTACGTATACACAAAATGTTAACATTATTTGTACCTAAATTTAAAGCTTTAAAATATGCTTTTTTATGGTAAATTGTTAAATTTAAATAAACTTTTAAGTTTGAAGGTCTTTTCAACCTGTGTGCTGTTCTTTTTTATGAAATACATAAAATGTTGCACTACTTTTTCTGTTCTGCAGAATGTAATAGATACGATATCTTTAAAAAAAAATGTTGTTCTGATCCACAAATAAGCCTGCATTGTTAGTTAAGAAACTGAAACAGTTTAACTTCGTTTGGTTAGGTAAAGTATCCGGTTGCAGTCGTTCTTAAAGTGACGGTTCACCCAAAAGTTTTAATTGTCATCACTGCAGCAGTATGAAAAAAAAACTCAAAAGAAGATATTCTGAAGAATGCTGTCTCCCATCCCTACATTCTTCAAAATACCTTTTTTTCTCTTCTGCTTATAGAAAGTCATACAAGTTTGAATTGAGAATAGAGAATATGAATGAAGATAGGGTGAACAATCACTTTAAGGTGGCTAAGTGGAAAGGAATATATTCAATTCAGTCCCTTTTCATAACAGCCTTTTTTAAGACATGGATATGTCAAAGAAACCCCGAAAGACAGAGTCTAAAAGATGCACTGTCTATGAACGGTCACTGTAAAAAAGCGTTCTTCAAAACTTTGTTTTTCACAGAAATAAAATGAAGTAAATAATAATTTTATGATTTAATTCTTATTCCTTTAACACAGTGTAATCATTATTTCGTTATTGCGTTTTTTCCGACTCAGTTCATATCAGCACGAAGTTCAAAGCCAAGGCCGGTGGACTGCTTTTCCATGCCGGGCTTTGATCTCCCTCTCTGTTCTTTTTTCGCTCTAAAGTAAAATATCGCCTTTGACACGTCTGACCAGAGGCATCATTGATTAAACCGTGCACTTGACTCAAATGAGCAATGCAGTTCAACAGATCTACAAACAGACTCCACGCTCAGCAGATCTGAGGTCTCCTCTGTCCATCTTTCATGCCGCACGTCATCCACCCAGTTAACCGCAGCAAATAACCGTGTATTTAATGTTATACATACAAACTAGCAAAGCATTAGGAAAAAATGGCCTCATGGGGTCATCCAATAATTAAAGAGGATAATGTGTAGGAGGTGTTGCAAAGCAAACAGATGCTCCGGTGAGTAAAAAAACGAACAAAGCAAAACTCCTCCACAGCTTCGTTCTTTTTTGCTTATTGAAAGAGCGAAAAGATACCTTAGCTCAACAAATCCGAGTCCCCGGCTTGCACGGCCCTGTTGTTGAAAGTCTATTGTGCGCTTCGATCCGTCTCACGCAATCAGCCTCGTTCAAGGAGATTTGGGCGAACCATTGATTTCTACCAGAGAGGCAGCCCGCAATGGCCTTTTGTAGAAAATGATCATTTTCAGATTTCTGAAGCTGTACAGGCTCTCCGAGGATGGCTTTACGGCCATGCCATCTTAGAAGAAATAAAACAAGATGAATTAGTATATAAAAAAATAAAACAAAGCAAGCTGAAAGACTGCTTTTCTTCTTTGGGTGTAATGGATTGAATAACGCACAACTGGTGGTTTATCAACCATTGTTGACCTTGCTTCTGTGGCCGCCAGTGGATTTTTATGTCTAGTAAAACATGTTATTTAGACTGTTTCAAAGCAAAAACATAAACAAACATTGCGTGCTTTTGTGGCATAGACTTTTGGTACATATCTACAAAGTCCATATAGATCTGAGAACAAGAAAAAGAAACAGCTTGGGATTCTTTGCTCTGCCATTTAGGCCGATATCGACCCTCTAAAGTAAAGTAGATTTATGTAAAGTTTACATAATAAACCGTAAAACAGTTTACGTAAATGTACAAACAGTACCTAAACAGTAATTTGCGAACCTTGTAAAAGAAAAGGTTAGTTAGATAATATATTTCAAATGTGTAAATAAATCAGCCGGTCCACCAATTTTACATTAAAAGTAAGAGCGCAAACACCAGAGTCACATTTATGCTGCTCTGACCAAAGTGTGCCTATATTTCTGTCGTGCAACGTAAGTGTAAAGTCATGATAAACACAACTGTCTGAAGTTTGAACGTTCACACAACTCGCTGTAAACAGTCTCTGGTCCTTGCCTTTATACAGATTCAATGGGAATGTATAACAGCGTTAAGTAATGTTGCAGATTTTTCATCAAAAATATATATATCAAAATTAATCAGTAACACATACCAACCTTATATGAGACCATTGATTTTTTTGTACATCACATCAAAAAATCTGACTTATAAAACATTTATGTAACCAAGTAAATAAGTGTTCTCATGTCATGTAAACATGTTACTCTGATGATGTTTTTGTTGGCGTGTAAAGGTAGTCATTGAAACCAATGCACAAGATGAATATCGGATCCTGGTATACCTACAAACCCCAAGCAAATAATCAACAAGTCAAATCATTGTATCTCTATTCTGGTACAATCCGGCCTAAATAGCTTTTGAAAATCAAAGTTGTATGTTACAAAATGTGGTATGTTAAATAGAATCAACCAAAACCTGAAGGGCAGAACGATGGACACTCAACATCTTGTCACGTCCCATTCAGTTGTCAACTTGTTCATCAAATTTTTTATTCAATAAAATAAATACAGAATTAAACCAATTCTGTATTGTTCAACAAATAATTGAAAATAAATGAAAATAAATATGAATAGCCACTAGCAAGCATCATATTAACTAAAGAGTCAAAAATCTGAATCTGCGTTTAAACTAGATTCAAAAGCTTGTTAGGTGCAGTTTAAAACATTATACAGTAATATTACATTATAATGAACTTCATTTCACCGGGACTATTTCCTCCAGATATGGTTACAAAAAGCTGTCACAGGGCATCATTTTCCGCACAGGGCACTTCACCAAGTGTAATTTAAAGTTAACAGAAACATTTAAGTGTTTTTTCCCCCATCTGCTTGGAAATCTTGTGATTACACAGTCAGTTGCGAGGATCTAATTGCATTGAAAGATGCCTGCGAGCGGCGCGAGAAAAAAATCCATTAGCATATTTGAAAAGTCTACACATAACCATGCAAATTCCCTTTGAATTTTAGAAGCGACAGACAAGTGAACGTACTGTGCAATTATATCTTATTACCATACAGACCAGCACGCAATGCTCTCCATCCACCTGCCACCCACCATCCCACTCCCACATGCACATATACTCAACACAGATGCACAGATCCAATGTTCCAATAATGAATAATATTGTGAAATGAAGTGTTATGAATTCATAATGAAATATATGCGTCTAGAGCTTTGAGAAAAATCCTTACATGCAAGGTTACTAAAGAACACTATTCTTGTTATCCCCGCCATAGGATTCAAGCGCACACACACACACACACACACAGGCCTGTACACTAACTCACATCGTCTCGTTGTCGACATCTTAACTCCCAGCAGTCTCTGCGGCATTGACTCACTGTAATCTATTTCTCAGCGGGTCTCTGACACAGTCTGATCAGCTCCACTACTCCACTACTCCACACATCCAGGCTCAGTCCACGGCTCTCAGGAGAACATATGTCTTCTTAAATGACATAAGTTGTTAAGCCAAGTTACTCTGATCACGGGTACCGCTGCCTCAGTCCTTAATCTTAACTTGTAGTTTTTTGGAAGGAGGTCATAAGTGAGAGTGAGTCATTTCACTGTTGAAAGCGAAACGCTTTGCCCAACAACGTGGCATATTATGTAATAAGGATTAACGTTTGGAATATGGTGAGAGTAAATGCAATTGTGATATTTGTCCTGTGTATTTTGATGTGTATGAATCTTAATAGATCATTGAGAAGTAACTCTGTGAACAATATTCCCAGTGACTAATAAAAATGTATATACTTATAAAAATGAACTTCAAGTACATTTTTAAAGGGTTATAGTCTGTGCCTGAGGCCATAGAAATCGAAAGGGTGCAATAATGTTTGGTTCCAGGCATTCTTCAGAATATCTTTTTGTGGCCGGTGGATGAATGACATGAGCCTTTGAAATATATGTATTTGTATTTAACTCTGCATTTTGTTGTGAACTTTCACATTTGTTCTAAGGAACATTTAATGTAACTGTGACTTTGGAAAAATAATGGTAAAACAATTATTAAAGATTTTTTAATGCCCTTCAAAGTTAACGTTTCCAGCAACCCACTCCAAACAAAGAACTAAGGACCAAGACTCGAAATACAAGTAACGTTGTACGGGAATTCATAAAGGAATGTCAAGTAAGACTTTTTATGTTAATACGTCAATTTGGTCTCTCACTGTATCTGTTGTCCTCTTGAGCTTTAAATCAGTTTATTTTCACAGCTTAGTAAAATGTAATGCTCCTCATTTCTCTGCCGCCGTTAAGAATAAAAAAAGACTTTAAGAAAAAGAGGATCTATTTTTATGACATGCTTTTTTCCTAGCGTACCTAAACATGGCTCATTAAAAATTGTTATTTCCCTAGAACCTCCTTAGACAAAATGTGCAAAAGAAGCTTTGAATAAGTCTCTCATTTCATGAGATGAATGGGCTTTTTTGCTTATTACTTGCCTAATGTTTGTGGCCTCAATAAGCTGTTTTTAAGCACATGCACACACAGACTTTTGCTCCTTGACACATAACCAGAATTAAATCTTTGAAATTTTGGAATTTTGGAATTTGGAAGTTACTAAAAACACTTTCTTTAACTATATAATATACAAATTAATATATTATTTAGGACCATGTTAACTCATAAAATTAAAAATAACAATACATTTGCATGATAATTGTATAGATAAAAACTAAAACCTAGCTTCCTTGGCAACGTCATTTCAACTACATTTTTGCATGACCCTTTGCATGTTAATTAAGGGTTTCAAAGAAGACGTACAACACACATTTAAGAGCTCCAATAATACAGATCATATTTCATTGTTTTCATTGATTCATATTTGACAATTTGCCCTTGGGTAAAACTCACTTCAACTTATTACTTTACAAATTTTCAAGTGGTTGAGATTACTTATAACTTTTAAGACATAACAACATGAAAATAAGCCAGATAGCTCCCGCAAAACATGTGGCGTAAATATTGCTTACTATAAACCTAAAAAAAACGTTTAAAATCACTAAAAAAATTTTTTAAAGTTGAAAATATTAAAGTATTCCCAATACTTTAAAGTGGTCCCAAATCCAACTGTTGATTCCTATGAAATGCACAAATATTTTAAAAAGTATTTATTTTAAAACATATATATTTGTTATTAATATTATTTTGGGGTGATTTAAAAAATATTTGAGTTAATCAGGTTTGATATTTTTTCCCAAAGGTACATATATAAAAATACATTTTAAACAGTATGCATTTCAAAGCTTTACCATGTACTTATTTTTTCTTTTTACAAATAGTTTCATGTAAAAACACAGTAAAACTAAATTGAAGTGTTGACCAATTTTGATGAGCTTGAGTAATGCGAAAACTTTTCAGAAATTAGTCAAAAATTATTTTAGTATTTAACCATTAAAACTTGGGTTAATGTTAT
The DNA here is from genome assembly GCA_033220385.1 of Triplophysa yarkandensis. NCBI lineage: Eukaryota > Metazoa > Chordata > Actinopteri > Cypriniformes > Nemacheilidae > Triplophysa > Triplophysa yarkandensis. The sequence continues at coordinate 8,452,658 of CM065658.1, read as the reverse complement.
CAGATGTCTTTGGGGTGAGGCTCAAAAGAAGTAAGATATTGTAAATATCAAAATTTCTATATTCACTTCAGAAGGCCTTTACAATCCTAGGGGGCTATCACCGTGTAAAGCAGTTTTTCAATCGAATATTTGGGGATTCAAAATCTCGGCCCTCATACACTATAAAGCTTGAAAGCACCAATATATATTTGTTATTAAAACTTTGACTCTATTCATCTGAATCAAAATGTATCAACCAGGATGAATGAAGGGTGAGTAAAATGTAATTCGGTTTTTGGATGAATTAACACTTTAAAGATTTCAAGTAAATACAGAATACACTTTTCAAAATATCAATTTTTTTAACAGAGCAAAAATATAAAGTTATGTTTCCTTCTATGGTTGTCAGTGGGGTCCAAGAACTGTTTGGTTACAATCACATTACCAAATATCGTTCTCTCTGTTCGTCAGAAAAAAGAAATGTATATAGATTTGACACTCAAAGGTTCAGCAAATGGTGAAATATTTTTTTATTTTGACTTAATTATCTCTTTAAAGCAACAAATCTATCAATGTTAAAAGTACCCCAAATGGCATCTAAGTTCAATTGAAAACTACAGTTCATCAACATTATTTTTAATATGGTCACATTACTACTTTTGTGGGGGCGTTTATTACTCCATTACCTAATTGATGGAATCAGAAACCATCTTTCTCATGACATATCAAGGTGTAAATCATCAAAAAACAACAAGAGTGTTTCGATATCTGTCTCTCACCGCTGTATCCCAAATGAGGCAGGTGATAAATCTATACAGAGGCAAAACACCGAAAGGCTCAGTTGGGCAACACATCAGTCATCGGTTAAAGAGCATGCCGTCTTTTCTCTAACGCCTTTGTCTCTTATTCTCTTTTGTGACTTAACTTTGTACTGGCTGTTTGTTCTCCCCGCTTGCAGTTTGAATTAAACTTTTATAACTTACGTCTGTCTGCTGGATTCGACGGATGCCTAAGAGGAGCTGGTGAGAAAGAACTAGGTCACGATTGCATCTGTTTCGCATTAAACAGGACTGAAGGGTCTTGCCAGTATTGATGGAGGAAAATACGGATCACCTGATGGCAAAACAACCACTATGATCCTCTTTGATTCAAATGAGCTTCATTAAACGGGCCAGTCATTAGTCAATGACACAAATCGACTCGGCACGTCGCCGCCTTTTAAGAGGCGAAGGAAAGGAGCGGTCGTCTGAATGCATTCGAAAATCCAAATGAATAAGATTCCAATATTAATATTGCCTTTCGTTAGAATGACAGACACGCTTATCTCCCGAGACATCAGCTGTGTTGGCATTTCCTTGAAGTCTATTAGCACCAGCGTGTCTCTGCTGGTCTTTCACAGTTTAAAGAGATCGAGCAGTGTCAGAGGAAATTAGTGACTTGCGGTCTTAATCTGTCCTAGCACGCTGTCTTTATGACCGACTCGAGAAGGAGTGGATGGCGGTGGCCCATGTTGGCCGGATCGCATGCTGGGATTGATTTGGAATTGTGTCTTTTGTGTCGGATACGGTTAGTTCAGCCTCCAGACTGCCACACGGCCATCACGGTGGTAATTGATCTGTGAAGATCGTTGAGAGCGACTGGCAACTCCCACCCGATCGTAGACACTTTGAAACACCAACACGAAATCTCAATTGACTCCGGGACTTTCAGCGACTCCCTCACTGTTGCTGTTTGCGCCTTCTTGATGGCGTATTTGTGTGTCGGTGTGTAACCGAGGGGCTTATGGGAAGAAGGCATTGATGCATTGGCCTCGGGCCTTTTTGCTAATCAGGTTGTGGGTAATATCATCCGGTGACCTTTTCTCTTAATAACAAATTTTTCGCACAGCTTAATCCCTGTACCCCTCCTTTCCCGTCGTAGCGTATCTCATTCCCTCACGCTCTTTTCTTACCGTCTCTCTCCTGCGTTACTTCAAACACGGCATAATCTTTTGTCTCTGATTACATTTGTTGTAAGAGGAAAGCAGCTCTATAATTCCGGTACGGAGAGGAGGTCCTGTGATTTCATTTTCTTTGGCCTTGTCAGGGGGCATTTGAGAAAGGAAATCTACAACTGTACTAAACATGCCAATGTATGCATTACATCCGTCTCGTCTACTCATCATTATTTTGTTGTGTAAATTGTATTATTAATGCATAGAGGTCCCTTCAGTTGACATCTATTACAAATATGTAACACAATACAATAAGGTTCTATTTGTTTACAATCGTAAATGCTTTAACTGATAAGGTAACAAAAAACATTAACTTTTTGGGCATATATTCATTTTTTTAATGTTAGAGCTTGTCATTGCGGTTATTTATGTTAGTTCATGGTGTGTCAACTACATTGAAATATTTTCATCGATGTTGTTCTTGGAATTTGTTGTTCTTGATTTTATCATGTAAATCGGCCCAAAATATTAAAGCCGTTTTAATTTTTATATTTAAAAAAATGTTAAGTCATGTTAAAATTAATTTAATTAATGTGGAACTGAAAAACATTATGTAATCCCATCAACACATCAGTGTTATGTTTTAATCCTTTTTCTGACTCTCATATAATATATATAATATATAATCCATTGTATGTTAACATGTATGAAAAAGTTGAAATCTTGTGTTATAAAAACACACATCAAATATTATGACAACACTGGTTATCAAAACTCACACGTGAAAGTGTTACGTTGAATTATATATTAGCTCATGTTGGATATTTCCTTGCTCCTTATTTCGAGTACTTGCTATCGATTAACGCTGTTTTGGACCACATACGAGTTATTTCTTTCCCACATCTTCAGTCGATTCGGGGCCCTTCTTCATGCCCAAACAACAACAACGACGGTCCAATTAAAACAACAAATGCCATATTCATGAGCCTATCGCGCATACCCGTAATGGATTATTCAATAATTCATTAGCGATTAAAGTGAGTAATTAGTATTGAGAGGAGTATGATAAAGCAGCGTGTTGAAGGTCAGAGAGGACCTGATGGAAAGCAGCCTCACTCATTGGGAGGCAGCTTGCCATCCACTGAGTCAGTGCACCCTGCTAATGAGAACATAATGTAATCACAATGTGCCTGAAGGTCAACGTGGGGCTTTGAAAAATATTCCTCTTCCTCACTATGAGAAACTAAACTCAGCCAGATTCAATTAAACCTCGTAATCTGGGGGCAGATACACTTCTGGGGTAAAAACGAGGGGAAACGGGCTAAAGCTGTCAAATTCAAGGGCAGAGATAAAATGTCACACTTTGGGACACTTTATTTCTCAGAATAAATGTTGAACTTTAGTACTGTATTCACATTCGTCACCTAGTGAGAGTAAATCATGATTTGTGATATGATAAGCATTAACAGTTTATTTAAATATTAATCAGTCTATATTGAATTTATCAAAATGATACATAAATATTCACACAATGTTCATAACTAACATTATTGAGCATTTTTATGTAGAGAATGGTAGATAATTTGAATGGCTTTATTTTCAGGCTTTATATACCATGGTACGTTATCTGCTAAAGACGACATGAGACACAGGGTAAGAAGCAGCTGTTCAGTTCTTTAGGAAAGCATTAACTGGCATATATGACATATCAAATTCATTTTAATGATGTGGATTAAAAATTAAAATGGTTCACCCTGCAAATATATATTCATAAAATTATTATTAAAAATCATCAATATTTAGATCATATTATTTACTAAATGTATTATTAATTCATAATACGTATTTTATAATGTAGGTCTGAACTCTCTTTTCTTTTCTATAACACAAACAGTGATTCATATTGGATATCTAAGCTGCTGTCCTTCAATTGAATTAAATTGAATCGAATTGACCCAAATCAAAATGAACTGAACCAAACTTAATCAAATCAATTCAAATGTGTTCATGTGGTCATTGTTGTAGCCTTACGTACATTATCAATAAGTATGTCAAGTATTATGTATAAAAAGAACTTGTGTGTCTGTTAACATGTGTGTAAGGTTTATTTTGATATTTTTATGGATTAACTAAAGTCATAAATCTCCCAGTGAGTAAGCCAGTGGTATGGAACTAAAACCCACTATAAATATATAGATGGGTCGGGATAAAGGTCTTTCCGGTCTGTTTATTAGTATTCTGATTCTGGATGAGTTTTGGCTGTAGTTATTATTCAAGTCAAATTAAGTAAAGTAAGGCTGTATTTTCATAACGCTACATGTGCTAAATAAATAAACAGATGTAAACCTAGGCACCAGACATAGGGGCAATTTTACAAACCTATACATAGATAACTGTATCTAACTATACATTAACTATAGATAAACTTTATAAGCACTATACACAATACTGTGCAAGATGTGCAAAATTTGTGCAAATTAGGTATTTAAGGTTAAACCAAAAAGTAGTGTAAGTTTGGATAACGTGCAATACAATACAAATATTTTTATGTGGTTATGAAAATAATAGTAGGTTGCTCATTACAAGCGCCTGGCATTTTCAGACGTTGAAAGTACTTGGTTGGATTATAAATCATGACAAATCATAACGTCTTAAAAAAATATAAATAAAAAGTCAATATTTTGGAAAAGGCAATCTGTATTTGTAAAGAAAATGAATGACTGTAATAAACTTCAATAAAAAAGTCAGGCTGTGACGATAAACAAGAATTTCATCTTACAATAAAAAAACAAGATAAAAGGTAGTTTTCCTCAAGAGACGATACCTCATTTTCTCGGAGTGTATTAAAACAGGGAAAATATTTTGTTAAATGGCGAGTCACCTTTTTCTGAAAACATTCAGGAGTGATGAATGGTATTTCATGGAAAAATACGGTCAACCAAAAACACTTTCTCCGCTATTATAGCAACCCTGCAAATATGGTTCCATTTCCGAACTGATCATCGAACGCAAGACCCTTTCAAAATGGAATTGTACCTCAGAAGGATAACTATAGGCTAAATATAGATGAAAGATTGTGAGTCTACAGTGCATAGAGATGCATTAGAAGATGAGGATGGCAATTATGAGCCAAGAGATGATTCTGGCTCTCACAGATGCACAGACGCACACACACAGGTTCACAAAACACATCCCAACACTCCCAGCCTAATTACAAGGCCACGCAATAGCTCTCCTCGGGGAAGATTATATAGCTCTGTTTCTGACAGGTAAAAATTAGATACCTAATGGAATGGAAGCTTTCTCCGAAGAAGACGACAGTGGAAAAAATTGTACTTTTTAATTTAAAAGCCCCTTAAATTAGATTTTAATTTGGAGAGTAGCATGAAGGAGCTAATAGACTAAATCAGCTAGTTTTTGGCCTCAGTTTATTTCTCTCTATGTGTGTGCGTGTGTGTGTGCGTGTGTGCGTGTGTGTGTGTGTGTGTGTGTGTGTGTGTGTGTGTGTGTGTGTGTGTGTGTGTGTGTGTGTGTGTGTGTGTGTGTGTGTGGGTGGATGGATGTTTGTACGATTGGTTCACTTTTCCTCCGTGCTTAAATTTTAATGAAGGCTGTTCATTAACAGGCCTAATTACAAAACTTTGAGATCTCCCTCATCAGCCCTGTCACAGTCAAGAACTTCTGATGGAAGATTTCGAAGGTCTCCTCGAGCAGTGATTCTCAGCTGGTGGGTCGTGACCAGGTAATAGGTCTGTTCTGATAGGGTCACAGATTTTAGGAACTTAATCCCAATATAGGGTAAGAAAAATTGCATGGAAAAATGTTTACGTTGTGCATCATCATGTAATCTGTACTAGTGCGTGTGTCAATGAAGCTAAGTGTGGATCGATCTGGTAACATGTTTAAAGTTTAAGGGTAGATCCCAACTGGTCCACAAACTGGTCCCCCAATGTACCCAAAAGGTGCAACATTATTTCATGTTTGAAATACCTAAAGTAATAATAATAAAAGTAATTTTGTAGACTGTTCACAATCAAAACCAAGAAAACTTTGTTTTTGCCAGACAAATTATTTAGTTATTTTTAGTTATTAGGTATAATTAGTTATTATTTATCATACAGTTGAAAAAAATAGTTTTTTTTCATTTACTATTTATAGGTTTACTTTAAGGTAAAAAAGTTTAGTTTTGGCTATGTACAATATTTCTAATTAAATTTAAATATAAAAAAATCTTTCTTCTGCGTTTCTATTCGCATTAATTTGCACATAAAAAAGTTTTTTCCTAAAATACTGCAATACTAACATGTGTTTATTTAAATTAAGCAAAACAAAAGTTGTATTTGAACATGTATATTAACGAAAATAAACTTTTTATGAAAAGTAAATATTTTTGTGACACTCTTTTCTTGGTTTTGCTTTGCCAGTCTTTCACATTGCTGCTGAATGGACTGCTGAGAATTGATGTTATTTAAATTTAAAAGACACAGAAGACACTACTATAATAATGCAGATTCAAAAAAATGTATAAATTAGATATTATGAATCTTAATTTTTGAATATCAAGACCAAAGTCATGATTTCACTGTTGCTGATCTTTATATTTCAAAAATTTAAATGCCATATAAGGTTTATTAATATAAAACAACCTTTAATTTAGAAACGAGTATATTATACCTTCACGAGATTGCCTAAAAATTTAAGATATTTGTAAACGGGATAAAAATTCACTTGCATTGGTCTTCTAGCTATTCGATTAAAGTGAATTTTTTCAAAATTTCTTTTTTGTGTTCGGTAGAAGTTTGAAAGTCATGGAAGTTTAACTTGAGGGTGAGTAAATGATTTTACTTCTACTTTATGACTTTTTCATTATTTTCAAGGACTAGAATGTTTTTTTTATGCTGGGGAATGTAAGGCTTTCTCTATACAGTTTCTATTAAACAAATGTTATAGAGTACAAACACAAATTCTGACTTGCATCCCCATACACGATTTTATTACATAGCTAATAGTATTTTGGTGGACATTCAGTCATTTTATGGAATCTGCGCCAAATTGTGCAGATGTCTATGTTGCTCAACATGAATGGAAAACTATGAATAAAATAACACAAAGTAAAGGAGACCCAGACAGTCGCACTTGCAGGCATGATAAACACGGCTTGTGCAGACCACAAATGTGTTTTGTTCTGTAAATTGCTGGCTACTAAAAGCATGAAATTGTTGACTTTCAAGGTAAAGTCAGAAAGCAAAATTGCAGTTTATGGTTATTTTAACACAATGCTATGCCTGATTTTAGGGACATTTTTTGTTTATTTTTGTAAAGTAAGCATGAATTTCGTCTGAAGACTCATCTCATTGTAATGGAGGATGCATATAATGGTATTTTGTAGGTGGTTAAATTATGGTTTCCAGCAGATGATATCAGTGTGCCAATAAGGCATCCTTGCCATGCCAGTTTCACAAGGCATGGAACGAAACCAAACCAACACCAACCAGCAAAAAACAACTCAAACCAAGAAAATCTAAACAATAAAATACTTAAACTTCTATATTATTTATTTGTTATGACTTGTATGATACTGCACAGCTCTTCTTTGCATATTGGAATAAATGTGCAGTGTCTCCATCATCAGCTGCCACATCAAATGGCCTTTCTATCTTAAGTCATGAGTAAGGATCTTACAAGCTGAATGTTCTAAATGGGAGCTTAATAGGCATTACCATGGTAACTAAATGAATTAAATAGGCCACTGAGTTCTTAGGATATTTCTGTTTAACAACCCTATTAGCCCAGTAATGTAATGATCAGTGATGGGCAGCATATATACTTTGTAATTTATGTTTGACTAGATTGTCATATTTGGTAAAGCAAGAAATCATATGCTTTCCATCGTAATGGACTCATAAAGCTTCTATTAAAATATTCCATAAAATCAATACACTGAAAAAATGGGTTGTTGGAATTACTTTATTGTATATTGTACATCAGTTACACATTATTAAATTAAGTTGCTTTAACATAACTTTTCTTCAAATTTCAAGAGAATTGATTTTAAAAAAAACACAATTGGATAATATGAAACTGATATACATAATGTAAAAGGAGAGAATGATAGCCATCTGGGTCAAGTGCACATTGGCAGTTCTGACAGAATTGGTGAACTAGGCATGATGTGACAAAAAAGCATAACATTAAACTTTGTACTGTAGTTCTGCCACCCCTGCAGACCCACCATGAAGGCCAGTCCTACATCATGATCATCATTAATTAAAAGTTGTGGTGAAGAAAACTGGACATATATTTGGTGTTTTCAGAAATGTTAATGTCTTAAGCATTCTTATTAGTCCCATTAACTGTTCAGCTTAATGAAGTATGCACAGATAAATTAATATTCCTCAATTCAATCACACTGATTTTCCAGAAGACGCTAAAACTGAAAGTGAACCTAAGAGCTGACACAACAGAGAAATGATCATTTCAGCCCAAATCTATGGACCATATTTCAATATCTATGCCTCGAGGCTATATGTCAAAGGATAATGATGTCATTAACCATTACACATTCTTTTCAACAGTCTTTTGGGAAACTTTAGATTTATAAAGACAAGTCTGTCTACAATACTTGGTGAACAATATTATACTGTGTCTATAATATTTTGTATCTAAAGGAAAAGAGCTCATTTGACTTAATATTTATAATATCTGCTTTAAGACAAAGTCTGAGGAATACACCAAAATGCACAAATGAATGGTTTGTTAGAATAACTTTATTTCATCATGCACACAACTAAATATAGGTGTTTAAACATAACTTTTTTCAAACGTACGTAAATTGTGTATAACAACTTAATAATGTGGAACTGATGTACAAGTTATTCTAACAAGCAATTTTTTGTCAGTGTAATTTCATCAATACTATTGTTAATAACTATTATTCACCTTAATTATTAAACACTATAGTCGATTTAGTATCAGAGATGAATGAAAACCTCTTGCCTGTCACAATTCTCGCACTATAATAAAAAAATAGATCAATGTTCTCTGCCTGCTGTGCAAAACAGATGATTGTTTCATGTAAACAGAAAGAAAGAAGGCAAATCACAGTTAGCAGGTCCATATGTATGACGACATGTCTGAATGAGAGAAGCGCTTGTGTACGCTGTGTAATGTTCTTGTCTGATGTGTGCATTTGTCTGCTCCATCCTCTGAATGCACTCCTGCGAAAACGCCAAACATTTGCATGGAGACAGAAACAATCAAATATTGCTCAAATGAAATATGAGAATGAAAAATGTAGGCAATTTCTCTCCAAATCAAATAAACAAAAACACGCATCCATTCCCTGTAATACGGACCGGCTTCCTGAGGCGCTGGAGAATAAAGCTGGAGTGATTCAAAGGCAGAGATGGCGAAACACAAGTGGAGACGAAGCCAGAAAGACATGAGAGCTTTCAGAAGAGGGTTGTTCACACGACGCCAGAAGCTGCAGGCCTGCGCAACACACAGCGAGCTGGAGGATCTCAGAAACGATGGCAGCTCAAGCCGCAAAAACACAAAGGTTAGACTGTGCCAGCGGGGTGTGTGTTCACTATCAGAACAGAAATGAAATTTCTGGCTGTGAAGATATTCAGAGACACGCATGTTGTTAAAACTGAGTTTTATTTAAAACCTGAATTAGAATTAGATTTCAAGCTGGTTAGCTGCTTCTTAGTGGTTTATTGTACCCTTTACAGACACTGAAACAAAGGGGATGCTGGAGTAACTTAATATTATTATGTTCATCATAATTAGATTTTTTTACACATTTTTATATAAATTTAAGTTAAATCAACTTTATGTATCATGTACGATGGTTTCACACTATCAAATTAAGTTACTTTAACATACGTTTTTTGGAAATTAAAAAAAAGTTACTTTTAAACAACTTTTACACAAAAACTTAAAAAAAAAATATCCTCCCTATATAAATTTCATATAATTAATATGACTTTTCTTTAACATAAAATCTCTTGAAATTTGAAGAAAGTAATGTTTAAACAACTCAATATCATCATATGCATTGATTTCACATAATTAAATAAAAAACATTTTGTTGATAATTTATATTGAAATTTGAAACGTTATGTTTTGACAACTAATTTATATTATGTTCATTTTTCTCACAAGATAACATTAAGTTCCTTTGATTACATTTTTCTTGATTTTTAAAAGGTTATATATAAACAACTTAATTTAATCGTGTAAACCAAATGCACGTGATAAAATTAAGTTTGAAGTATTTTTTTCAGTGTACTCGCAAATACATTGTAGATTGTACATTGGCTGAGAGAGCCGCAGAGAGAGACAGAGAAAGAGGTCATACTCTATCCTCTTGTTTCAGAAACCCTGTTAGTCAGTTGCTGGTGTTGTACCAACCACATCTGAAGTTGTCGGCATTCATCAGACAGATGTAAACCGTGCAGCGGGCGAGTTCTTGGCCTCACTGCAGGTCAAACTTTGCACAGCACACAACTCATAAGATGTGACTGCAATCAAGGGAATAATGAATATGAGATTTCTTTCCAATCACAACATCACTTTGCATTTGTGAAACAACCTAATACATCCATCAGCTTAAACCTACAAACAGTTGCACACAGGACACCTAATGAGAACCTCAATTAGCAGGAAGCGCACCGCCATATTAACCCCCATAAATGCTTTTATTGCGTTGCCGGAGAATCTGATTTGTTGATTAGAGGGGAACTACGAAAACACGGCGCATTCATGCTTTCCATCTGGCATCATAATTAAATGACGATTCTGGGAACAGGAAAGGTCTTCCAATCTGAAGTGGAGGTTTGATTAAAGATTCATAATGCATACCCTTTATCCATGCATACTTACGGGGACCTCGGATGTTACGTGACCGCCTTAAATGATTTTCGAGTTGATGCTTTCCCCCTAATTATCTGCAAATGCGTTTTACTGATGGAGGAGGAAGGAAGCTAAAAAACCGAGTTGATGTTCAGAGAATGTACACACTGCTTTTTTTAGACTTTGGCCTTTAAGAAACACTAAGAATATGATGGTGGGCGTTTCCACAGATTCACATGGGTAACATCATAAGTGTGAAAAGGACTTAAATACAGTTAGCTGTTATATTCCCCCCACATGCGCACAAATTCAAACAAACAAATTGAGCAAATTCTATTGAGGACTACTTCCTCGGCTATTTTCAAAACATGAAACATACCCCTTGTGGATGTATATATCGATTATATTTTGGGGTCAGTTGTGGTCTGATGGTTAGAGAGTTGGTAAGCAGAAGGTTGTGGGTTTGAATCCCAGTGTCAGCGGACAATGACTGAAGTCGCCTTTAGCAAAACATCTAACCTCTGTTTACTATGCAGTGATGATTGACTTCTGCACATTTTGTAGATCGCTTTGGATAAAAGCGTCAGCCAAATGAATAAATGTAAATGTAACTGTAAATGCACATTTTTTCATTTCTTTACGACAATATATTGCCAATTATGTTTTTTGTTCTACAAGTGTTATTGGTTAATAAAAGCTAATTTTCCCCTGTATCGCTTTCTGCAACAGATCAGGATCGACATGTACTGTCAATAAATAGAAGACAGAATAATGCTATTTATTTGTGCTCTCTGTGTTTCTAAAATGTAGGAAGTTAAACTTATTAGATATTCAACATTATTAATCGCTATAGAAATTAATGATATTCAGAATGTAAAAAATTATTATTTATTAAACATAAGAAATTAGTTCATGCAAATTAATATTACCACCAAATTAACAGAAATAACTGTGAATTATTAAAAACAGGGGTGACCCCTAAGACAGCATCTGCGATCTTGACTTGTGAACTGCAATAATTACGTGTGGCTCAAATTTTAATATTTCTTACTTTTTTGTGCTCTACCTAAAAACAATAAACTACTGAAAATATAATTGTTTTGCATTTTAAACCCAGAACATGCAGTTGTTTGTATTCTGTTTCTTTTGTGTGTGCTTAGAATGGGTTGACGTAGGGCTGCAGGATTAATATTGAGAAATATTGCTCGGCCTAGTGAAATTATAATATTGCGACGGTTTGGATGATGTGTTTATCAGTGCTTGTTTGTTTATCAGGATTTGTTGATCATTAGGTAGTGCTGCCCTGTCTGATTTCACTATAAGTTTGAGTTGCTCATAACTTTCTCCTGAAAAAGCTACACCTGTAAAACTTATTATAATTATTATAAATGTAGTTAATTATCAGGAAAATCCTTGAGAAGGCTCTAAAAAAACACTGATAGATAAATATAAAGAAGAATATTCAGGTTTTTTATTGCGGCAGTTTAGCGCTTTTTGGGTGTTTTTGTGTAAGAGCACATTCTTGCGTTCAGATAAGGCCGCATTTAACCCAATTCACTAACGAAGTGCGCAAAAAAAATTCATTAAAAAAATCTAAAAACAAAAATCTCTGACAAGTAAACCAAGCTTACATGTGTTGAGTAACAACAAGTAGTTCATGCAAAATCAAACAGCTCAATTTATCGTTATAATCAGCTTAGCTATATCGTTTTAATCACTGGTTGTTATTGTATTGTTCAATAATTGTTTTTTATTAAGACCACAGAGGTCATTGTTGGCAGACTTACGTATTTCATTAGAAACAACACCAAAGTTTGATAAATCACATATAAGAAGGAAAAAATACTCATACTCGTAAACAATCAGGAATAGATTTGAGTCATGGTCTGAACACTCTGACGGACAAGAAGAGCTTGAGTCAGGCTAATTAAATTGACAACAACGTCTCATTACAAAAAATGCCATGTCATGCTCCCAATGTCCACTATTGATCACCGCTACACCGCAACAGATGCACTCGCACTCATACACATGCATATACACGTAGAGATATTGATCCCTATAATCTTCGTTTGCATTCTTTTTGTCTTCTGAATAGCTTTTATGTGTTCTATGTTCTACAGTGTTAGAGATGTAGTTAGAAGCATAATTTCTTATTATTATAACATGTAGACTTATATGCATCAGGATTCTGAGTAGGGTGAGCAAGCAACGTTACCGTATATATTCTCCATTGTTCTCAATATATTCAATCTAGAGTGGCTTCAACCAATCGGCCTGAGATCAGCATCAGTATGAAATCGATCAGGACCCACAATCTGACAAATCAATCTGGATGACGCTATCGCATGATGACGTCCATGATGATACTTTTTTGTTATAATCTATATATTACATTCTTACAGTTAAATGTGGCAAAAATATACAAATATTACAAAAACAACACCTACAGTACTTTGTCCGAAAAAAGTTCATGGTGATTAGAACGTACATATTAGTTTAATAAACTTGAAGCATCGCAATCGTTATTTGCCAACTACAATAATAAAAATCGGTACTCTTTATCGGAGGGATAACTCCCGATCGAACCTAATTCCTTATAAAAGCTTAACTTTACATCTTACAGTATGTAGAGAAAACAGTAGCTTTGTTTAGTTTTAAGTGTGGATGAGTATGACCCTATGTGTTCAATGACCCTGGACAATCCCTGGGCACAATGCCATTTCAACTTACGAATGAGTTAAATTTCATGAAATAAAACAACAAAGCAAAAATGTGATTACAAAAACAGTTTTCAGATGCAATGTACATTGTCTCCAGCAATAAAATAATATAAAATTGATAGTTTGATTAGAAGACGGCATTACACATATCAACTAAATTGTTAAACCAACGATTTTAAACAAAAGATGTGCGACACACTTACTCTGATTTGAGAAACAGTTGTTAGTAGCTAGTTAGTTTCTCAAACGATACATTGTGATATAAAATGGTTAACCAGTGAGCAATATCGTGTTTTGGGGAAACGCACCCCAGAGAAGTCAATCTCGAACCCTATTGAAGAACAAAAACACACAAGATTTCTGCAAGATTGGGGTGAAAACCTAAACACAGGTTCTCACATTTCACCTCTTTCACACTTTTCTTAGAATCTCCATATGTTCTCTCTCTCTCTCTCTCTCTCTCTCTCTCTCTCTCTCTCTCTCTCTCTCTCTCTCTCTCTCTCTCTCTCTCTCTCTCTCTCTCTCTCTCTCTCTCTCTCTCTCTCTCTCTCTCTCTCTCTCTCTCTCTCGTTTGACAGCACATTCATCACCTCCTCTATTTTAGGTGCTTTAATTAGCTCTGCACTTAAAGCTGCTGTCATTGTGCCGCTGTGGCACACAGCGTTCGTGTCAAGAGGCGCTCATGCATAGGCTATCCAGAACGTGTATGCGCCCATGTGGAGGTGGTGGGGGGGCTTCACCTTTACCAGCGGGGAGGAGATGAGGTGAAACGTACTTATCAACTCGTTCATTGGGCCTCAGTGAATTTGTTAACTTTTCTGCTTGAGAAGAATGAAAAGCAGCGGTTGTCTCACTTTTTGAGATTTTCACGTTCATATTGAATTATCAATATCACGTTTGATGTGTTTTCACTGGTGTCAAGTTTTTGGAGATCATTTGTTAATTCCTTTTTTGGTCTGAACATGGCCGCATTCTCAAAGCTTGAGAATCCCTGCTGGGCCTATGAGCAGATGAAAGCCTGAAATGTGTAAACTGGAGACAGAGAGAGAGAGAGAGAGAGAGAGAGAGAGAGAGAGAGAGATAAGTTGTTTGGAGTGGAATGTTTTGTACAGTAAATGGCACACATCCATTCTTGGATTTGTAGATTTTGTAATGACTGAGACTCTGTTTGCGTCGGAATTAAATACAATCCTTGGTGATTCGATTAAGGTAATCTGTAATACCTGGAGAATCTGTTAACATTTCAATCCATCACTATGACAGTTGCTTGGCGGGCAAAGAACTACCACCCACAATCCCTGGAAGTGTGAAGGAATGTGCAACGGAACCACAGAACTTTTTGAAGGAACCTCATGTCACAACATCAACCAAAATGAACATTGTCATTCTAACCAGTCAAAAGTGAATGTGCTGTCAATCACTAACCATTATCTCCGGTCACATGTGGAAAGGGATGTGAAAATAATATATGAATAAATGTAATTATATATATATATATATATATATATATATATAAATATGGTCCATTTTAATTGCAGGAATATCTGGGTCATGATCCCATGAAAAAAAATGATGTTTTTACTCAAAAATAAGTATGGCCTTACATAAAAATGAATATAATGAATATAAACAACATTAATAACCACAAAACTCAGGAGCAGGATCACAAAGACGAGAACAAACAAAGAACAAAGGAACACAATGGACAGGTGAGGGAACGGGACAGAGCATGGCAAACTGAGTCCAAGGGGAAAAAATTACAACGGGAACAAATAGAAAACCCAGAACGTTGACACCTAGTCATATATTCACAATCTTCT
Organism: Triplophysa yarkandensis; assembly: GCA_033220385.1. NCBI lineage: Eukaryota > Metazoa > Chordata > Actinopteri > Cypriniformes > Nemacheilidae > Triplophysa > Triplophysa yarkandensis. The sequence goes on along the minus strand of CM065658.1, from coordinate 8,437,347 downwards.
ATGACATCACAATATTTAAATTGTTGTCCTGTTCCCATATTTTTACACTTTTTTGTAGAATGAACTTTTTCACATTGAATGTTTAGGAAAAAGGTCGTTTTTTTCTTTTCACAAAGTATGGAACATTTTATATTGATGACTATTTACTAAAAACATAGCACATGAATGAAATGTACCAACAATTATAAAAAAACTGATAACATATATACATACATAAATTAGATTAAAAATTTATTTTTCCCTCATTTGAAGATTATTAAACAACATCCCATTTGTTATAAATCCAATTTAATTGCTAATCAAAAGGAATCACATGCTCAACTGTCAATCAACCACAGTGGTAAACTTAGCCGGTTCTATACGTCTTTGCCAAGAAACAACCATCTGTTCTTCATAGAACATGGCTAAAGTGATATACAGCAACATACAGCGACACAGGTCATATGAAGCACATCTGTTTCATCAATACAGATGACTTAAATATAAAAAAACTTTCTTGCAATTTTCTAACTTTTCCAACTAAACGGAAGACAAAAATGGCATCAATTACTCGTGTACACTCGCGACGGATGTCAAACTGTACGCCATAACAGCCAACTTGTGTGCAAGTATGTATTTTATTGCAGTGATAAAACCTTCTAAAACACATTTCCGGTCATAAAATAAACACAAAATTAGTAAACATGCTCTTAAAAATCTATAGTCCAAGCTGTAATCGTCCTCCCATAACAAGCTGTTCTTGCCTCTGTTGTGGCCTGCTAATGATTCTTGACATAAGAGAATATATTTTCATGACTAAGCAACAAGTATCACATTAAAAGTGTGAATCTGTGTCTTTGCACAGTGAAGCGTCCCATTTTAAAGCTCCCTTAGGTATCCATTAAAATATTAGGATTACCACAACCGTAGACTTGCATTTTCTGGGCTAAGTTGCGCTGCATTATTACATTGTTGTGAACGCATTGGGAATAGCATTTGTGGCCCGTTAGAAAAAGATTTACACACATGTCAGTCACGGTCTCTTGTGAGCATTGTAATTAGGTCACTGTTGAACGAATGTTAATCTAAACGCCGTGAATGTTCATGAGGAAGACGACATAATATCAAAGCGAATGTGGGAGTGGGACACGATTTAATTCATCATTTTAAACCGGTGTAACTTTCTTCCACCGAACACAAAAGGGGATATTATGAAAAATGTATAACTGGCACCATTCACTTGCGTTGGTTTTTGTTTGGCTACAATAAAGTAAATGGGCGCCACTGCGGTTTGGTTACACACTTTCTTCAAAATATCTTCTTCGTGTTCTTCAAGGTGACGTCAGACACGTTGGTGTACAGTCTCAGTTCTATTCTTACATTGTATTGCAAGAGTTACATCCAAGTTACCTTACAGTTGGGTGGTATAGGGAAAAACCTCAGGGTGATTTTTATTTGGGCAAACTATCACTTTAGGCTGAAGTGTCTTGACTTTTTGTCTTGACTGAAATTGCAAACCTCTCAACCCTTGCCCATCATGTTTTAAGAGAAAGGATGTCAGCACAGAACAACAAAGATGCATTCACCAATGCCTTTCTATGTATTTTAACTGCAAATCCTAGTGATAACATCAAAATGCCTATTTATCTGCATATACAATATTAAGTGAATATTAACACCAACCATAAAATAGATTAAACATTAGATAAAAACTGAAAAGCCGACAGACCCCTTGTAAGGACACAAGCCCTTAAATGGACAGATATTTAAGCGTGATTGACAGATATATGCAGACTACATTTTCCATCATTATATTTGATGGAATAAAGTGTGGCAACTAATTTAGCTGTAATGCACGCGTGAGTCCATTACTTTTTTCGTCTCTCAAACCAATTTGTGCATTAGCAGCATTCAGTATCGTATTCAACAACATACTAGAGATCAATCAGAGATGATTGAGATATCACACAGGCAGATGCAAACACTCACATGTACACAAACACTGAGACTTTAGGGCAGAATGCATGAATTAGTCTGTTGGTATAATTAATCTCACTGCCACGCTAATTTGGATGCTGTACTCGTTAGCTGGAATAAAGAGCTTGGCTTTTATCAGACAAAACTGTGACATGCAAAAAATATTTTTCCGAGATTCTGGAATTGTTGCGGAAAACAACGTTGTTTTCATCTAGAAGGCTGCTAAAGCCACCAATGACGATAGATAGGAAGATAACTTAAAAAAGGGTTTACAGAATTCAGTAATATTATTTTAAATTAAATTACAGTTACATGAATGCATGCTGGGTCATTTTCTGACAAATTACGGTAATCGACCGCAAATTGACACAAACATCACAGTAATTTACTGCTTTTGTTTTCATGTGAATTCACACTATAAAGTTGTTTTTAATCATGCTATTCTACGTAATTATATATAACCGTCAATTTGCTTGAGATCTTGTGTGTTTCAGTTTCTCGCTGACAAATTAAAACATTTGTTGAAACAATGATGCGATGAAATTAACTGTAAAATGAAGGATGCATTATTTCTTTTTTAGCAGTATTTAACATGTTCAGATTGATTCTCAAACAAAGCATCTACTGAAGTTATCTTTGCTAGGTCTGACATTTGCAGGACTAAACTTCTATTCTTATCAGCACCACCTATGTACCGCCATCAATACGTCAACACTACAAGACTCAACAATGGTTCGGTGGCTGCCAGGTGTCATGCACTCATACAGAATAAAATACAAATATGCAACTTAAAAAAAATCGTGATTGGTTTGGCAACAAATGTAAGCAAATACAGAAATGCACAGCATATCTTGCAAGCTGTTAGCAGCACAGATTGCAACAGAAGGGTTACGCTTGGACCCCAAAAACTGATCCACCTGACTTTGATGCACCTTTTTTTGTTCACTGATATGAGTTTATGCCAATAATATCATAAAGGCCTACATTAGGAATGTTTAAACAAAGCAATAAGACGTGACAGGAAACCCCGATAGTATGGGAGGTTATGTTGTTTAGCTTGTTGTCTGCTTTTACTAAAAATGTCGAGGAACTCTTTTATTTATCTAAATGAAATATCATATAAACATTTTTTAGAGTTCTTGACAATAAACGTTTGTCCGTACATATTTATTTATATAAGGGATGATGCACAAGCATTCTTGTATCACACTGACGGGGTTAGATTTGTGATTACAGCTTGAAAGCTATACCTTATGACAGTATGCTTTATATTCCATTGACCTTTTTCTGCACATGCAAATGACGTAAGCCGATATTTTTTATTTTTTTGCAAACACTGTTACATTTCGCAGCATATTAGAGCTTGGAGAACTTTGACCTGCAAAGCAACATTACAGGACAAGATGTGTCCAATGGGAGATCAACAATAAGTGAATGCTAGTTATTATGTAACACAATGCAGTTTTGTACAAAACATTTGTTAAATAATGGAAACAACGACATTGTGAATACAACGGGATTTGTGATGTGTAAATAAAACCCTTTAAAAAGTTGATTCCCTATCAACTTATTCTAGTTATAAGGGTTTGTCTGCTTATGTGTTAATATTTAGTATATTATTTTAATTAGGCATATCTATACATAATGTATCCATATGTTCAATTTCATCAAGATGACTCACAGGACACAGGCAAATCAGAATTCCAGAGTTCTGCGATAAATATGAACAAATATAGATTTTTGATAAACCTAAGGTAGGTGTTTAAATGTGTACATGCTATTTTTATATTGCCCTGAAAGGGTCTTCACTTATATTGCACTTTAAGTCACCTTGGGTTCACAGTGACATCTAAAGATGCGTGGATGCAATAACACGCCAAAATCAATAAGCTCCTCATTGCACAATATTTTGGACAACATGTTGCCTTTCCAATTTGCATTTAGCATGATCATCCAGTATGTAAAACACTATAAATCAGTGACTTTTCTCTTTGTAGCAAAAGCACCCCACGATAGCAGATTCTGGATGTACTTGCTGCACATTAATAGTCAGTGTGGGGGAGCCATCAGTGCTCTCGGGGCAGAAACGAGGCGTTTGATGGAACGCTGGGGACACACACATGCTGACTACTGCATCAAGGGACTGAAGAGGCTTTGAGGGCAGATGTGCCTGGAGGCCACACAGACCCAGAAAGACGGACTGACTGGGTGGAAACACAGAAGAGGAAAGGACAGCACTTTCTCCATCAAGAAGCTGCTATGGATAGATGCCAAACCCTGGGATAAAGAATAACTTGGCTTGTGTTCGGTGGAAAGTGAAGTCATCCTACAACACTGCTCTTCTTACAAGAAACAATGCCTACAATGTTCACATTCAATAGCGCAGGATGTGATGTGCGTCTATTCACAGCATAGAGGTTGAAGGGTTGACAGCCATGTTGACGTGTTTTACGGTGTTGTTTTTCATTGCATTGTAGTTTAAGAGACTGACTCCTCAGACGTTGAAAGTGATTGACAGGTGAGAGGAACAAAAATTAATTTGGTCGGCATAACTCTCTTTCCGCTTGAAATTAAAGTAATAAGATGTCGGTCAGAATAGACAGCATGGACGGCGTTATGACATGCTGTTGGACAGAAAGAGACTTCATAAGGAACACAAGTGTATTCCGTTCTTAACATATCAAACTAAGGTATGTATAAACTTGTAAATTGTATAATTGTTTTATATTTGAAATACAGAAAACACAAACCATGGAAAACATATTTAATTATATAAAGTTATAGAACTTTTGTATATGAATTCTGTAAAATCTGGGCATCTGAGCTGACAGTTTTTTCAAACATTAACAACATATTTCTCCAAATTAGTACTAGCTGGTACAGCCACAATTTTATATCATAGAATAAGAAATTTATTTCATGGCAACAGCATTTTTTACTGTATAGTTATTTTATTTATGTAGTTATTTCAGAGAATGTACAAACAGCTTTATACACTCAAAAATATACTGTGTTTTCACTAAAAATTTTCAGTTATAATTGTTTTTCACTTGACAACATTTGTCGGCACACGACACCGACTGTGAATTTGATTTAAAAAATGTATTGGTATAAATTTGAATTGTTGTAATGTCCGTATATGTGTCTGCAACGCTGCCAGTAAAGTCTATTTATGGAAAAAATACAGTTGACATGACCTGACCTACTTAACAAGAAGTACAATCTTGGGATTTTTAAAAAAGCTGAAAACACAATAATCTCCATTTTAAAAAAAAACATTGTAGAATGGAATGCTTGTAAGGTTTAAGGTCTGCTTCTGATCTCTCTCTCTCTCTCTCTCTCTCTCTCTCTCTCTCTCTCTCTCTCTCTCTCTCTCTCTCTCTCTCTCTCTCTCTCTCTCTCTCTCTCTCTCTCTCTCTCTCTCTCTCTCTCTCTCTCTTCTCTCTCTCTCTCTCTCTCTCTCCTCTCTCTCTCTCTCTCTCTCTCTCTCTCTCTCTCTCTCTCTCTCTCTCTCTCTCTCCTCTCTCTCTCTCTCTCTCTCTCTCTCTCTCTCTCTCTCTCTCTCTCTCTCTCTCTCTCTCTCTCTCTCTCTCTCTCTCTCTCTCTCTCTCTCTCTCTCTCTCTCTCTCTCTCTCTCTCTCTCTCTCTCTCTCTCTCTCTCTCTCTCTCTGCTGGTTGAGTATTAAGAGCCACAGGCACAATAAAAAAAACATTTCATAAAACATAATATCAACGGAAAACATTTTCTTTAAATACAAGTCAAAAACCATGATAAAAAGAGGATTGAAATGCGTATTACGAGAAAAAACACGAAAAAGAAGGTATCTTAAGAAATGGAAAGCTCAAAGGCATTTATGAAGGCTTTTTCATCTCGATAGATTTCACTCCGCTTTCATTGAGCAATCCGGAGGACAGCTCTCTATCACAAACATTTCAATACCGGTTGGACAGGTTCACAACAGAATTCTATTCATCTTTTCATCTAAATGAATACATTCTTATAAAAATCAAGACTAATGCATCTGTCCTCATCTGAGCTTCGCATGCAAACATGTTTTCAAGGCCAATTGATCATATTTAACAGTTGTTTATCATGATTTACAGACAGGTCGGAAGATAAATGTGTAAATAAGAGAAAAACTTTTTTGAAACTTGAAATTAAAAATAGTGAATATTTTCTGTGTGTAAAATATACATATTTAAACATATTGAATTATGTAAAATGTTTAAGTTGGCTAATACATTTGGTTAAGGTACTTGTACTTTCTTTGAATCCCCAGAATATTTGGTGACAAGTACATGAATTTTGACGTTCATGCAATACATGAGAAAGAAAGAGATGAAGGGAATGAGAATAAGGGACAAGACCAAAAGAGATTTGTATGGTGTTGTATAGATTTCAAAACCTTACAACTGTCCTAAAGGGGATTTAGGGTAACCAAAGAGAGTCAGAGATGAGAGAGCAGATGATTGACAGATAGCTGTAAAGTGACAAGGATCAGGTATGGTGTTTGATTCTCCTATGACTGCTGAATAATACAAAGCATGGTGCACTGATGGAGTCTTTACTGCGCACGATTCCTCTTATTGTTTAGGGTTTAGACACGAATCACATCAAAAACATCAGACTGCCCTCAGCCGGAGTGATGGACAGACTCTCTGTGGGTACTTCTCACGACAACACCAATTACACACCCCTCAATACACTCTTGATGCTATATTTCTATTAAATAAATGACACTTATAACATTTTTAATGCATTCTTACATAATATTCTTAACGCTTTTTTCAATTTCTTTTTGTTCACTGCTTTTGAAAAGTGCAGGCATTTGAAGTGGTGGAGGTGTAGAAGTGATAACAGTTTTATACTTATATTCGGTTTAGGGACCTCTGAGGAAACACAAAGGCTCATACGTTAATAAGGTGAAAGAAGCACCTTTTAAAGGTTTTTAAAGGTCAGAATACGGCGTAAAAAACTTTGGTAGTGATTAATCTTATTTTATGTGATGTGCTGAAGAGAAATACAAAACATTCCTACCACGTTTACATTTATATTTACATTAAAAGCATTTAGCTGGCACTTTTATCCATAGTGACGGGGTGGTGAACCTGTTGTGATTTTGTTTGCTTTTAGGAGGGCATTTAGGAGGGCATTGAATTCAATTTCGTTTGCCTAAAACCACTTTTGTCGCTGCATTCTGTAACATCGGTGGAGGTTTGGTTGTGCACATGGGGAGTCCAGCAAGCAGAGCATTGCAGTAGTCCAGCCTGGACAGGACCAGAGCCTGGACTAGGATTTGTGTAGCATGCCTGTAGAGGAAAGATCTTCCTAATGTTATAGAGCTGGAATCTGAAGGATCTGGCAGTGCTAGAAACAGGATCGTCGAAGTTTATCTGATCGTTAATTATTACTCCTAAGTGTCTAGCTGTCCCAGAGGGCACAATGGTTGAGGATCCTAGTTTGATAGAGAAGTGATCAGAATTTCGGTTTTTGCAAATTTTAGCTGTAGGTTATGATGCTTCTTCCATAGCGAAATGTAACTAAGGTATGCTGAGACTCTGGCCAAAATCTTCTGATCTTCAGGATGAAACACACGGTGGATTTGCATGTCATTCAAATGACATTGATAGGAGAAGCCATGCTTTTGAATGACGGATCCCAATGATGTCATTTAGATCGAGAAGAACAACGGCCCAAGAACGGAGCCCTGAGGTACACCGGTGCAAAGATATTGCGATTTTCGACATTTCACCTCCCCACAATACTTGAGAGATCTACCTGAGAGTTACGATTAGAACCACTGGAAAGCAGAACCGTATCTGTGGAGTGTTCCTTCTTGAAGCTTGATTGGTTGCTGTCCAGAAGGTTGTGCGGACTACGGTAGGTTTGTAGGTAGCGCATGCACTCTGACGTAACGTTACAAGCAAGTTACAATATATGATGAAGTACAACAGGAGAATTTTTAACCTTTCCTCTTGCTGGCATTATCAGTGCAACATGTCAGGGGTCATATCTTGGACATTTGGATTTTATTTTTGACTTCCAATGTTTTAACAGTCAATGGCTTAAAAGCTTTGTTGCTACTCCTGTCTCTAAATTGTCTTTGGTGGGGAAACGCTTTTAATGATTGAAGAAATCTGATTTAATGATCCGTAAACTGATCGAATCTGTTGACGTGTATTTCTTCTTTTATTGTACAGATGTGAGCCTGTTTTTTGATTACCTCAGGTATTTCTTTGAATAAACAGACTGTTTGGCTGCACTTCTGTTAGTTTTTAATTTTGTGTTTGGTGTGAAAGGTTCTTCACAGACCTTGTATAAAAGGTGTTAGTGCTAATAAATGATAAGTGCTTTTCAAAATCATCTGACCTCATTGTAGCCTGTAAACGGTCTCAGTAAAAACCTGTTTTATCTGATGAGTGTGTGCGTGTGCTTCATATATCTACACACATGTACGCGTACACACAGTGTTAAGTGGATAAGTGCTCTCTTTGAGGGGAGCACACAGAGAATGAAGCCATTTTATTTTTGCTCAAGGCCCTTGTTTGAAAAGGTTCCACATTCAGACCGTCACTTTTAACATTTAATGGACAGTCTGTACAAGGACAGCACTGTTGCTCAAAGTAAAAAAAAAGAGAAACACATATGTATGAAAAAGAGAAAATACGTGAGGAGGCTGCAGAGAGCAAAGAGACTCTAAGGTCTTCAGAAGCACTTGAACCACAGATACAAGACACTTCTGTAAGTTGTTGAAACAACACCTGTGTGTAATGACTGTACTTATTCCGATGTATAAATTCGAAAGCTAGATGAGAAAATAACTCGCATCTAAATATGTGGCCTTCATTTTACTGACTGACACTGCCATGTAAACTTTCAGTGATTGTAATGTAAATTCTGCTTTAATTCCTGCCAGAATCCTCAAAGAGATCGTAATTTAACATCTATTATTTGATCATCGATTTAAATAAAAGCTCCTTATGAATAGAGACTCTTTACCTTGAATGTCCTGAATGCTTCTGATTTCTGCTTCAGTTTTATTGACGTTCCGGCCACAAACAATGTAGACTTATGTATTGTTTTCACATGTTATGGCGTAACATAATAATAATGTGGCATCGTATAGTGAAAAGAATGGTTTCAAGGTTAATTGAAAAAAGCATTAAATCATCTAGTGAACTTTTAGGAACTATTAAAAAAATTCAGATAAAAGTTTTTTTTATATAGATAGACGAAAGTGAAACTATAAACTGTTTTTGCAAACCTGTGCAAATGTCTTTGTTTTGTTAAACGCAGAGAAAGATATTTGGGCGAATCCTTGTAATCCAAAAGTTCTTGGACCTCATTGACACCCACAGTAGAACAAATTTAAATGTTGGTCAAAATTACTCTACAACTTTTGTTGCCCTACATTCTTCAAATTATTTCATTTTGTGTTTAATAGAACAAACAATATAACACAAACATTTTCCTACTACACTCCTTAAATATTTCATGTAGCTCAGTAAATATTACCAAACGTGTGTTATGAAAATATTTATTTTTAATATACTCTCAATATTTGAAGTGAATTCCAAACAAAATCTTTGAGTAAATCAGACTTTTATTTTACGTAGCAATACACAAAATTAAAAATAATTTATTGAATGTATTTTGAAGCTTTTAAATTTACTCATTTCCTTTTAGTGTAAATTGTTTAACCTAAAAACACAGTAACGTTTGTTCCTACCACTAATTAGGGTCAAACAACTGTTTGGTTTCACACATTTTTATTTCTGGGTAACCTATTCCTTTATTATCTTTTACCTTGTGTTTTGTTTGCTATTTAGAGTTTATCAAGCTGTTTGGTGTGCAAATAATAGAATTAAATGGGATCCAATCATTTTCAGTTACCAACATTCTCCATAAATAACTTATTCTGTGTCTAAAAAAGAAAGTCATACAGGTTTGGAAAGTCACAACCTTGAGCATATTTCAGCAATATTTTTGATATTTAACAAAAGTCAGTGAACCCAGACAGTCTGAATACCATAACCGTTAATATGTGTGACTAAACTCGCCCCTATTATATATTCAGTGTGAATCTGTCTGTCTCAATCTGGTTCGGTCCCTGCTGAAAACACAAGCTCACCGGCCCAGGCTGGTTATCGCTGGTGTGTTTCTATTGTCCAATAAAGCCTTGAGATTTTCATTTACCTTTGTCAGAACAAAAATATAATTGAAATGCCAGGGGATCTTAAAGTACTTCTAATCACTGAAGGATAAAGAGACGGCATGCGTAAAAAGCCGCGATTCGTTTAATCAACTACATGCTCAGTTGGATAGCTCTGCTGTTCTACATTATTCAGGTTTTGCCCATCATTAACCGCATGTAAAAGGTGAAAATATTAAGCAATGCCTCTTTCCTCTCTATTCATCTGACACATTCTTTTATTTTCCTTGGCACTGTGTATATACGCAGCCCGGTTCTGCAGAACCTCATGACCCTGCATGCAAATGAGATTGCAGGTGACCTCATCACGGAGATTAGTGACCAATGCTTCATTGGGCTTGTTGCAAATGTCAGATGCAGAAAGCAGAAAATAGTTACCAAAGTATTCGAAGGGCAGTGGCACCCATTCATTTCTATTGTATGGACACAAAACCAATGCAAGTGAATAGGTGAAAGTTACTGCCATTCTTCTATATATCTTTTTTGTGTTCTGTGAAAAAAAGAAAATCATACAGGTTCAAGTGACAAGAGGGTTAGAAAATAAGCAAGCTTTCAGCATTTTTCTCTCAACAGCCAGATGTAACAAGACTGTTATTTTTGTTGTTTTTTGCTTTGGTTTTGTTCTCCAGATGTATTCCAAACCACACAAAAGCTGTTGTTGAGAATTTATTTTACCTAACTTCATACTAGATGTATCACAAAAGATTTTTATTGAATGTTTCTATTCTATTCTATTCCATTCTTTCTATTATAGGGTATATCAAACCCTACAAAGTTGTTGTTGAGAACTGTATTTTCTAGTCTAGTCTAGTCTAGTCTAATCTAGGGGTGTGCATGGATAGTCGAATATTCGAATATTCGGTCTGCTGTAATTATTCGATTAATAAAAATGCTATTCGAATGCAGGGAAAACTCCTCTTCTCGCGTCCGCCCTAGACCCTCGACACAAACATCTCAGGTTCCTCGGAGAAAACATGAGAGAAGTAGTAAGAAAAACACTTTTTAAACATTATCAGAGCTTTTTCCTTCATGCGAGAGTCGCGCGCATCAAGAGGATGCGGCAATGCTCGCTCGTCGGAAAAGGTTGAGCCAGTTCTTCTGCGATGATTACAGAGAACCACGCCGAGACGAGTGGGAACAGTTCTTGCTGGAGCCATGTATTCCACCAGATATGGATCCCAGTATACAACATTATACATACAGATGAGAATCCCATTCAGTGGTGGATGAAAACACGAAGCGCTTCACAAAACTTTAGCACAGCGTTACTTGTCGTTTAGCACAGCGTTACTTGTGTGTCCCGGACACTTCTGTGCCGTCAGAGCGCGTTTTCTCCGCAGCCCGCCTCATTGTTAACAGACTAAAGAGCCGACTGACTTTCCCCGATCATGTTGACTTGTTTGTGTTCCTTAACAAGAACTTGTAAAACAATAGAAATAAAGCAAAAAATATTTGCTGACAGTTTAAAAGGTTCAAAGTTAAATGTAGCCTAGGCTACGTTCTGTACAATAGCCTAATTGCTGCAGGCGGCTTTATTTACGTTTTTTTTTTTTTGCTTTTGCTCTCTTCTTTTTTGTTTGCACACTTTGTTAAAGGTTTTCAGCTACAAAACATGATGTAGTGTAATGTTTAAGCTTTTTGTGTATAAGCTTGTTCAAAAATGACGGAAACAATAAATATTACTGAAAAATGACGTCAGTCTCATAAACGTAATTTAAATAAACGAATATACGAATATTCGATTTTTGTGAGCTCAAATATTCGAATGTGATATTTGCGGAAAACGCCCATCCCTAGTCTAATCTAGTCTCCAGCTGTATTACAAACCCCATAAAAGTAGTGGTTGTTGAGAATTGTATTTTCAATTGTATTCTATTCTATTCTATTCTCCAGATGTATTACAAACCAGTCAAAAGTTGTTGTTGAGAGTTTTATTTTGCTAAGATTTTACAAATGTCTATTCTACAATCCATCAATATTTTATTCTTGAAGATATTTGTGCCTTTTGCTGGACAGAAAGAGTTTACTAGAAGTGTATATTACAAAGTGGCATGAGGGGAATGGGCTCAGGAAAGAACCTCCAACCAGGATCTACACTGCGGTCATCCACCACACATCTCCACCTTATAAAGGAGCATGGACCACAAGGCTATCAGACCCAACATCCATCTAAATTCTGTGTCATCAGAATCATGTGACTGTAAACACACTACTGCATATTTTTGTTCTGAGAAGAAATGGATCATGACAGACTGAGTGCAGTGGCATCAGTCCATGGAAACTGTTGAACGATGGTATATGCACACTGCTGTCTAACATCCCTGCCATATCAATCGGCCCAGACTTTAAAATACTTGCCAAGATCTCTGACGATTGCTCTATGTAAAGATCTAATGGTGCATATAAATCTGTAGTAAGTTGTGCCACTCATCCACCGCTAATATCAGAAGCTACTCACTGCTCTCCGTTTTATGAAATTTGTAAAAACAAACTTCACAAAACACAGTGTGTCAAGATATTTGGGTGCCCTATTAGTCAACAATGTCCACTACTATTATAGTAGACCATTGTTCCCAAAGGTGCCACAGAACTGCATGTTTTCATAAATTCCCCAAAATGACTTCTACAAAATATATACAATATTTTTTCAATATATGATTATCCACATGATATTTGGATGAATGCTTGTGTTGAACCCCGTTGACCCAATAATTTAGTGCAGACTGAAGAAAGTGATTTCTTCTATGGTAGTATATGGGGTCTCAGAACTATTTACATTTACCCAAAGCGACGTACAAGCACGGTTCACAAAAGAACCAATCAGTACAATATTGCTTAATCAACTACTATTTTTCCAACTATCCATTGATATGTTATTTAGAACAAAGAAATTTGAACAGAATTGGAACAACTCAAAGGTGCAAAAATGACAGAATTGTATATTTGGGGGAACTATCCCTTTAAACAATGTTGAGAACATTAAACCAGAAGGTGTCCCTGTGTCTATATTAACAAGAAAATAGCTCATACACAAAATCCTGTTAGATTTACTCTATTTTGCAGTGGTGACCAGTGACTTTTGAACTTGGGCCCTCTGATCCCAGCGAAATGTCTAAACATGTTAAAACCTACACAACAACAAGAATAAAAACATGTTGGCTTGTCGGCCTAGAAGATCTTAAAAAAAAGTACATTTTGATGATCAAATTACTTGAAAAACAAATAAAACCATGCTTTTGTCCTGGTTGAAGGTCAACATTTTCCCTAGGTGTATCCCAAAGCTGCTGGTCTCACAAAGACCTGAATTTGTCGTAATGTCCATCCGATAAAAGCACAATACGACAGGTCAGTTTTCATTGACATTTCGAGTTGATTTTTAGAAACATTCTCTGCTTACATTCCTTGTTTTTGGAGGTTGTTAGTTGGATGAATTTTTCCTGCCATTATAAATCTCTCATTGTGAGCGTTCAGAACTTTTATTTGAGTGATTAATCTCACATTGTAGTAGTTTGTGTGGGTTGTCTCAGTCTCTGTCTCAGTAAGGAAGGGTTCTGGCCATGGCATAAGCATCGCTGCTATCAGACACATAATGGATGTAGGGCTTTGCTAATGGGAGAAAATATTGCCTTGCATAATTCATTTGCGAATATTTAATTGTTGTATTAAGGATGCGAAGTCCCCAGTGGCAAGAGCATTGGCCTTGATAAGAGATTTTTCATTCAATTTACTTGTTTACAAAACAATCAATTTGGTCAGGCGATTGTCATGTGGGTTAGGTAACGAAGAGAGGATGATGTCAATTTTGTGGAGGTCACTTATTAAAAAAAACAAATTGTGGGAAAACTAAGCAGTTTATTCTTATGATGTATCGTCAAACTGCAATATTTGAGCTAGATGAAATGTTAAAGTTAATGTTTCATTATTCACCTAACCTCTTGTCATTTACAATCTGTATGAGTATCGTTCTCCTGCAGAACACAAAATAAGCTATTTTTAAGAATGTTGGGAAAAGAAAAGCATTGGGTTTGCATTGGTTTTGTGTCCTTACAATGAGTCAATGAGGCATAAGGCTTTGGTTGCGACATTGTTCAAAATATCTTCCCAGTTCTGACAAGAAAGTCATACAGGTTGGAAACGATAAGAGGTTGAGTAATTGATGAGACATTTTGTGTACAATAGGTCCAAACTGCATGCATTCTTAGATCAGTAGTTACTACATGTAGTTTAATACGTTTTATGCAAAGAAACTAGAAAGTTGCATTCAGATTTAGTTTTTCTCAGTATGTGTTGTTTGTGTTGGCATGGACTCCACACGCAGACCTTCATGATCCATGTTATTACAGCATGATTTGAGAATGTGCCAAACAGCATCTTGTGTGCTTCCATGAAAGCAAGAAAGTCGGAAAGGTGTAAAAGGGTTGGTTCAACCAAAAATACTTGAAACTCCCTTTCATGTAATTTCTAACACGAGTTTCTCCCGCAGAACAGAAAACAAGATATTTTGAAGAATGTTGGTGTTAAAATAATGTATGGTGTTAAAAATAAAAAGTCATAAATAGGGTTTGACAGGTATGAGGTTGAATAAATGAAATTTATTCTGTTTACTTTTAGGCCAACCATTCCTTTAACATTGTAACGTTACAAATTTCCTTACATCTGAACCTCTTGGCTTACATACAGCGTCTGAAAAGTTAAGGGACGATATCAGAATTTTAAGGGGAATTGTGGTCATTCCAGTCCAGTCTCTGTTGAATTTCAACAAAAGATCAGAAGGAACTAAGTCATCCTACAGCTCAGACTGACATGACATGACATATGAAAAAATCTAGTTTATTTTCCTAAATGCATGTTTAAATATTACTCTTGCATTGCTGCAAAGTAGATATGAAACTGTTTTTTGCAGTATTTGAGGTCTGAAAAAGTGCATCGTTTCGGCTCCACTTTCTTTTCTGCAAATAAATGCAAATTAAAAAAAATTTATTTGGAATTTGCAATAATTTAAAGAATACATTTCCCTTAAACTTACCTAAAAATATTGGATATACATAAATGAAAATAGTTTTTGAAATTATCAAAAAAAAAGTCCCAGGGTCGTATACTATATTGTTAAGTATCCTGTTTATTTTATAAGGTCTGAATCTCATACCTATGATTTGTAACATGTTTCGGACGTCTGGACTATGTGTGATAGCCTGTGGTCTTTTTAAAGCCTAACTGTTCTGCGTCAACTTTAATGTTTGACATTTTTCCCCCGCTGATTTTCTGAGCGACGAAATTTGTTCATCTGCTGATTTGCTCTGTCATTTGTCGCTCGAACGAATCTATCAGACACTTGCTGCAAAATAGAGACAGATTGTGATGGTTTCACATTGACTTGCACACACATGCATAGAGAAACATGCAAAGATTTCCAAAGTAGCCAGAAGAATCATGTATTTTGAGTCCTTAGTGGGAACGGTCGAAGGTCTGCCTACATTGTTCTGATGCCAGTTTTTAAGATTAGGGTTTAGGTAAGGGTTGTATGTCTTTGTGTGTCTCCTTGCCAGTTTTCAGCATGGGCTGAAGTTGGTCCCATCTCTATTTCTCTCTGTAAGTGTCTATGGAACGCTGCCACCGACTGTCATTGTGAAAACACACATTCAAGTAAACAGATTCTGTGCTGTGACTTCAAGCTCGCGTGCGCTCTCGCTCTATCACACACACACACAAACAAAAGAACAGCCAGGGAGAGTCATAAACTCCATGAGATCCTCGAGCAGTGGGAAGCATCTGATGTAAAACGGTGTGTTAACAGACACAGCGGTCCGGATTCTGCCAACAGCCTGTCCTGATGCCGCGTGCAGAGATCCCGCTGCGGCCCTGACGGGACATCATAGGAAAGCCTCAGCCGTACCTGATGTCACAGTGATTGATGTCACTTAATAACACATTCAGTCCATTTGATTTTAATAAATGACTGTGTTTAAGCAGACATCTTAACTACAGAGTGTTTTCAGCCCTTTTTAATGCGAGCACTGGATCAAGAGAGAGAGAGATGGAGAAAGACAGCCGGAGGGGGAGGGTGGGAGACTTTCGAAGCTCAAGTGTGAACAAAAGACAGACAGATACACGTGCCATGTGATTCCATAAGAGGAGGTCTATCCATTGCATATGTTTTGTAACTTTAAGTGAAAAATATTATTGTTGTATGATAACCACCAAACATTTATGATGGCTTTGGGTTGCATTTTCAGCGCATTACAGTTGCATCACTGGTGGGACGTCAAACTCACTCACAAACAAGTGAATAAACCAAGGCAAGGAGGCAACATCAAACACAAACCTCCTGTTTGTGAAGATAATCCTTACCATTACACCATTGATCTCTCTTTTTCACACTAGGTGTTTTAAATGTCAATGTGTTGACAAAGGGATTCAGGATTGAAAGGATCAACAGTGCCACCTTGTGCCTGAGTGATAGAAACCACATGTGTGCACACACAACAGGCTTCAAACCAGTTTGAAGAATGATCACTGCTATAGCTATAAATAATGTTAAATATGTTACATTCATTCATTTGTAAGACAATTTTGCAAACCATGTTGAAACGAGTCAATAGTCTATTGACAAGCATCTGACTGGCGAAGTTAACTCCCGGCCTGTGTTTGTTGATCGGTCCGGCTAAATAAAATAAAATTTATTTTGTTTTAAAATGTATTTATGTTAATATTTATTGATAGCGAATATTGTACCGTGTAGCTATTGTGTTTAATAAACTAAATTAGTTAAAGAAGGTCATGTGACTTTTGCTAAACTGAGCCAAGTAAAGATTTTTCTGCTGATAACTTAAATAATAGTGGTTAGACATATGCTGGTAATACTTTTGTGGTTCTCATAAGACTTCTAAGTTTTTTTTTCATTTTGTGGATGTGTGAGGATCATAAAAGCGTACGTGCGCAGTTACGTTTGTTTACGTTGATGCTTTCAAATCATCTTTTTAATATTAGAGAAAAAAATTCTCATTATTTTGCATTCATAATAAACAGTTTAAGTTAAAGGCATTTTTATTTTACGATATTAACGATGTATTATTGGAAATATATTTGTGTTGGTTTTTAATAATTGTTAAAGGAGAATTATCAAACTGTGTCATGCATTATAAGTGCTGGAAAATTATAAGCTGTCATGTTTAAAGTGGTCACTTGTTTGCTACTCTGCAATACATTTCTGTGACAACTGCTGTTATATTTAATATAGACCTCTAGAAGACGTATGGAAGATGTTTATCGGTCAGAATGGATGTACAACAGCTCTTTTTGAGATTTTAAGCAGATGATATTACATTACACAGAAGACATCTTACAGACGTATCTTAACCATCTGGGTAGAAACACTTTATCTTGCACTTAGACTCGTGCAAATCTCATTCATAACATTCAACACAAATCCCCCACCCTAAAAATATTAACCGGGTTTACATTATCTTTTCCTTAATAAAACACAGATTGTACAAAACAATGACAATGACAATAATGGCACAAAGCCAACAAACACAAGATCATAAAATTTGAATCAATACGTTTATGACCAAAATAAAAATGATGCAATGCAACGTGGAAACTTCGAAGCCATTATTCAAAGTAAGAATGTTTGGAAAATCTTTTTGTTAATGTTAAGACTAATCTTATTTAATCTTACTTATCTTATATGCTAAGTTTACAGAACATAATAAATGCACCCTTCTAGACATATTTTTTGTCCAAGTTAGCTTGTCAGGCGAATATTTTGCAAATTGCATCGTACAGTGTCATAGAAGAATTGTTTATTACTTTATACAATATTCGAGTCCCATGTGCAAGTTTAAGATGTGTGCAGTATTGTGTTGTATATAGAATGGAATATATAAGCTTATAAATATTCTCCAAGCACCTGCGCCGTGATATTGTGAAATACATTAGACTGTATTTAAAATAAAGCTCATGGTGCTGTGGCCTGCAGGCTCATACACACGAAACAGAGATGTAATCTCATCTGGAGCACAACTGATGATGTGCCGTACTCCTGTAACACACAAAAGCCTTTCTCGGTGTCTTTGAACACAGAGCAACTTCTCTCACGGTCTCAAAGCAATAAAGATTTCTGCTTACATTTCTGTTCTAATAAGGTACATTTCCGCTGTGAAGACACTTCAGACATGGGGATGGAAAACCCACATTAAATAAGGCCTTTTATCGATTGCTTTATTTTTATTAAGCACCCCGAAAAGATCGCATTTTTATGCCAGTTAGCGTCTACTATCTAAGCTTTACTCGAATGCCTTCGTAAATCATCTGCATAAAGCCGATATTTCTCTGGTGTGAAAAGCAGCCAATGGAGACATTGGGAATGTTTGCAGAACGATGCGTCTCGCTGTGTTAAGGATAGATAGCTTGATTAAAAAAAATCTCCTGGTATAAGGGATAGAAAGCAACATCAGATTTAAAGACATCAACAAATCCTTCTTTGAGATTTTAAAGGGATGTTTACGGGAACGGATGTTTGCATTTTGCTGTACCGGGAAATTTAACACACACAAAAGTTGTAATATACACAGCATGATGCAACAAATGTTTTTTTTATTAAACGTGGCCACATATTCTGAGCAAATAGACCTTTTGGAAATTATTCTCTCTCTCCTCTCGCGCTCTCCTCTCGCGCTCTGCGCTCTCCCTCTCCATCTCCATCTCCATCTCATTCCCACTGGATGCTTTAGTGAATGTTAAAACTACCTTCTTTAAGCTCCTAATGAGATCCTGTGGGAGTCCAAAATAGCAGAAAACTTTCCACACTAAAGATCTGTTTTGTTAAAGTGATCATGTTTAATTCTTTATTCCTAAAGCGCTCTTTAAAGGAACCACCTTAATCAATGGTGGCTAATTAAATGTGGCAGGGAAATTCGGTCGAAAAATATTGTTATATGTATATTACAGGAAGGGGTTGGAGGTGGGCTCCAAAGTATTTATTTCATATAGTATTTTTGGTTACATCAAGGTTTGCTCACTCTTACATACCTTTGATACATTGAAGAAATGTTTGTTGAAACTACTATACATTTTAATGTTGGTTACTTCAAGAATTGTTAATTAAAGGCAAATATGAAGAATTACTTGGCTTTTGTGACTATGAATATATCGTAGGACATTAAAACTATTAAAAGCAGAATTGCAATCTTATTCTGTGGACAACTTGTCCCAAATACTCACATGTTGCTCAACTGTCTTAGGTAGTCAAAATGTTTTCAATGGGTGAAAGATCTGGACTGCAGGCGGGACATTTCAGTGCCCGGATCCTTCTTCTACGCGGCCATGTTTAGTGATGCAATATGTGATCTGGCATTGTCATGTTGGAAACTGCAAGGTCTTCCCTGAAAGAGGCGATGTCTGGGTGGGAGCATATGTCAAGAACTTGGATATTGCCCTCAGCATTTATTAATGAATATCAGCATTAAGCTGCCCATGCCACACGCACTTATGCAACCCCCATACCATCAGAGATGCAGACTTCTGAACTGATCGCCGATAACAACTTGGGTTGTCCTTGTCCTCTCTAGTCCGAATGACATGGCATCCCATTTTCCCAAAAGGACTTCAAATTTTGATTCGTCTGACCACAGAACAGTTTTCCACTTTAGCGTTGGGGATATTGGTGATCCTCTTCCCATCTTAAC
Organism: Triplophysa yarkandensis; assembly: GCA_033220385.1. Taxonomy (NCBI): domain Eukaryota; kingdom Metazoa; phylum Chordata; class Actinopteri; order Cypriniformes; family Nemacheilidae; genus Triplophysa; species Triplophysa yarkandensis. Next base: position 8,417,492 of record CM065658.1, on the reverse strand, counting down.
TTCTGAGAGACACTGTCACTCTGGGAGGCTCTTTTTATACCCAATCATGATGCCAATTGCCCTAATTAGTTGCAAATTGGTCCTCCAGGTGTTCCTTATATGTACATTTAACTTTCCTGGGCATCTTATTGTTACCTGTGCCAACATTTATACAATGTCTAGCTCTCGGGAAATCCAAAATGAGTCCATATTTAGCTTTACATTTCAAAATGTGTCACTTTCAACATTTGCTATGTTATCTATATTCCATTGTGAATAATTTATAAGTTTATAAAATTTGAAAATTATTGCATTCCTTTTTAATCACAATTTGTACAGTGTCCGAAATTTTTGGAATAGGGTTCGTACTTTATTTATTTGCTAAGGCAAAAATGTACCAGCACATTTACCCATTATTTGACAGAGATTTTAATTAATGATATAATGTAATCTAATACATTCAAAATAATGGTCAAAGGTAAATACAGAAAATTCCCTCGCTAGTCAAGAATAAAATTAATTCTAAGACCGCAATAAGACATAACTGTCTTGAATAAGTGTCTTGTTCATAGTGTGAGGCTAAGATGGTTAACTGTAGTTAGAAGAGACCTTAAAAGAATCTAAAGTCTGTGAGCACAATGTACTTTATTAATAAAAAAAATATGACGTATTAATTATTTACAGCTCTTTTTCACACTTTGCAATGCATTATATTATATTTAAGCACAAAGAAAATGTAAGTAAAATAAACAGAAAATGTACAGTTTTCTGCCAGTAATTTATCCTTTTTCACAGATTTTTTTTACAGTGGACAAAAACTGCAGCTCAGCTTTTGATATATAGATATATTTTTTGTTAAACTTTGTAAAACCTTCGCTATAACTTTTGATTGTCACATGAGAAGGATGTGAGTTTTACAATTCATATATAATTAGTGAAAATCCTGATGGGAAAAACATTGTCTCTTATATAATAAACCAGAACATTTAACTTTATTAGAGGACAAAGCTCCCTGTAGTCATGGTAACCCTGTGATGGGAAGCACAGGAAGTGAGACCTCTGGTGGTAACACATGATTCTGCTGGCCTTTTACCATTGACAAGAATGAGACCCCATTCATTTACAAACAGCACATAATCCAGTTGCAGCTATATTGATATTGAGTACATGTAATTATTTGATGTGTGTGTGTGTGTGTGTGTGTGTGTGTGTGTGTGTGTGTGTGTGTGTGTGTGTGTGTGTGTGTGTGTGTGTGTGTGTGTGTGTGTGTGTGTGTGTGTGTGTGAATGTTTTCACTATAGATCTTGACATTCAAGCCCTGTGACATTTGGAGAAATGTTATTTTCAGTGGCATTTGATGAAAAACGTGGCGAGGATGTGTATTACGAACATTTTAGCGTATAGCATTTGCATCGCTGACAAAGTTATGACTGAATTAGCCTGGGGCTTGTAAAACTTCTATAGCTGTGAAGGCCTTAAACAAAATTTGGGTTTATTGTGCTTTTAAATTTGCACTTTGATAGCTGTAGGCAGAGAATTTTTATATTTTCTAACATTTAACGTTTTCCTATGAGAACAAAGACTTTTATAAAGAAAGATCTTTCGTCTTGACTTCTAACATCATTGTTGCACAACCATTGAATTTAAGGGAAGCTATTGCCTTGTAACATTCGATTTTGCTGATGCCAATGAAAGTTGATCGGGTGACTAACAATTTCTCAACATCATCACATGACACATATCCACCAAACAAATACCAGAATCCGTGACTTTTAGAAACATTCTTCCAGGAGTGCCACCATCTCAGTTTCTCTGTTATTTCACCATGGCCCAACTCTGGTTAGTAGCTCTTCTAACAGTTTTGGGGTTTGCTAAAACATTTAATGCTGTGCCCAGTGCTGAAAACTCACCAGGGTCTTGCCGGATTGTATGTGACCCCTCAACAGGAGGCTCACATGACCGGAGCAATGGCATAGTGATCCCTCTCGCTTCTTCTGGAGTTGGACCTCCCGGTCCCGCCGGGCCTCCAGGTAAAGCAGGTCCTCCAGGCTTGCCGGGACCTATAGAAAAAAGTGTATTGACAAACAGAGGTGTAGCATTCTATGCTTCCCTGAAGGATGAATTTCAAAACAATGCAGTGCTGAAATTTACTGACGTGGTGACTAATCTGGGTGGTGGTTATGATTCCTCGACCGGGACGTTCACCTGTAAAACACCAGGAGCATATTACTTCATCTTTCACATTGTGAAGTGTGGGCAAAGTCTACGAGTGGACCTGGTTCTGAATGATAAAACCGTAAGTTTACAGCATTAACCACAATGGGTTTGAATATTGTGTATTCTCTTTAAGATTTGTAATGTTGGTGCTAATTAATAAAGATTTTTTTATTTACATTTTATTTATATATTTTAAACATTAAAATAGTATTATTTATTATCATATAAATGACTTACAATATATAATTTGCTTTGTTTCAGTCTTTTACTTATAGTCTTAACAATCTCAGTGCAGTTACACTACACAGTAAATAAGCCAAATGGGACAAATTAAGATGGGTCACAAGCAAAAACTAAGAGTATAATTTACATAAAATACAATTAACTGATTAGATTTTTGTGTTATTTGCACATCATAAAGTTTCAAGAGCTGACTTTAATTTTCAAGTGAAATCAAATTTGCATTCTGATTGAACTTGAATAATTAAATAATATTGAAGTGACTTGAAAAGTTGGATTGTTTAACTTATAGAATTAAATAAAATACAGTTTGATTTTTCCATTAGTTCAATTCAATTTATAAACAAACAATGTTAAACAACATTTTAGCATTAACTGAAATGTTTGTAAAATTAACAGAAAATGTAGTTATTTTTGTCCTGATTGTATCAATCATCAGCAACTGGATTGAATGACCCAGAAATGAATGAAACCCTTTTCTCATTGGGTTGTATGTTAGGTTGTGGCCACTGCAGTAGCTGTAGACGTCCTTCATACTGACACCGCAAGCAACAGTGCAGTCGTCCAGATGAAGGCCGGAGACCGGGTCTATGTCCGTCTGAACAACAGTGACCTAAGCAAGAAACAGTCAGCAGACCGCTTAAGTACCTTCACTGGTTACCTGTTGTATGAAATCTAACGTATACAGAATTTTTCTTTCTGCTTTAAACTCTTTCATTCATTGTGAATGGGAGTTCTTTGACTTCACACTGTAGGTATTTCATTGAATAAAAATACATTTTATAGCAGTCTGCCTGACTGAATCATTTCACTGAATGTTGAATCAATTCTTTCATTTTTAGAAGGCCAAGACCTCGATCAGATACTTCACAGGGCACTGGCATATATTTGAATCTTGAAGGAAATGTGCAAATGTTAAAAAAAAAGTAAGTCAAGAACAAAATCAAACTCTGAATTATTGATCTCACTTAACCCCACACACACCACATATTCACCAACCTTTCACTGATGGATTGTAAATAAACATTTCAAATAAAAAAGTTATATTCCGACGCCTTTAAAGTTGTCTCTAGAGTTCATTCTACAAGCTTTCTATCACATCCATCATGGGGTTTGACAGAATAAACGGTTAAAGGTGAAAAACATCTTGATTCAAGAAAATCCCTCTGGGCTGCAGAACAAGAACATCCTGTATTGTGTTTTTGTACCCGTTGACTCTGTCGCGACATATTATCATTCACGTTACACAAACAACAAAAAGGGTCCAATCATGTTATCTTCTCCGGGAATGTGGCTAAGCATGGGGAACACAAAAACAGGTTACCACAGTTATTCTATAGGTAGATCTCTCACGTGACAATTAAATGCTGTCTGTAATATACTTTACAGACTAAACATAAACATGGCATAAACAAGCCCTTCTGAAACCTTGATTCTTCATATTTTGATTTTTCTTTATTCAATAAATCAGTATTAGTCGTGCTGATATAGAGTACTATTACACACCTATACAAGAAATATACCATTTTGAATAGTCCAAATATCTGAAACAACAAAAAGCAACTACTTTCTTCAAACACACATTCCAGCCCAAGCATATTTACAAACCTGATGTGAGAATGTAATATTTCTGTCATACTGTACATGCATAGAGAATTATGCAAAGAGTTGGGACTGGTGAAGTCATATATGGTGGAAAAGGGGATGGAGGTGGGTTTGTAAACATGACTTAATTCATACTTGTTAAAAGTAATAAAATAAAATAATCAAAGAACACTCAAATGATGTAAACAATTTTAGTCACATTTGTAAAATTGACAATAAGTTTTAATTCAACCACCTTAATGTATAGTAATATAACTGTAATTAATTAATCACTGACAATTAAACGATATATTGTTTATAAATATATGTGCGTAGCACTTCAATACATATCTTAATGATTTTGTATTGTGATATGCAATTCTGCGATATCTCTTTTAAAAAAAACCTTTTGGTTTTCTGAAAAACATTGAATTTTGACATCAGAGGTTCAGAAGGGCAACCTTGATATTTTATACAATCTGTTCATAGATCAGTAAATTTATAGAAAATGTAACACCACACAGCACCATAAATGTTCACACCATTTGAGCAATAAATTAAGGTTTGTGAACTATTTTATTAAAATATTTACAAAACACATCCCTTACTTACTTTGCCATCAGAGCAACCCACTACATAAATGAATAATGTTACTGATTCTGTTTACAGCAACTACAAAAAGTAAAAAAGTAAAGCTAAAACAAAATAAAAACATCTATCAAGAAATGCATATTTTTCTGATTCTAACAACTGTTTACTTCTCTCTTCATTTTAAGCATGTATGTATTCATGTACAGTGGTTTACATTTCACATACAAAAGATTTGGTTTTGAGAACTGAAATAAACCCATCGCAACAACAAATAATTAAAGTAAAAAAGTTCCAGAAGTTACAGTAATACCGCACAGGATAGAGATGTATATAGAGTCTTTATGTCAGTGCTTTCTGAGTCGTACAATGTTCTGAATTTCACATGTTGGCCACATGTTTGCATTCATCCTCATTTTGTAAATACAGACTCAGGTAATACTACACACAGCTGAGAGTTTCAATTGAACGGGATCAGACTAACAACTTTTCTGTACGTTAATATTTCGTCTGTCCCGTCTCAGCTCTGTGAGGAAAAGATGTGCAAAGCGGATCCACATAGCAAATAATTACAAGGCTTGTTTCAACCGTTGGTTGAAATACAATAACACACTCATACAACCGAAATACATACACACACACACACACACACACACACACACACACACACACACACACACACACACACACACACAATGTTTTCACCATTAGTTTTGACGACACATCTAATACGTTTGTATGATCTTGAATTGCAAAATATTAAGACAATACATCTTGCTTCCAAACTCAGTTCTGTTTGAAAATCATGTTTCTTACATTGTATTCCAAATAGGTTTGCAACATGCAATTATTTTATATTATTTTTTAATAATCAGTAGAATTAACTAAAATCTGCAATTAAAATAAAAATAAAAAAAAGTTCTTAATTATAGTTATACGAATGATTTTCTTGTTTAAAGCATCAATTTAATACTGTTCATTGATTTGAAAATGTAAAAGTTCCCGAAATATTTTATCTTACTTTATAATCTTAATTTTTGCTTCTAAAGTGACTTATTCAAGACTGTTTTGATATCTGTTCTGGGAAAACATCACGCATCATATTGTTGAACCTTTTGCATTGGGATTCAAAAGTCCAGGACATCCAGTATAAAGTGCTTTCCCATCACGATCAAATCTTTGTATTAGTTGTGGTGTAGCAGACGTCAGCCAACGGCCTAAATTTGGGTCCGAGGGTGTTCAAAAAGTCCATGGTTTCGAGTTCGCCCAGGTTGCTACAACATCCTACAGAGCCTGCAGGAGAGCCCATCCCTTCATTTCCATAAGTCTTCAGCAGATCATCTGCATACCGCCCGTCCTCTTCCTGTCCCAGGTAAGCCAGTTTCTGTCACACAGCAAAGGTCAAAAAGGTTAGGTCACGTGAAGATAACGCCAGTACAAAGATAACCAAAGCAACAGATAATGAAATTATAATTGAAGAGACTTTAAGTAAAGGCCAAAACATCTCATAATGGGATAGTTGAACCCGAAATAAACACCCTTTTGACATTTCAAAGATATTTAAAAAAAAAGTTGTTGATTTAAAAAAGGTAATCAAGTCCCCATTGACTTGCATTGGTTTTGTGTTCATTCAAAGAATCATATAAGTCAATGTTTCAGTAAACAACATGTTTTAAAACATCTTTTTTTGTGTGTTCTGAAGAATAAAGAATGCCATACAGGTTTAAAGTGACAAGACATTATTTTGGCTGGACTATCCCTTTAAGAACTCATAGTGGCATATCAGTTTCTCTCACCTGGTCCAGGTAGTTTTTATTAATTCTCCACGTGTCACGGATGTTCCCTTGTCCCTCCTTCTGCAATGTGGTTTTGGCGCCATAGAGACTGCCGTTGTGATGGCCAGCTGAGTAGTACTTCTCTGTCCCGAACTCCTGAGTGGTGCTGTTGTAGACGCCTCCTCCCTGGAAATGCTTCTGGCCATAGGAACCCCTAGCTGAACCCGTATTCTTAATGTCCATAGTCATGCCATTAACCGACCCATCCAATCCATCCACCCCGGGCCGCATAAATAAAGCATCATCTTTCTATAGAGACAAAGGCATTCCATTGAATGTAATTCAAAGATCCTCATTGTGCCTTAAAAACACTTTTAGTGGTTTTCTTAAATATATTTAAAAGTAGGTTTCTCTTACCACTTCCTCACCAGGAGCCTCAGTGTTGGATTTAATCAGGTTTCCTGTAGTTCCTGAATCATCGGTTAGGTCAAGCTTATCTCTTTTAGTGTTGCACATGAAGATTAGCAACAAACCTGATGGAGCGAGAAAGACAGAAGACAACTTTATATAAATAGACATTTAATATGTTGTTCTTTCAATTATGTCGACATTCAACCACAGTTTTTTTGTTTGGGGTCACTGCTGTAAAATGTTATCATTGACGTTTAATACTTTTAAGGATATGTCAGAATTAATTTCAGGGGTCAGTTGTGGTCTGGTGGTTTAAGAGTTGGACTTGTAAACAGAAGGTTGTGGCTTCGAAACCCAGTGCCAGCAGACAATGACTGAAGTGCCATTGAGCAAGGCACCTCGCCCCGTTAGCTATGAAGTGATGATTTACTACTGAATAATACTTGTAAGTCGCTTTGGATAAAGCGTCTGCCAAATGAATAAATATAAATGTAAATGTTAATTTCTTTTCTATACTCTATTATAAAAAAATATATCCAATTCTTTAATAAATAAATATATACTGAATAAAAAGCAAAATTTAATTCAAAACAAAATTTATTAAATACGCTTACTTAATACCTGGTCTTGATTATGTACTATTTCTTTTTTAAATTTGTGTTATTTTACAATATTGGCTGTTATTTATATTTGGGTGAACATACAAAAACCCAAGAGAACCTAAACTTTTCAGCTGAAGTGCTGTAAAGCCACAAAACCAGGGACCAGTGGTTTTGTTTTACCAACATTTTTCTAAATATCTTCTATAGTGTTCTTGGGAAAAAAGACATACAAGTTTGAAATACCAAGAGGTGTTCATATTTTGGTCAACCTATTGCTTTAACTTCCCCATAAAGTTCCTTTGTTGCCTTAAACTACAAAAGAGGATCTGTACAACATTGTCAAAGCATGGGATTGCCTGAATAGTCAGATGTTTCATAAACATTTGGAATCCATGCCAACTTGAGAGTCTTTATTGCAAGTACAGAAGTGCACCACCTTTTTTTAATGATTTGCTTAATTGTTATAACTTCCATACATGTGAATATGTATAATATATAAATACTTATATATAAGGGGAACTCACACAACAGCAGCAGCAGCAGGCCAGAGAGGACTAAGGCAAGGATGCCCCAGCTGCCCAAACCGGCTGATGCACTCCGACCTCCGCATATTCCCACCCCGTCTACCTCTCTCTCACAGGAACAAACTCTGACATTCACAGTCTGCTCCTTCCCTGATCCCTGCAGATCCTTAACTAAAAGTGGTACAGTGTACAGACCGTTTGGCATGTGCGCAGTCTGTTCCAGCACTACAGAGGAACCTGTGAACAGAGAAGAGAAAGGAATGCTGTCATTTACTCAACCTTGTTGTTACAGCTCATAAACATAAGTAGTAGAAATATTTAAAACCAGTTAACCTCAAATAAAAACAAACAACCATCTATGCACTTTCAGAAGATATTTTGAAGAATGTTGGTAACTAGCTCCCATTCCCTTGCTTTGGTTTTGTGTCCATACAATAGAAGTAAAGGGGGCAATGGTGCTGTTCGGCTCCCAACATCCTTTAAAAAATTTTCCTTTATGTTTGCGGAAGCAAAAATGTGACAGTTTTAAAATGACATGAGAGAAGGTAATTAATGAAACCATTTTGATTTTTGGGTGAAACATCCCTTAAAGTGCTTCAAAAATGCTATTGGTAGCATTGGTTACCTTAAAAACCATTCCCCAGTTCCAATATAAAAAACCTATGCACATTTTTCTAACATAGTTTTACTGGCTCCCATTCACTGGCATTGGTTCTGTTTCTATAAAATGAATGTGAATATGTGACACATCTATTTTGTAATTAACTTTCTTAATTTACTAATATCAAAGACTTTTATTCTGCTGAATCAAAAGATATTTTGAAGAATCTAAGTAACTGCCACCCATTCACTTGCATTGGTTTTGTCCAAAACAACAGATGTAAATGGGTGCTGTTCGGTTCTGACATTCTTCAAAATATCTTCCTTGTCTTCTGCAGAAGAAACAAAATGACACAAGTTTGAAATAACATCAGAGCAAATGATTATTGACATAATTTCATTCTGAGATGAATTATTCCTTTAAATTACTGATGAAGGTGATTCTTGCATTTTTAAAAGCCTCCCCACTATCCCCCTCCATTTCAATAGGCATCACCGTCGTCCAATCTTACTTGTAGCATCCTTCAGTTTCCATTTCCCATCATGCTCTGCGCCGAATTCAAAAATAAACGGTGCTGAGTACGGTGATTGATCTTTATCCACAGCCTCAATCAGAACCGAGCTCAGCGTGTCGCTCCGAGAGCACATGACCAGCTCAGAACCCGGAATGACAGGCATGTTATCATTCAGGTCTTCAATCTGGAGCACAACCGTTCCCTTTCCCATCTTCCTATCTGAAAAACAGAACCTTACAGTTAAACTTACTTTGTTAAATACCATCGCTTGTTCAAAACGAACAAAGACATAACATCTCCACTTCCGAGAAATATCTTTGACTTGTGAAAATTAAAAGATTTCCCGTGTCTTTGTGGAATGTCATTGAACAACATTCTGTACTTAGAACATGAAGGATCAAGTCAAGCACATAAATTATCATCTGATGGATCATCAGTCTGACATCACACTGACAAGAACAACTCCTTAGAGACGGTAAGCAAGTTTTAACCAACCACACCCTGTTTACATTGCCAAATGGTTCTTAAACATCATGAAAAACACACACCCATTCACAGAATGAAAACTGAACTTATGATTGCACAACATGTGCTGAATGTACAAAAAGTTTTGGGACACTTGTGAAATGTTTCTCATTACTCTCAAACTTAAGGTGTGTGTCTAAATGCCTGACATTTGTCTAATAGAAAAACAGAATTTAGCATACATTCTTGTTTTTTCTGGACAAAAGCACATACATGTTTTTTGAAATGGAAAACTTAATGCTGAAAAAAAAATACAATAAGAGCGCAGAATAGACGGGGGCTCATTTTAAATTTTAAAGAGCATCTCAGGGTGAGACCTTTAGAAGCTGCTTGATCTTAAACTTAAGCTTAAAAAAAGGTGACTACACTAAAGATGATCAAAAATGGTCTAATTTAAGTTTTGTTGGAATATAATTTCGATAGTTCCCTCTGCTTTATTTGTATAATTTTGATGAGTTAATTAAAATGTGGAAAAATATGAATGCATAAATGTCCCGAAACCTTTGACAAGTAGTGCAGCAGGTTTACTGTTCATTTGCAGAACTCACTTTCATCCACCGCTTTTACGGTAATGTTGTAAATATCATTTGAGACCAAAGGTGATTCACGGTCGATTGTGTTGGCAACTTTAAGTTCTCCAGTGCTTTCCACCACAGTGATCCAGTTTCCAGGGTCTGTCAACTTGTAGTACCTGACATACAGAAGACAGATTAGAACAGTAAAACATAGTTAGTGATAACGTTCTCATTTTTACAATAACGTACAATATTGACATAAGGTAATACGCAGACATCACAAAATAACAATTCATGTTCTTTAAATTCTTTTGAGCCCTTATATCCAACGTATACAAATGATGATGATGTATTAAATATCAATACATTTTTAACCAGTCTCAATAACGGCCAACTTATCTTAACAAATTTATTTCTGTATTTTAAGTAAATTCAGTAAAATGGATTTTAGAAAAAAATGGGCGGGCTTGATTTTGTGTATGTGGATGTCACTGGACAGTCAATATAGAGAACAATAAAAAATAAATATAAAAATAAAGCTTATGATTTATGATCATACTTTATTCCATTGCTACTTTTTGTCTCTGGGTCCAATGCCGAATACGTTCCAATGACAGTTCCGTTTGGAAGGTTCTCCTTGACCTTGAGACGTAGAATAGGGGCGAAGAATTCTGGACCCTCATCTTCATTTTCGACTGTAATATCCACCGGCACAGACAGCCAGGTTTCCGAAGTCCCAACCAACGGAGCTTCATTACGGGCAGTTACCTGAACTTTTACTACAGGATTTTTTTCATGATCCAGAGGCTTAAGAAAAAGAGAGGAATACAATATAAAAATGACTTGATCAAATCAGATTTTAAATAAAAAGTCTGTATAAGGTCTTCTAAGGTACCATGTTTGCTCTCGACAGGGTGTGTCTGATATCTGACAAGCTTTTTCACACACACCTCTAAGATGGTGAGCTAACCCTACAATGCTGCTATAAATACTATCAACACAACCGTGTGAAAGGGTTGACAAAGCTCTACAGACTTCACACCCTACTCTACAACCATGGATGGTGAAAGCATGTGATTAGAAAACTCAAGACAAAATTGTTTTCACAAACACTAGTATAACAGTTCAACACTAGTTCAAAAAATTCTGTCTGTTTTCCTTTTCATACCTTAATAACATACAGAAGCCCCTCGTTGGTTTTAGGGTCTGTCTCCATCCTGAAGTTTCCGCTCTCGTTTCCTTTGGTGACCTCAAACACGGCCTTCCAGTTGGGGGTGTTCACCATGTCCTTATCCTCCACCGGGATCCTGGCAACTAGCACATTTTCCTGGTTCTCCATCACCTGACCCTTATACTGATACAAAGAAGACAAATGGTTTTAAAAGCTTGCAATCTGCAGTTTAACTCAAAGGTTTAGGATCCCTTTCTGATTCTTTAGAAATATTCCTTAAAAATATTAAACTTCAACATTCAAATATGGATTTGCACAAAGGTAACTTTAGAACTTTAAAGCAGTCACATTTCCCTAGAATTTGCCTAGAGAATGTAGTTTTGGGATTTTATCATCCAGATTTTTTATATTTTTCTGATACAGTGATTTTTTTAATCATATTAATACAGTTTCTATGTATTACTAGCTATTACATTATTTTTCACATTATTCAGTCAAAGCTATGCCTTGAAAAATAAAAGTAGAAACCTTTACAAAAACATTCATGAAACTAAATTAATATGTTGGTTATCTGCCTTTTATTAAGGAAAAATTAAAGCATGATATATGTCACACTGATCTATTAAATTCTAATCTATACATAAATAAAAGCATTTCAAACCCAAAAAATGTAATTTTTATCATTTATAGTAGTGTGTCATTATTATAAAAAATTAAAAATATAAAGATTTTGTATGTAGATGTGTGACAATAGTCAGTATTACAGCCATCTTTATTTCAGCCATTATTATATGATATAAAGAGAAAAAAAATTCACTTAATCCAAAAGACCCCTTTTAATGTCTTTAAGACTCTTAAAGACACATACGTGTAAAGCTTTATGGCAACATAAATGTTTAGGCAAGTTAACACTTTTTTAATGGAGCACAACTGCAAAATGTATGTAAATAGATGTAAATACTGACTCAAACCATTGAACCAATGATAATACTAATGTATCTAAGACTTTTGCTCTGTACTTTATACACTATATTTTATTGTTATATTTCTACGGAGACAATAAGCAGATCTTACCAACTTCTCCTTAAAACTGGGTGGGTTATCATTAATGTCTGTGAGAGTAACCACAGCGGATCCTCTGGTGGAGAGCCCATCTGAAGCTCCGCCCATATCTCTTATCTCAATGCCAACATAGACTTTCTCCTGAGCCTGGAAAAGAGGAACAAAAACCTTTTGATTAAAAACAGCAGAACACAACTACCACACATATGAACGTCTTATCGTGATTTAAGCAATATTAAAGACATTACAGGCACAACACCAAACACTTAATGCACAAAAATGTACTAGATATTTAACATACGAAAAAATCTGTACCTCTCTGTCTAGGTTGTTGGATCTAGCAGATAATACTCCAGAAAAACCATCGATGGAGAACATGTCGGTAGCGTTGAAAAGAGTGTACCTTATTAAGGTATGTCGTGTTTTGGCCAGATCTCGATCTGTGGTGTTTACTTTCCCTATTATAGTTCCTGAAAATCAAAACGCAAGATTATTACTCCAACTAAAATGACATATTACAACTTTGTATTACACATTTTGTTCATTTGATTCGAATAAATAGCAGCATAAATACTAAGTTGAAATACTAAAGCTATTAACTTGGGAAATTAGATAGTAATTGAAAAAACTATGAATTAAACTTGCATATCAATACAAAAATTTAACAAACGTGTAAAACTCACAAAAAATTTAATTAATTTAATTTAATTTAATTTAGGATGAAAAATAAAAATGTAAAAACAAAAAGCTAATACAAAACATTAACTACGATAAAAACATCTCTAATACAATCAAATTATTTAAGAAAGAATTATAATAAAATATATATATTATTTTATATCATTTTAATTATTTATAATCTATTGGTTGAGGGAAAATGACACAATTAACCTTTAAATGCACACTTAATTCATTCATTTATATTTTACCTGCACTGCAGCGTTCTTGCACGGTAAAAAACAGCTTTCCCACAAACTCCGGGGCATTGTCATTCTTATCTTCTACATTAACGGTGATGGGCAGATATTCATCTGTTTCCTGATGGGTGACTTTGTCAAACACTTGAGCTTTAAACTACAAAAAAATAGAGAATCATTAGCTTGTGTGACACTTTAATAGTATCCCAAAACATTGTCTTTTCTATATCTTTTCAATATGAGGCCTTAAATGTGGAGACTCACAGTAAATTGTGGGTACTGTTCACGGTCAACTGCCCTGGTCACACGGATCATGCCAGTTTTCTTGTCCAATACAAACAGACCAACAGGGTCCGTAGTAACACCTTGTCCACTGATCTCATAATACACAGTGTGATTCACAGAGGAGTCAGATGCAATCTGGAAAAAGACAAACACAGCATCTATTAAGTAAAAGCAATAATTGAGGACTAACAATATTTTGTAAAAAAAATATGAGTCTCACCATCTCCACATCCTTTGGGAATGGTGGACTTTCATTTTCAACAATATCGAAAGGCAAAGGCCTCCATCTTCTCTTGAAACGCTTGTGGACCACGTTGCCTGATTTCTGTAAGGCCTGCAAGCAGATCGTAAAGAAAAGTTGATGCGAATCCAACAGAATGAATCCCAAAGCTGGGGATAGAATCGAAGATACGGTTTTACCTTGTCTTTACATGTCAGGATGATATCAGTCCTCCATTCAAAACCACTCTCATCCTCCACATGTACAACAAAGTGCTTTGTTTTGACCACCATACCACGAAGTGTGATGATGGTGCCATCTGCGTTCACAGCAAAGTCAGGATCGCTCGAAGTGAAGGCCACAGGTCTGAGACCACAACCTTGGAGATTAACTGCGGTAAAAAATTTACACTAACGTGAACACCAATGCATATTTTACAGAGAAAAAAAAGCAATGATTTTTTTTCACTTTCTTATATCTAGTTGTTTAAAACTAAAAATTTGTTTCTTTCTTCTGCAGAACACAACAGAAGATATTTTGAAGACTGTTGGTAAACAAGAACCGCTAATCCTCTTTGACTTTCATTAGGCTGGTTTTCTTTTACCAACATTCTTCAAAATATCTATAGGCCATTCGAGTTCAAAATGAAAAGAGTAAAGGATGACAACATTTTTATTTTGCGCTGAACTATCATTTCAACCCTAGCTGAAACAACCTAATCTACATACAAAAAGGGGCAAATGTGTGTTACTCGGTACAATAAGATTTAGTGAAAGTATCAATCATACGTTCTTCTGTTCCTTTGGAGATAACATAACCGGCAGGCATTCTCTTAGGCACCAAGACATGAACAGGACTTAGTTTACACGACTCACTCCATTGATACAGCACCTGAGGGAGAGAGAGAGAAAGAGATGTAGGTGAAAGTGAATTTGTACAAAGAGTGCAGATAATTATCACATTCCCCTGTTTGATTGAGCGAATCTTTTGATGAGAAAGATTCTGTCATGCAGTAATGGTAACTGAAATGTGTTAATAATCTGAGAAATTCTGATCAAAAAGTATCATTGAAGACTGATGAAAATATTGGGGGAAATGGAATCGAAAAAATAGCCATAAGTTGATGATCTATGTATACTACAGAACATTGTTACAGAACATTATTTATAATAGGACACAGCACTAAATGATTTATACATAAAAAATTACAATAAAAAAGGGATGCAACAAACCATTATTTGGATAATCGGTTAATCTGATTATTAGAACGATTAATCAATTAATCCCCTGTTATTTCAATGATGAGTCAGCGGGTTTAGAATGATTATTCAGCTTGCAAATAGTTATTAAACATTGAGTATATTCTAGGAAAAAAAAGGAAATCACTTTTGTTTAAAGTTCATTGTGTAATAAACTTTGATCCATCTGAACAGGTTACTCTGTTAAAGTTTTCGGATTCTGTCCAACCCAAATCACACAAATACACTCAACCGATTTGGAGACACGCATCCCCGCCGAACACGTCTTAATGCTGACATTGTTCATCATTTCAGCCCCAACACAAATTATTTCAGATGTAGCGGTGATTTTCTGACAAGTATTATCTTAAGCCACGACAAGGCCTTGGTTGAATTGGGAAATGCTTTGAAAACAATGGCACTTATGTAACACAACTCAATCATTTCTTTTAGTCTAGGACTAGTCATGTCCTGTAAATATTATGTAAAAGGATGTAACCAAATTTAGTGGATACAAATATACCTTGATAAAGTATGTTTACATAAAAAACTATATTTAAAAAAGCCTTTGTGTCTCTGTCGTAACTGATATGACAGTTTTTTTACATTATGGACTACAAGCCGTGCATCAATCAGCCAGAAGTAGCAAACCCAGCAATAAAATCTTTAATCATAAACTACATGAATCAATATTATACTGTGACCAACCCTACGGCATTACCAACACAAAACTGAAAACAAAACCTTTGTTCTCTGCAAGAAAGCTTTAAAAAAATAAAGGCTTGTGCATTGTGACTTATGAGAACACAATGCGAAATCATGGTATTGTTTCATAAGACTGGTTTCAGTCATGGGTGGATCTAAGCTTAATCTCCAAGTATCTCCAAGTTTTCTTTTTGACCAGCGAAGCCCAGACCTACAAATACATTTTCAATACGCAAAACATCTAAGTAAACAATTCAATATTAGTAAACAATTATGCTTAAGGAAATTGGCATCTCAGTTCCAAAGTTGAAATGTTTGTCTTTGAGATGACATGTGCTTATCATCAGAGGTACACATATTCCTTTTTAAATACCTGAAAAGGTATAAAAACTTCATTTGTGTTTCTATGGATTTTTTAAATATCGAAGAAAAAAAATAAACACTGTGATGTGACCATGTGACCATTGTGGTTATAATTTTACATCTGTGCACATCTGTACATGTGTCATATAATTAATCTTTTATTTAAATAACTGAAACCTCACTTTAAAAAAAAAACATTACTAAACATTAAGAAATCTTAAGTTTAACATTGTATTGACAATACACTAATGTTCAAAAATTTTGGGAAATTTACTTTGAATAAGAAAATAGAATAATTAATTAGAATAATAATAAACTTGTCAGAAGTATAAAACAAAACAAAGGGAACTATTGTTTTCTACCAAAAAAATAAAAATAAACTAAAACATGTCACTCGTGTATTTTATCAAGCAGCATCTTAAGGCCTGAGATGCTTTTCCGAGACCTCCATCTCTTCTGCACTCTTATTCGGTGTTCTTCCTTCAATATTCATTCAAAGTCACCCATTATTGCCAATAAATATATGTTTTTTATAATAAACCATGTATGTTTAAGTCTATTAAACTAATCCCAGTCATATAGGCATTCAAGCCAATCAGCAGCAATACACTCAAGTGTCCCAAAAGTGCAGTTACAAAATAAAAGACACAGCAGACCATTCCAGAAGCCTGACAAATATGTTCCAAACAAATTATTCATAAAGTTTATAAAAGTGTAAAAAAATCTCAGGCATCCAAACGACCATGAGGTGGAAAAGGTGGCATATCATTTTAAATAACTCATACATAAATACATTTAATATTTTATCAAAGTATGATTTTAAAACACGATTATTAAAAATGTACATGCATTTACAGTATTAATAAATTATAAAATGATGAATAATTGTATAATGTAAAAATGTATATTATTGACCGTCTAAATCCAACATCCCAACAGGATAACGGACAGGAAATGATGAGGCCTAAACAATTTCGACTTAAAAACTTACAAATATGTTTGAAACTTTTTAAAGGCGCACCAATGAAGAGTAGCGCACACTTACCGCGACAGTGAGACAGAGTAGCGCCGCTCGATACATGCTTCCGTGCGTCCGTGAGGTCTGCTGTAGATGAATGAAAGTGTTGAATGTGCCTCAGATCCTCGGATAAAGTCCTCTGGGTGGTGCCCGGGTGGTGTCTCAAGCCATTGAAACACTTCAGTAAGGTGGGGCAAATAATAGCGGTCCAGCCTTTGACTTCATATATTATTAGAGCTATACGAGAAGAATCCTCATACAGAACAGGTTTGAAGCTTTGACGTCCTCTGGAAGATTTTGACTCCACCCCTAACTGCCCCTTGGACTTTGGTGTGTGTGTGTGTGTGTGTGTGTGTGTGTGTGTGTGTGTGTGTGTGTGTGTGTGTGTGTGTGTGTGTGTGTGAGTGTGTGTGTGTGTGTGTGTGTGTGTGTGTGTGTGTGTGTGTGAGTGTGTGTGTGTGTGTGTGTGTGTGTGTGTGTGTGTGTGTGTGTGTGTGTGTGTGTGTGTGTGTGTGTGAGAGAGAGTGAGTGTGTGTGTGTGTGTGTGTGTGTGTGTGTGTGTGTGTGTGTGTGTGTGTGTGTGTGTGTGTGTGTGTGTGTGTGTGTGTGTGTGTGTGTGTGTGTGAGAGAGAGTGAGACTTTCACCTCCTGATCCTCTAGACATGATTCATGCATGACACTTTTAATCTCCTTCTGTTTGGATGGGGTGTGGAATGCACTCATCAGAAAGCCATCATCAAATTCTGACATTCAGCAAATGAAAGAAATACAATCACCCTTTCGACCCATTCTCATGAGGCAATATGACATTTTTTCAATCTTTGTTCGTAAGGGATTTTAAGAGACTATCGAGTACTTATGGTTTGTGTTGCCTGTTATCTTGGGTGCATGCATGGAGACTTAAGGAAATATGTGACCTTTTGAACTTAAGATGGGATGTGGTTTGGGAGGTGTTGGGAGGAAGGGGGTTAAACAGTCAGAATATCTGGAAGACTGGATAGGATGTTATAGTTCAGCCACTCTTAAAACAGTAAAACATAATGTTGTTAAAGAGTGATCCTTAAATAAAGAAGCAAGAGATTGACACCCCTTAAAGTTCATTAACAGTTATACGAAAATGTATAAATTAAACGGTAGATACTTTAGATACTTATTTATATTGAAGTTATGATATTTGTGTAGTAATAATAACATAAGCTGGCATTGGCATCTGAAAGTTTAAAGTAAGGATTATTTTAGGAGTTTAAGATCATCTTATAGTTTTGATGTGCCATTATTTGATCAGTTTTTCAGTCCGTTTTTACATGAAAAAATCCATATTAATTAAACCAAAAAAGGAAATATACACAACATAACACGATAGCTTGATAAAAAAAATGTAAGGGCCGTCAAAATGATGAATCGCATGCCAAATAAAAGTTTATGTCCGGTGCTTCTTCTGAATAAACACGAAACATACACATTTATATAACTAAGCAAACATTTATATGTATTTTAAAAAATAAAATCTTAAATATATGGATGTATGTGTGTATTTTAATCAATACATTATTAACAAAAATAATTTACAGACATACATGTAAACACAAATATTTATCCTGGATGTGATTAATCAGGATTAGTTCAGATTTTTTTCTTATTATAAACTGTTCAATTGTTTCCTTCTGAAAATACTTTCACACTGAATAAACTGATAACAAAGAGAGAGAGAGAGAGAGAGAGAGAGAGAGAGAGAGAGAGAGAGAGAGAGAGAGAGAGAGGGAGAGGGGGAGGGGAGAGCGAGGGAGAGAGAGAGAGAGAGAGAGAGAGAGAGAGAGAGAGAGAGAGAGAGAGAGAGAGAGAGAGAGAGAGAGAGAGAGAGAGAGAGAGACAGATCAATGATCTCAACAATTGACACAAACAGGTTTTGTCTATAGTACAGGTTTATTTAATTTCTTGATTTATTTTGTTTGTTTATTTCTCTCGTTCACTGACACAAGTTAGAATTTTAGACCACGCCAGGCTAAAATTGAACATGTTGCAATATGTTTGTGTTCTTGTGTGGATGGGAGTTGGAGGATGGGTTTGGAGGAATGGAATTTGGCAGAGAGCTGTGAGCAGGACTTGAATATGATTTTGCACATAGCTCAGCATTATAAAGAGAAGCCGACCTTTCCCCAGTGGATATAAACCTATTGAAACACACAGTTTCGAGCCACCAGCATACATACATTCAAGCAATGTCATTTAGAGGCATATTTATCTTTGAAAGGAACAAATCATTGCTAATGCTTGTAACCGTTTTAGATATAAAATCATTTACAATTATCTATTCATAACAATTGCTGTAATATGTTTTAATCCCTTTTTTAGTTACAAACTTTTCTAACAAAAGAAGGCGGTAATCTCACAGAACAAAGATAAATCATAAACATCCTCTTAAGGACCAGACGGTTTCAGAAAAAAGTGTTAAGGAATTCTAGCACATGAAGTCCTGCACTGTACTGCGCATAGCCCAAGCGTGTCCTGTCACCAAGGGAACACCTTAAACACATTGTACGACACATGTCCTGAACTGACAGAGCACCCGAAGCACTTTTTACATCATCAACTCCCCAACCCAATTTTTAGTTTTTTGGAGTGTTCACATTTGGCCAAAATGCGTCATTCCGCCAGGCCACAGCTATGTCCTAGGTCACAACAATGCATTGTAATGTTCTGTGTCAACCATCTAAAGCATATTTTGCCAAATTATCTAAATGATCAGTCACCCAAGACGCCTTCTGATACCGTATAGCAGTTTACACATAATCACATATAGTTTAATGGCTGTGTCACTGAAACTCCAAATGACAACCCCGATCGATCATGCCAATTGTTTTTGGATGTTTGCAACCCAAGAACTTCTGCTCGCTATGGGTGTGTTCCTGCCACACCTGGTCTTGCCTGTGTGATAAATGAAAATCACATAAAGGCCTGTCATTATTTTAAGACTGAATCATGGGAAATGTCTGAGTGTGAAACAAGGTTGGGTAGAAATTGGCACGCTTTGAATAAGTGGCTTTAAAATGCATTGCATTTTAAATCTGCCTTATATTCATTTACCTGTTGAGTATAATTCAATAAAAATATGAATATTTTGTCGGCTTATTTCATGAAGAAAAGATGGCATGTGATAACATGCACCGTACAGCGTTTTTTAACACTTCGACAACAAGCATTCCTATCTTTTAACTGCAAAAATAAACCGCATATCACAACTCTCTAATGCATGACTTAAGCTCCAATGGTACGGCATTTGGTTTCTCTTATATTTGTTGTAATGTGGTGGGTCTGCACTGGCACCAATGCATTCATGTAATTCTACACGTGTGAGGTATAGTGCTTCCTCTGTTCTACCTTTCGGAACCCAGCTATGCGACACTCTCTCTCTCCCTCTCATGTTCTCTCGTGGGCATGGGCTCTCGAGAAGCACAAAGCGTATTGAATTCAATAATAATTTAAATTGCTTTATAGGAAGTTAAGGGGATAGTTCAGTCAGACAAAAAAACATTCTGTTCTATTCCAACCCTATATGAATTTCTTTCTTCTGCAGAACACCAAAGATATTTTGAAGAATGTGGTTAACCAAACATCAACACCTTTTTACTTGCATTGGTTATGTGTCCATAAAAAGTACATGGGTGCCACAACTGTTTGGTCACCAACATTCTTCAAAATATCTTGTAAAATGTTTTGAAGGTGCGTTTTTGATTATACAAAATACCAATCTGAACATTGCGATTTTGTACTGATGCCATTGTATTAGAAGTCACATTCTGTGAAATTATTTTGGATGTCACATGCCCTCTAGGTTCAATAGTTTAGATGACAGGTGTGTGACTGATGAGTAATGAGTACAGGCTGCACTTAGTCATTGTCACGAAACAGACACACATTGTCTTACTATCTGCACATCAAAACACAAACATTTTAAGATGTTGACCAACACAACGTTTCCTGTCAACATTCCTGACAACAAAAACACAGTGTTCATGTTACATTTTACTTGTATAAATACAGTGTTCTGAACGGTCCCATTTTATATCTCTTTCTTTATTCTGGTGCTTTTATTTGATTGGATGGTGACTCCAAATTTCTTTACAACAATGGTCCTGTTTGTATGGACTTTTCCTCTGTTCAGCACATTCCCAGCAGTCAGAGTGTTTGATTTTTGCTGGAGATGATAACAGGCCCTATATCTCAAATCTAAATCTAAATCAAGCCTTATTATGTGATGCTAAAGGTAGAGTTCACTCAAAAACGAAAAATCTTTCTTGAATGACTCAACGTCAAGTTTTTTCAACCCTGTATAAATCTTTTATTCTGTTGATCACAAAACGGATGTAAATAAAGTTAGCGACTGTATTTTCTGGGGCACCATGGACTACCAAAGTGGAAAATTTTATAAAACGATTACTTTATAATAACAACTTTTGTTTTTCCAGTTTTGAAAATATAATTATTTGAGTTAAATAAAAATGTCCATGTAATATTTCTTCTGCCTTGGAAGTCAATGACGCCCCAGAAATCTTGGCTGCTGACATTCTTCTAAATATCTACCTTTTGTGTTAAACCAAACAAAACACATTTATAGAGGTTTAAATAACTTCAAGTTTGGGTGAACTGTCACTTTAAAGGGAAAATGGATAGCAAAATAGTTTGACATTTCACATGACCTGGACACATTAACATGGCAAAAGCCATTTGCTTATTTATATAACAGCCATAACCTGCTGTGCAATCTGTGAACATCTGTACAGTATGAACTGTACTTATATACTGTACACCTTCACCAGGATCTAATAAAAAACTGGAGCGAGGGCATAAATAAGTACAAATATCATTTTCTCTAGTCTGGTTAATTCCTGTCCTGGTTATATCCACACAGTCTATTTATTTGAAGAATAATAAACCTGGTAGATTTCAAATACATATATTAGGTTTGTTTCACTTGATTTTTTATAATTTTTTTATGAGCGTCAAAGCTTAGGTATGGAGAACATGTGAAACTCAGTCGTCACAGTCGTATCTAGGAGCCTGGACACATTGTTTACTCTACACTATCTGGCTACGCCTCCAATCGTCTCGCCCTATCTCACAGCTCAGGTTTCAGTTCGTTGCCATGGAGCTGTTTTCCTTTTGACTGAGCTCTTTAAGAGACACAAAGAACCAGTGAGACAGTCAAAAAGTAACAGAAGGAGAGCGTGGAGAAGGGGGGAAAACAACTGTAAAATTTAGAAAAGAAACGTTAACTGTAAAGCTGTCATAACTTTATCACCATTTAGTCATATTAAACCTGACTTTATTTCATCCCCAGAACACAAAACAAGATATTTCGAAGAATGTTGGTAACCAAACCGCAGCAGCACCCATTCAATTTTATATGGACATAAAACCAGTGCAGGGGAATAGGTGCCGACGCAGTTCATTTACCAACATTCTTCAAAATCTTCTGTGTGTGCTTTAAAAACAGAACTCACAATGGGCGAGTAAATGATGATGGAGTTTTAATTTTTGGGAAACTATTACTTTAACAAAATGCTATGAGACTATTGGGTGAGAACTAGGGATTAATTACAGGGATAAAGAGAGAGAGTGTGTGTGTAGAGTCATTGTAGTGAAACAGAACTCAAGCAAGGGTGAGTCAAAGGCCAACTGGTCACACACACACACACACACACAAACACACACACACCCAGCACAGTAGTATCGAGTCTTCTTCTGATGGTTAACATCAGGTTCTTTATTGTTTTTTTTGCATTCCAGCCATTATTTCTTGTGTCATTTTTGACAAATATAGATGTGTATCATGATTTTCAGCACCAGCAGGTGGCACTGATGTATATGCAATCCATACAACTGCATTAATGCATACCAAGCACTGACTCTGCATTCACAACCGTAAAGAACCATAAACCTCTTATTCTTTAAATGCTTATTTCAATGCTATCCCAGTGCAAACATCAACAGTAACTAAATACACTAACCCTAAGAATACACCCAAAGAAATGATAATGATGTCTAACGTTCCACCCATAATTATCCTGGCACAGAATCCCCACTCCGAAACTTTTCCTTATATCATAACATAATCTCAGTTTTTAATTAGAATCAAACCTGACCAACCTTAAAGGGATAGTTCACCCCAAATATTAAAGTTATATCAGGAACTACTCAACCTGAAGTTGTTCCAAACATCTGTATGAATGTCTGTGTTCTCTTGAAGACAAATTGAGATATTTGGAAGAATGTTAAAATTGAAAAGTGGATTTTAAACTTAAATGTCTGTCAAAGTTGTACCAAACAGTTTGTTTTACCCTGGTAAAAAATGTGGCTTGTAAAATATCAAAAAAGTAAAAAGTTATATTAACTTAAAATCGTATTTCAGTATTTATTTAACCACTATATATATATCAAATATATCTATTAGAATTCACCAAAAATATGTATATATATATATATATATAGGGAACGCTAGACATGTATATATATATATATACATATTTTTGGTGAATTCTAATAAATATATTTGAGTAAATCAGATGTACTTTTTTTCTTTTAAATAACTTACACTCAAAGACGTAAGTAAATTTCTGTTTAAATTTTGTGTATATGTTAGTTTCTTTAAAATATCTTCTTTTGTGTTTAATAAGGCAGACAAATGATACAATGTTTATTTTTCTACTACTGCAGTCAATTTCAGAAATATCAGTTGAAGACATTCTTCCAAATATCTCTTTTTCAATACACATTTGAAATTTCATTTTTTTCATCCCTTAAAAGTGTCATGCCAGTCCAACCCCAAACCAACCCTAAAGCCTACACCACACCACCACATCCGCATCATCTTACACTGTATGGTATCTCAGTCAGAAATGACCAGTCACACCTATAACCAAGGTGTGAAACGTTTCTTCTTTCGCGACCCAAAGATTCAAAAAGTGCACTTGTGTAACCTCGCCACACTGTGGGGTTGGCAAATAAATACACTGTTCTGTAGGCCGGGCAGTTTGCCAGTGAGAGTTACTGACATTAGGGCGTTGGCTGCCTTGCAACACACCCTATGAGGCAGTCGACGCTCCTAAATATGAGTGTGAGTCATTCTCTTATTGTGTACGGTAGACAAGCGTGTACATGCGCCGGCTACAGATACAGACCTGTGAGTGTTTATCGGCCAGGGAGTTTCCCGCAGAACTGGTTTTGAGTTCATTTTATTTTCTCTCTTAATTCAAAAACAGTCTGTGTCCAGTTCATTCTGTTCATAGGAACAGTCAGCATAGATTCCTAGCAAGATAATCAGGCTGAGGAATAAAGGTTCACGCAAAGTTTGTCGTCAAGTGTTCGAAGGTGGTTATTCAGTAAACTAAAATGAATGCGAAAAACTCTTTCTCCCCTCCCCTGCTTGTTGTTTACTGCAATTGTGTCTGAGAAAGTGAATTTATGGTTGCTCAGACACTGGAGGGCTCATCTGAATGGAGGTCACATTCAGGATATTCTCTTTATGTATGCAAATGGATTGCTATTCAGATCGTGTCTACAGGGCCCCTGTAATCATCCTAAAAAACATGTAGTGTCTGTGGGTTTGCTGTAACAAAATCTGTTAAAACATATAAAGGATTAGCAGAAAATTACCAGTGGATTTTTAAGTTTATTTTACAAACATTTTCGTCACTGTTTAAATGTAATTTAAAGGTGAAACAACTATAAATAACGAACCCGGAAAATTCTTTTGTATTAATACAGTAAATGTGCCCTTGAGAGTGTTTGTTCCTTTCTATACGCCCATGCTTTTCTTAAGAAGTAAAACACTTGAATTTTTTTTATTGTTAAATATTCATTCCGAACATGTATTGTAAAAAAAGTACATCAAGTCTTTATTTCATTCGTCTTCATTTATAAAATGAAAACAAGGTTATAATTTTAACACAAAATGCAGCACACTTTATTCTTGTCACAGACATCTCTTTATACAAATAGACAAATATATAATGAAATCGTAAAATAAATGTAAATTATAAAAAACTTTCAAACTGAAGATTAGATATAATAATTATAAACAAACACAGTTTAATAGGTAATGAGATAGGTTAAGAAGTAAAGAGTTAAGGGGGTTAAGCTGGCAATAATACTCGACTAGCAGTCACCAAATATGACTAAGTTTAAATAAGAATCAATAAGAAAAAGTTTTACACAACAGTATGGTATTAAAGAAAAAACTGTCTGGTCAATATTTAATTAGATTTCTGGTTTAATGTAATGTATTATCTTACCACATAATAATTTATGTCATTGATATATCTATGAATATTCTGTATTATTTCAATTTACCTTAAATATAAACAAACTAACAAAGACTAACAAACTAACACAGATATTTGTGGATTTTAACGTTTCAAAATTTCAATATTATGAAGCTTAAAAAGATTTTAAAAGCTGTAAAATGTTCATTTCCAACACTGAAATAAAGGGTTGTTGGAATTACTCAATATAATCATGTATATCTGTCTCATACTGGATTTAATTAAGTTTATATATTTACATTTATATTTAGCTGTCACTTTCATTCAAAGTTTTATGCTTTTATACAAAGTGACCTACAAAGGACCAAGGAGACAAGTATTTTTAACGTTACTTTAAACAAATTTTACAAAGATGTTTGGATTTAGATGATTAAATTGAGTAATTCCAACAACCCTTTTTTTCAGTGAATGTGTAATGTCTTCAATCCTCTTCCTTTATCTATCGTTGTTGTTGTTATTAAGCATAAATTACATTGCTCATGTACATCTGTCCCACACTTGATTTAATTAAGTTTTTATATTTACATTTATATTTAGGCATTAATTAGTCACTTTTATACGAAGTTTTATACCATTATACAAAATGACCTACAAAGGACCAAGGAGAACAGTATTTTTAACATAACTTTTAACAAATTTTTACGAGGAAGTTT